>OY759266.1:24247019-24569519 GCA_963662155.1 Lamellibrachia columna | reverse complement strand
CCACCACATTTTCTTTAACACCAGTTAAAAACATAGATTGAGAATTACACTTTCCTCAGAAGTTCTCAACATATAAATTTTCAGGTGGAGGGTTTCATAACTTTCCTTTCCTAATGCTGACGGGATAGGTGCCAATTCAACAATAACAGTTGATATACCTATGTCCGTGTTGTTTAATTTTGGTGGTATGTATATGTTATCTATTGTAATATGTTTTTTTTAAGATTTGCCCCATAAATATCAAGAAACAAAACTTCCCAAATATCGGATGACTCATATAAATACCTTTTGTTGTGCAGGTAACGTTCATGTAGATATATAATTAAGCCGCCATGACATGAACAGTTGTTACCTCGATGAATTATATTATAATTAGGAATATGATATTGAGATAAGTCTGAATCCTCTGAGAGTCAGCTTTCTTGCAGACATATTGCACTAAAGCCAGTGCCTTTGTTGCATACGTCCAGTAGAGGCGGAGAGAGGTAATTGAACTTTGCATTAATGTTTTGAATATTTAAGCTGAAAACGGTAACATTATATTTAGTAGAAGCAAGAGCATCATTTAGTTTTAGAGCGTCTGTGTACAGCGAGTGCGTTAACATAACCATGTCTTCATTATTGTCATCTAAATTACCGAGATTCAGGTTATTTGCAGTTGACCTACCAAAATTGACTAGTATTCTGTCTTCAAATAAACTATCATGTACATTTTGTGACATAGTTAGTGGATAGATTGATACCGCGCACCACAATAGGAGTAATTATCAAACTGGAAAGGCAGTCTGGTAATACTAAAGTAATTCATCTTCTTTGATCTGGCGTCTGGTCACAGCTGTCGAATAGAGGTTCCAAACATAAGTAAAATAATAATGTAAACGTATTAAACATAACATGTGTTACTTAAACCTGTAACACTTGAATTCTTATAATAAAGTATGGAGCCAACTATTATTGACTACAATGTAGATTAAGATTAATAACATATAACCCTAATGTATATATATGCAAACACAAAAACAATATAGCTTTACAACAGGAAATGCAGTATGTATCAAAATCATCCAAGTACAGCACAGAGTACAATGCAGTATCCACGAAGAAGTTTTAGTAAGTACATTCTATAATAATGCATGATGAAACGTACTGAGTAGACAAACGCGGACATGCCATTTAGCATGTGGTATTGTTTGCGTGGCCCTATTAATTGTATAATACCATAAATTAATAATGCTAAATGTATAGGCCTAATACCATAAGTGCAGATCTACTACTGAAATGTTGTTCACCTGAACAAACATCGAAGACACCAAGTGACGAATGTAGCATAACGCAGGGTTTATGTTACAAAACAAAATAAAGCTACTCCCGTTTGCTCTTTGGCACACTATTGTAGACCAGTATTGAAGGCATACACATATAAGTGCACTTGTTATTAGTTATTAGTAATATCTATATTAGTAATATTTTATTAGTTATTAGTAATATCTCGAGATACAAATACATGACATAGTTGCTGATTGTTGTTAAGTTACATATTGACAATTATTAGAAAGGAAACATGCCTGATTCATAGGCTATGAAAGACTAATGTTTTAGCACGGTTATGCCAAACGTATGATTATTGATGGATATTGTCTCAGGCTTAGTTGCCTGGATTTTCTGATACTCATTCAATAAACATTTAATTTCAAACCAATTGATGTTATTTATCATTTAAAAAATGAGAGGTACCGATATATCAGGTGGACAAGTGGGGGTTGGGGGCATAACCATGATGCCCATATCGAATGTGACTGTGCGACTTGGCAGTTTACAACTCCTGCGCCAGAGCATGTGTTCTGCAGTGGCGGGGAAAAGTGTAACGACCCAAGGAGAAGAAGGTGCATAAGAACAATCGTTAAATGTGCTTGATTAATTGTATAGTTTTTTCGTGGCCTCCTTCTTCGAATCCTCAAGCCACGCGAATCTGTCAGCGCGAACAGGCGCCGTAACAAGTCTATTGGGGTTGGCCAATGATGCGCGTCTGCTCTGGCGGCGCTTGAGCTCAGGTTGCTTCAGCGTGAGGCGCCAGGTACTGTCCGATGTCCAAGGCTCTCGGCGGACTGCGCTCACCTGGGCCGCTTCGTCTATCTCCACAGCGCACGGTGCGATACTTCTCTATAGCTCGTCTGACGTTACATCAGCCCACTACGTCACGAAAGCTCCACCGAGCATACACACAAATACATTGAAAGGTATCTCTACCTACTGTACTATGAATGACCTCTGGTATTAACTTATATCTATGTCAAATAAAATGTTGCTGTTCTAAATAATCAATCATGCATCAGTAGTTACGCGTCCATTTCAACCAGCAATCAAGTAAATCATCATCTCGGCCATAGCCCGTGGGGGCCGTTGACATCTTCCTGCCATTTCTCGTCATTGCCGTTTCGTGCTGTCTGCAGGCCTCCAGTTGTCCATTGTCTCATATTGTCGATCCAGGCGGTTCGTCTTCTTCCTGGTTTGTTTTTCCTTCGACTTCACCTTCAATTGATGTAAAAACCAGACTTTGGCTTCGTCTTTTCCAGTGTCCATATTTTTACATCTTTCGTCGTTTCAGCTGCGCTAGCAGTCCTTTCTCTTCAGACACACCAACCTGTTGTCGGACCCAGACAAAAAGGCTTCGTCTTTTCCAGTGTCCGTATTTTGATATTTTTCATCGTATTACAATCAAGTTCTTGACTGGTCAGTTTTAATAACATTAATGGATATTACCAGGTATTGTCAGTGCAGGTTGCTTGGCAGTTTGTCGTACTAAAAAATGTTTCCCAGAACATTGGTATGATATTCTATCAATGGATGAGCAATTAAAAATATATGACGTTAACAGTACAAAAGAATAATATTAAAATAAAAACAAACGCAACTAACAAATACATTAATTTGAAACGGGATGGACGAATACATTTTGTGACAGTTGACCAGATCCACTAAGTAGATACAACGATTAAGACAACAATACTGCAAATATCTTTAGTACTTGAATGATGTAGCAAATCTACGGCACGTAGGTGTGAGTAATATAATGCATTAGATTGAAAATAAGCACCGTTACCCTAAAGCATGGCTAAACGTTACTATGGCAACTCTACAGATAAAAACGTATTTATTTTGTTTATCTAGGACCTTTTGAAAATAGATCAGTTAAGCATCCATAGCATATTTTACACGTAATTTTTTTTTATCTCGGGTTCCACTTAAGTGCTGCTTTTGGTAGTTTTTTTTTCTGGTGGCATCCTCAGCACATGCCGTATGTCCTTCTTTCTGATAGTTGTTGAGATGTACTCCTGTTGTCATTCTTCTCTGACTGTTTAGTTGTGTTCACGCCAATGGAGTCCTCTTATCTTTCGGATGCATTTGTTCTCAGAGGTTTATTTCTCCAGCTTTCCGATCTATACATAAGCACTGAGGTAACATTTGAGGGAAACATCGTCATTTTCGTTGATAATCTCAGGATTCTTGATTTCAATAATTATAATATTAATGTTCAGTTTATTGAAGTAAGCTGCCGCGTCTGGCTCTCGTCTCCATTGTCTCACGGAAAACGGCAATGACAGTGAGTAACACATATTGCACAGTGCACAATGACCAGTTCCAACCCATTCGGAAGACGATTTTATTTTTTATTTACGCTGTAATCCAACGTAACGTTACACATATGGCCTGTATCACGTGTAAGCCAGAGCATGAACAAAGGTTTTTAGATGCAGTTATATAATTCGATAATAATAATATAATACATAAAATACTTCTATTGCGCTAAAATCCTCGGGAGACCCAAGCTCGTCAGTGCACCAAAACAAAAGGGGTTAAGCAGTTCACAATCCATAAGCAGTTCCAGTTGTAAACAGTTGGATTGGTACGCTGGGGAGCTATCGAGGATAAGCAAGTTTAAACAGCCGACATTTACACGCAGCGGCATATAGAAGGTCGACGGCTATTTTTACGCTGGATTTAACTGACTGAAGAGACAATAAGATAAAACAAAAGAAATAATAAAACAGAAAGCCCTAGGACGGTCAGTTTAATTCCTTGGAGACGGAGTCGTCGGCATCGATCGACACGTTGTCCCCTGAATCGTCGTCGCTACCGGGCTAGGACGCCATGTTGGAACGTAGTGCATGCAACTACTGCTTCGGACACTCCTGGAAGAAGACAACATGCAATTGTACGGTGCACAGATAGTTGAGTGTGAAAACTAGCCTCACGTGCTGTTGTGTTCGTATAATATTTCAGCTCAATGTCAAAACTAGTTGTTGATGGCGAATGATGATATAACATGATGGCCGAGATGGGCCATCGCTGTTATGTCCTGAATGTGGCAACGCGATGGACCGAAGCGCGATGCGAAGGACGATGCGATGGAATGGTACGCAGTGCTATGCACGATGCGATTGAACGATGCGGTGGAGCGATGCGCGATCAGATGGAGCGATTCGCCATGCGATGGAGCGATGCGTGACGCGATGGAGCGATGCGCGACGCGATGCTCTACTGATCCCGCAGTACTCATGTGTATATCGTAAACGAGACTTAGGCAGTCATTTGAATATGTTAGGTCCATAGCCCCCAAACCATGGCTTTTGTATCGCTTCGCGTTAATGTAGCTGAATAATGTTTAAAATATGTTAATATAATATATATACAAATAGCGCCGAAAAATTAAATGTTGTTCACCTGAACAAACAGTTATTCGCAGCATCTTGAAAACAATGGTATATAAGGTATATATTTTACTGCAATAAAGCGGAATACGTGGTGGACAGTCAAGCGATAGGATTCGATGTACATTTTAATTGTTATTGTTTATTATGAAAACCAAATTACACAACTGTCTTAATATTCTTTCCATATCCTTTGTAGGTGTACAAAATCGGCAACACAGTTGTCCACAAAGGAGGTGGCACCACGCCTTATATGTTTTAATATACTTCTATAGTTGTTATATGAAGCTTATAATGGGTCCAAGAACGAACCCACCAATAAGCCAAGGGTAGGGATGTCAATGAAAATATCAAATTGCAGATGTTTTTTATTTTATATTTTTATGATATGGCTGCATCCATGAGAAATTAAAATGTAGAAACAGTTTTTAAACCAGAAAAGTACTCTTCGAGATACGATGACGTTAAATAAAAATTCATATTGTGGGCCTATCTCTAATACAGTAACAATGAACCAGAAAGTGGTCCTCCAATTGTGCATATTTTAATTAAAACTGTAGTAAAAGCAGTTATGTCTTGATAAATGTTTGTCAATGATATTTGGCACATTGATAGACGTGTAGCCCTAGATTTCAAACTTGTCAAAAACGGTAACGTTTTTTTTCTTCAATTAATTGTTCATTATTTTGTAACTATTGTGAGTAATGTAGCAAACGGAAACTTGGGAGCTCGGCATTCAAATGTGTCTACCATTTGTGTAGACGGAACAAGAAATTAATTGATTAATAAAACCAACTTAATTCATTAACACAACAAGATTAACTTATGCAGTGATCATTGTATGTAATATATCAAATGAAAGATGAGCCCAACAATCAGTATATATGTATAGTTGTTGTAGACATAACGAGACATTCATTGATTAATACAACACGATTAATTAATTAATTAATTAGGAAGTGGTTAAAGAGTCTTTAAGGAAAGGTTATTTAGTGTACAGGCTAAATAGCCTTTCCGAAAGTATTCGTTAGCCTGGGGATGTATTTTAGATTAAGGAACCTTCTCACTCTGGTGATTTAACTAGCTTAGAATAGGGTAATGGGCATATGTATCATATGTATCACGTATCATATGTGTGATGATGTATATCTTAATAAAACATATATTGATATAACATACCTAAATATACCCGCTGCAAACTGGATCAGGGCCAATAACGATGTTTGCTTTTCGTGACGAATATTAAAAGCAATATTGCTACACTTTATGTTACGCGATACCGAAACGTTTTGACATTATTACGGTGGGAATGAGACGACAGTTATTTTCATTGATATTATTCGTAACGTTACAAGAAACTGCTAGCATAGCAGTTCGATTTATAATAAGCATATAATTATACAGGTTTACCAGTGGGAAGCAACAACAGAACATATTTTAATACAAATGTGGTTGAATTAAATGCGTAGCAGACTAAATATCGATGTCCTCTCGTTTTCGTCACACGCATGCGCACTACGCAATAATTATAGCATCACTCTATCGCACTGCGCATCTCTCCATCGCATATTGCATCGCATTGCTCCATCGCATTTTGCATCGTTCTATCACATCTTGCATCGCTCCATCGCATCTTGCATCGCCTCATCGCATTGCCACATTCAGCACACAACAACGATGGCCCTTCTCAGCCATCATCAATCATACAACATGGAAGTAACTCCTAGTGAAGTGCTATCATCCATATGCATTCACACGGAATAAGCCAAACTCCACGCCAAACTAACCGGCTCCATTCACTTATCAAACCTGATTTGTTTTTCATACACACAAATGTTTTTTACTATTAAAACGAAACACAATTATGGCAATGCAAAGCGGGGAGCGAACTGTCACGTACTCCAGAAGTCAACAATGTACTGGCACTGTCTCATTTAATGCAAACCGTCTACGCGTGTTGTCGTAGTTACAGTAGTCACTGACGTATAAAAATCCAACTGTAGACTAGAGAGCACCATTTGGTCGGCCACTGTAAACTTTGTTTACTGAATGGCCATTGTGCAAACACTATACACTTTCGCTTGGCTCATTTAACAAACCAATTAATCAAAACGCGTATCGTTATTTTTAACGAAACTAAGCACCTCACCAATTCCCGCCAGTAGATATTTTCGAAAGGGGAACCTACAGCTAACTCCCCTGTACCATTGAATTGATGCATGAAGAGGAATTCAAAGTATTTCACAATAAATATAAAGACACTAAATAAAGGAAACCGGCTTCACTTGCTGATGAACAAAATACGTCTCATTCACATTTATTCAATGTCCCTTGCCTTGTAGAGGGAATTCACTGAAAGGCCTGCGTACCATGTCATATATTCTAATAGTCAAGTTGATCTCGATTGAGGGGATTAAGTACTGACAAGAATGTTTCTTCGATTTACCCCTTTTCTAACAGCTTTTGACATCAAGATATATTGTAATATTGCATGACTATGTTGTTGTTTTTTGTTGTTGGAAATAAAATATGTCTTATTTAAAATACCTCTGTCAGTGCCTCACCCCTAGCTGAATGTCATCATGTGAGCGAGGGACCAGCAGGGATTTTGTTCAGATTCTTGCGGAAGGTTGCTATGGTTTCATATGATTTTGAAGTTCTGTCCTTATATAGTTGGCGATTTTTGCTCTTCCCATATGCTAAATTTGTTCTTGCAAAGTGTCATTTGTTCTCGCAACCAACGTATTTTATTAGTTGGAAACAAAATATATATTTGTTCTTGTAATTAGTGTTGTTGTTATTTTTGTAAATTGTGCTATTTGTTCTTGGAACTGAGGTCGTAGTTATTCTGGCAACGCTTCCTGCTGGTTTATGTAAAGGTTGCTATTTATTCTCACACATTTTGCAATTAATTTTTGAAAGTGTTTGAGCTTATTAAATGTGTGCTAAACAACATTAACACATTTATTGCAAGCTGATTGTGTACTGAGTGACGCCTTTAATGAATAATATGTTTGACCTGTTGTGTCTTTCGACCAAAGGGCAGCAGGTAAAATGTGTAGGGATGAAAGAGTCACATAGTCTGATTCTAAGTGGCACAGTCTACACCAGCGACACGTCATATATATATAACTCAACCTATTCGATCAATAATGTAAAAACTGAAGACGTATATACAAAACCCATAACTCAAATGTTAGATGCGATATGTTGGACCGTCAAAGAAATGTCCTTGTTCACACTTACTCTCTTGCCGGCATCGTCCTTTGAAGAAATGAGGTCACGGTGGGTGGTCCGCAGCCGTTCCACTTCCTCCAGACGATCCCGCAACTCATCCAGCTCCCGGGTTTGGTTTAGGATCTTTGTCTCCTTCTCCTGACTTTCACGATTAGCGTTGTCGCGTTCCATCGAAAGTCTGTTGGACACCGAGGGAACAGCCTTGATTATTCCCAACTATATTACATGTTTAAAGACCGTGAAATAATCGTCACGTTTCCTTGTGTTTTATTTGTCAACCTTTGTTGGTTGACATATATAATTTATCTGATTCTAAATTTATTACTTAAGTAAATATACAGTTTTACATATATCAAATGTTATTAAATTAGGGCAGTATATTCCTCTGAAATCCAACTGGAAATGGTCAGCGTGTTGATAGTGTATTCGGGTCTTGCAGTGTAAGTTTGTTTCTAATTTTGTCCCGTAGGTGCAGATTTATGAAACAAATATCATGTAGCTTATTAGAAACACAACATGTAACCATTCATTTAGCTGCTTTTATCGTAAAAAATTATTTGAAGAACGTAATCAAAGGTCGTGGTGCGACATCAGAAATTGTATTATTAGCATCACTATAAATCACACAGGTCTCGCATTAACCATTATAGATAACATTATCAATTATACTATTCCAACATACAAAGGAAGATCATATACCCAAATACAATGTCACTAACATAAACAAATGTCATGTCAACACGATGCCTGCATCTGTCAATCAAAATCCACACGTGGAGTGTACATTATATATATATATATATATATATATATATATATATATATATATATATATATATATATATATATATATATATATATATATATATATATATATATATATATATATATATACATATAATTATTTATATATATATATCACGCGGTATGTAAATATAAATTGGTTCTGAGTGCGAACAGCAGCACCCTCTAGTCAAATACCTTCTTGAGATGGCTTTCTCCTCGCCCAGATTCTGGTCAGACTTCTTCTGGCGTTCCTCGAGTGCGCCGATGCGTGAACGCAGGTTCTTTATCTTACCATTGAAGTTATCCACCTATCACACGCATGTACCAAACATTATGAAGAATTCACCGAAACGTTCTTCATACCGATATGGGAAAACCTATTTCCTGTATTTCGAGACTAGAGATTGGATCTGGCGGCAACGGTTTTAATTGTTCCTATTGTTTGGATGTATGCAGGGTCGCAAATAAATTATATGTTTTTCTTGTCATGTTGTAATAACAGCTAGGGTCAGTTACAGCTACCCGGGGGTGTCCGATAGCCGTTGTGTACTGACTGTGTGTATTTCGGGGGTCCCGGGTTACTTTCTGTGGATAGGACAGACATTAGGAATCAGCATTTATAGATAGCTGTTTCATTTATAGATAGTTGTTTCATTGATGAGCTGCTTTGTGATTACTGTGATTACTCTGCAAACGTTTGATGGTTATGTGAAAAGTACTGTCAAACTGCTTGAAACCTACATGCGATACGCAGTTATTGCACAGCACCCCAGTAAACATTGCATGACACTCAGTGAACATTGCACTTCAGTAAACACTGCATATACTAACCACTCCTAAAATGCCTAAGTCGACACGAAAGGAGACTGTAGAAGACACACAAGCCAAGTTTACCCTGAGAGTTTTAGAACTTCTCGGGGACAAAGATGTGGTGGAAAAGATCAAGTCAGCCACGTACCCGCACGCCCTAGTGGACCAAATGCACGAGATGAAGACAGAAATAACCCGCCTGAATGACACCATTGCTGCTAAAGACAAAGCTGCAGGTCAGGGTTAGTTAGCTCGAGATGAGGGTGGATGACACTGAACAGTACAGTTGTAGAACTTATGCTTATGCATGGGATACTTATACATGGGATATTTGACACGGGTGCTGTCGAGGATGCTCGTGCCATGGTGTCGCAGGTCATCAACGAGAACACAAAAATGCGCCCGCCCTTGTCGGATCAAGACGTCGAACCCTGTCATCGGCTTGGGCACCAGACAGACCAAGCGTGTCCCAGGACGATGGTTGTGTGGTTCAACTCGAAACGTATGGGCGACTCGGTATATGGTTCAACTCGGAACGCCCACGCGACTCGGAATACAGCGCACGGGGCTCCCTAATGAACCACAACCAGTCTGCAGAGCCTGCCCTTCGAATCTTCTCATCATCAAATACTCATGGCATTCCAAACACGAAAATTACGAGTTAAAAAAATAACAGACTGCTGGACCAACAACGGTCACGTAATCATCAAAGACAATAACAAAATGATTAAGAACATCAGCAGGAACTGAATATTTATTAACTGATACACGCAATGAACACTAATCAATCTATGTATATTTACGTTTTTGCTTATTGTGCTTGTGTTTGTTTTGTTTAGTTTGAATTTATCTAATTATTTAACTCTGAATTTATATAAAAGCTATTTATTCAACCGGAGTCAATATGTCGAATTTGAAAATGTTACACTTATATACTATCCATAAACATTGGTGTACCGCAAGGATCCATCCTTGGTCCCTTGTTATTTATAATACATATACATATATATATATATATATATATATATATATATATATATATATATATATATATATATATATATATATATATATATATATATATAAATGATTTTCCAAGAGCTTGCAAGATGCTTAACTCCATTATGTTTGCATTTGCATTTACTGACAATATACCAAACAACCTTTCTTACTGCCCTGCCTGAAATAAGGTGCGTCATCGAAGGTTTCTACGTCCAGCTTCAGAGTATTATCGACAAAGTACCCAAGAAAGATATATTAATCGTCCAAGGGGACTGGAATGCCAAAGTGGGCGCTGACACACAAGCAGATTGGCAAGATAATTATAGACCCTAGCTTCTGTAATTCTATTTACATTGAGGGAGGACTGAGACTTCTTGAATTTGCCAGCTACAACAATCTTCTATAAGCCAACACATTGGCCCCACACAAAGCAACATGGACAACACCATAACCAGATTGACTAAATCGTGGTCCAAAACAAATTCCGGTCAAGCATAAACAGGGCACAAACACGGAGCTTCCCTGGTGCAGATTTAGGAAGCGACCATGACATGATAATGATGAATTTTCGACTTCGTCTAAAGAAGATTGGGAGACTGAAGAACACCAGAATAAAGTTTGATCTGGAAAAACTCAAAGACCCCAACATTACAGAAGAGTTCAAAGCAATGATAGGAGGGACATTTGCTCCACTTACCTTAGCCCAGGAAGAAGTAGAAACTACGACAAACAATTTTAACACCGCAGTGAGATCCTTGGAAAATAATGCCAGAAAAATAAACCCTGGTCACAGAAGACTTGCTAGTAATGTGCGATAAACGGAGACAGCTGAAGGAAGACAAGAGCACCACTGAAAGTGCTACTAAGTACACAGAGATTAACAATGCAATAAAGAGGGGTATGAAGAAAGCCAAGGAAAACTGGATTGAAGAGCAATGTAGCGAAATAGAAGATAACATTAACAAGAACAACAGCAAAAGAGCATTCCAAATAGTTAACAACCTCACGAAGAAAAGACTACCAAAAACCAGCAGCATACAGGACAAGGATGGGAAATTGCCCACAGAAGAAAAATAGACCAGTAACAGATGGAGATAATACTGCTCAGACCTTTACAACCACCAGTCAAACGGCGAAACGAACATTCTAAATTGCCCTCAGACAAACGAAGATGATGACTTTCCAGTACTACGAGAGGAAGTAGAAGCTGCGGTCAAATCTCTAAAGAGGGGGAAAGCAGCGGGAAATGACAACATCCCATCGGAATTAATAAAAGTTGGAAGAGAAGCCATGATAGATGCACTCGCAATAATATGCAGCAAAGTTAGGAAATTAGGAGAATGGCCCACAACATGGACACAATCACTTATAATCACATTTCCGAAAAAAGGAAACCTGCAACTGTGCCAAAACTACCTTACCATCAGCCTTATCAGCCATCCAAGTAAAGTAATGTTAAAAGTAATTCCAACTAGACTAAAACCACTAGCAGAAAACATCATCGCCGAGGAAAAAGCTGGCTTCCGGGCAGGAAAAAGTACGACTGAGCAGATCTCCAATGTTCGAATTTTGTGCGAAAAAAATCTACAACACCAACAAGACAGCTATCATGCTTTCATCGATTTCAACAAAGCTTTTGATAGAGTATGGCATTCAGCTCTCTGGGCAACCATGAAAAAGTACCACATCGGCCGTAACCTTATTCATGTCATTGAACAACTGTATACAAAGGCCAGCAGCGCGGTTCTTCTCGACAGTACCGCAGGGGAATGGTTCCACACCACAGTCGGAGTGCTGCAAGGTTGTCCTCTTTCCCCAGATGCACTTGAAGGTCATATAGGCACAGTCAGCACTGGAGGAAGAACGACCACAAACCTGCGATGTGCTGATTGCATCGACGCCATTACAAGAGATGAACAAGAACTGGCCAACATAGTGAAACGCCTGGAAAAAAAACATAACTGGAATGACAACATCAGAGAATGGACAGGCCTTGACTTCTACGAATCATAAATGGCAACAAAAGACCCTCTGCACTGGCAAACAGTTACCGAAGACCGACGTACCTGGCGAGCCAGTCATAATGACCGTATTGCTATTGTACCGGACTAACTAAGGAGTTCAACCGTGCGAGGCGTCGTGCTGGCAATTTACCAAAATTATGATGAAACAGCTGAGATAAGCATTGTCTCATGAGACAGAGACTGACCACTACTATAGTGACCAATTGGCAAACTACGACTAGAGTTGTATTCCAACGAAAAATGGTAACAATACCTGAACACGTACTACATATAATATATGTTAAGTAGCTGCACATTGTCCATGTGAAGCTTGTCATTTGTATTGCCGCATTTTACTAAATGAACTAGTATTTAGGATGGTTTTGACACATACTCGTGTAAAATAAGGAATTATTTAATTATAGGTAACCAGACATCTTCATACATCTTTCTACATCCATATATATAAAATAACATCAGCCATATTATTCTTGTAGATTGTAGATTGAACAGTAGTACGTCATCTTCCTGAATTAAGCTTATTAGTAGTGTTCAATGGATATGTTTATAATGTACAAAATACGACTCATGCTTTCTGTGTTCTTAGATCTTGCTTTGGCCCTTCCTGTGTGACATATGACACACCATATTCAGTGATAACCGCAAACTGACAATCACTGATCAATATAAATTAACACATGAGAGTTCTTATTCTTAGCTATATATGTGAACACCTGGCTAGCTATATAGTGGCATATTTATGTGAACGAACGGCTTTCGTGCATTAATTGTCAGCGTGGTTGGTCAGCGTGGTGTGCCGTGGGTGAAATGTAGCATATAAATATGTATTAAGCAAGGACATACCAAACACTGTACCTGTTTTTGTTTTACCTGATACATTAATGACATGTTGATTCCATCATAGAAATAGATGTAATAATGAATATTGAACACGTGTGCTAAATAATGACGACTGAGAATTATAAAGCCATAGCAGAACTTGCCAGAGAAATCAGCTCTTCTTCCACACGATGTGACCGTGCCACGACTCTGCTTCTACTTGACCCTACAAATTAACATGTTATATTCAGTAAAATGATAGAGAAGTGGCCATGACAGCTCCCATGTGCATAGGAAGATATTCTGAAAGCTAAATAATGTTTAACCTGTGTTCAATACACTGCAATAGTAACACCAATATATATATATATATATATATATATATATATATATATATATATATATATATATATATATATATATATATATATATATATATATATATATATATATATATATATATATATATATATATATATATATATATATATATATATATATATATATATATATATATATATATATAATATATATATATATATATATATATATATATATATATATATATATATATATATATATATATATATATATATATATATATATATATATATATATATATATACACATATCATAGCTTGGATATATCGCCTATAACCGAATCAGAAAAGAAAGAACCTGCTGTCGCAAAGTGTGTAATTTGTACTAACTATTTGAATATTTGTAACTTTGGTAGATGAATGATAATACATCTTTCTTCAGTGTTATATATTTGTGTGTGTGCGTGCATGCGTGCGCGCACCCACATGTCATTTATGATATCTCAAGAAGGCTACAACTAAACAAACATTGTGTGGTATTTGCACAAATATTCTACATTAGGAAATTCCCAATGAACTATCACGTAGACCTACCCATGACATGTTCCATTCCTTCTTGTTCGACTGCTTCCACCCTGCAAGCATACACACATTCGGGTAACTTGGTGAGATTTTTTGGAAGCCAAATATGATCATATATGTTATATTTATAAAATCAGCTGCACAATATATTTTAACACCCACAGTTGATTTAAACAAAAAGTTAATCGACTCTATAAAATGAACTGTGCTAGTATTACGAAATCAAATTATAGGAATAAATGTTGTGAAATGTGAAGACATTGCTCTTGTTCTTCTGTGGTGGAACAATTAATCACTTCCTTATTATTATTACTATTATTTAAAGTGGGCGAATATAGATGCTGACAGCTATACCTGTAATGTTTTTGATAAATCAAGCTTTCTGTGTAGCGTAATTGTACAATTGAGCAGCTGCAGTTGGATTCCAAAATGGCCTCTCAGTTAAGAGTCTGACATTTTACCAATGTGACACCACGTCCCATTGATTCTATTTCAAACCTATTCTTTACACATACTTACTGCGTTTTGAAATGACACATTCTTAGCTTGCGTTCTTCTAATTGTGCTACGCCTGCTGTTATTTCTCGAACGCTGAGCCGAAAATGGTACTGTTCCAATGTTTTAATGACCGTCGCAATCGTGTTGCCGTAATCAGTGCGAAACTTCTGCAATAGAAAAAAGTCACTCTGTATACTACTACTACTACTACTACTACTACTACTACTACTACTACTACTACTACTACTACTACTACTACTACTACTACTACTACTACTACTGCTACTACTACTACTGCTGCTACTGCTACTGCTACTACTACTACTACTACTACTACTATTACTAATGCTACTACTACTACTACTACTACTACTACTACTACTACTACTACTACTACTACTACTACTACTACTACTACTACTACTACTAACACTACCACTACCTCTACCACTACCATTACTACAAATAATATTAAGAAGAACAACAACAACATCAACAATAATAATAAACTGATTAGTCTGCCCGGTGACTTACAAAGTGTAAACAATATAGACCATAGGTGCATAATTATCATTGCATTATAAATTATCTGTACCAGAACATTTACGTAAGTTTTCGTGCATCATAGTGTATTCATTGGCAGACAACGGTTGCTTACGTACGAATACGTTAATGCAATCTTTTAAGAAGATGGTCAATAATGAAATATTGAACAGTAATGATCCACATTATTAGTTCTTGGAAACCGTATTTATTTGTTGTTGCATATAGTGCTATTTTATATTCTTGGAAATTATGTCATTTGTTCTAGGAACGGATGCTATTATTATTACAACGCTCATGTTGATTCATGTAAAGGATGCCATTTATTATAAAATAAACACTGCTATTTGTTTTGAAAGTATCTATTCTCGCTACGTTTGTTATAAATAACATCATCAAACCTATTATACACTGGGTAACTACTGAGTGACGTCATTCGCGAATAATTTGATTGACTACTTGCGTCTATCGACCACAGTGACTGAGTGAGATATGAAGGAATAAAGCTGTCACTTAGCTCGATTCTAAGTGTTATATATAACTTAAAGTCATCAGCGATACATGCCACACACATAATTAAAACTATTCAATCATTAATTTCAAAGCTGTAAGAACTGAGATGTTGGACAGTAATAGAATGACCCTAGTTGACACTTACGCTCTTGCAGACGTCGAGTGTGAGTTCGTCGAGTTCGCGGGCCTGGGTTATCCGCAGCCGTTCCACTTCCTCCAGACGATCCCGCAACTCATCCAGCTCCAGGGTCAGGTTTATGATCGTTGTCTCCTTCTGTCGACTATCACGTTCAGCGTTGTCCCGCTCCATCGCAAGTCTGTGGCATGTAGAGAAGGAACTGTCTTGATTAAACCCAACTAGATTACTTTTTAAAAACGGTGTAGGAATCATCATGTGTTTTATTTATCAACCTATGTTGATCGACTTACCAACCATTTATTTGACTCTAAATTTTAGTATGTTTATTGGCATCCTTGTGTCTTGAATAGACAATGGGTTGCACCGCGGTAATCAATTCCGTGTGGTGCATCACACGGTGTGGCTCAACTGCCCCACGCTGGCATGGAAGTTTCTAACACACTTGCTGCATGTAAAGGCTTAAGAAGTGCAGGATTTGAAGACATCTGCCATCAGTATATATATATATACATACATACATACATACATACATACATACATACATTCATACATACATACATACATACATACATACATACATACATACATATATACACACATATATATATATATATATATATATATATATATACACAGTTATACACACATAAAATGTCAATAAACTGGGTTAACATTTTATCCTGAAATCCAACTGGAAATTAACAGCGTGTTAAAACAATGCTCAGGTCTTGTAGCAAAAAAGTTTGTTTCTGACGAATTTAGAAGAGAAGCCAGATCTATCCCCATTCGTGACTAATCACATCATGGTTACGCCACACAAGCTAATATATATATATTCACCTACACAGCAGAGTTATGAAAAGTGTCCTATAACCTAAATGAAATTAAATAAATGACACTCCCGTTAACCATTAATAACCTTTTCAGTGATACTATTCCATCATGTGCACAGAAAAGTAACTTACTCAAATACAACTCCACTAACTGGAACAGATACCATGTCAATAGGCAACTTACATCGACCCATCAAAATCCACAGGGAGGATATTTGCATTTAATTTATATTATTTATTTTCATTACACGATATGTTCTAAGTGGGAATAACAGTGTTCCCTAGTGATATACCTCTCTGATGTGGCTTTTTCCTCGCGCAGGTTCTGCTCCAACGTCTTCTGACGATTCTCGAGCGCCCAGAGTTGTTGACGCAGGGTCTCAATCTCAACGTTCGAATCCTCCACCTGTCACACGCCAGCACCATTACAGTCATCATACACGCTCGAAAAAACAAAGGCATGGTTTTACAACTAAGGATTGTTTTTTTACCAAAAAAAGAAAAGAAATTAAATTAACTTTTAAAAGTGTGTATGCATTTTTACTGATTTGTTAAAGGTTTTTAAAGGATACAAACTATGGAAAAGTTTACCCTCCTATTAATAAAATCTTGCGTTCATAATTTACATGTATGTAGACATACTTGTCGCACGTCTTTGCACTAATTCTTGAATTATCTATATTTTCATGGTATTCATTATCTATATTTTCATGGTATTCATTATATATATTTTCATGGTATTCAGTAACATTACAACGTTTCTTTGGGTCCAACGCAGATTCAACTCGATTAGTTTATACCCGAACGAGAAACTGCAGTTTTTGAATAAACACAGACATTAGGCCGTGTTTATCCTTCAAAGTACATGTGCAAGTACACATTACGTTAATAAAAAATTTCACCTGATGGTAGCACTGACACGTTGCAGCGACTTTGTTACCAAATTTGAGAAACAATATTGTCATTACATTATCAAAAACGTTACAATGACATGATTCTTCGATTGACGCCCGTCCGTTCTATAATTACGTTTGTACGGGGTTCTACTATTCACCTCAATAAACTAATACAAAAACCCAAATAAAAATAAGACACATTAAACTTGAAGCCTCCTGCAGTGGCAAATTATAACCAGAGTTGTCTTCATGTAAGAGTGGTTAATACGCCTGGACTCATTTTCCGGATAAGATGGATTAAGGAGCTCAACATTGCTCACGCGAAAATAGCTGTAGCCAGCTTCTCAGCTCTTTATTAAACAGCTGATTAACCGTACGTGTGAACATTAATAGTTAGGATGATTTTGACAATAAATCACTTACGTTAGGAATTATTTAATATGCAACTTTCGATATCCACATTTATTATTGCAACCAAATGCAACCAGGTTCTCCTTTTACGTTGGACCATAGTACGTAATTTTCCTGAATTTGCATGTCATTCAAACTTAACGCTGGTCGGGGATACAACAAGCCGTCTCACCTGTGACTGCAGCTTCCCGTTGAACGTGTTCAGCTTATTGTTCTCAGCAAGCAGTTGCTCACTGTGCATCTGCAAAATTTCAATCTCTTTCTGCATCTTCTTCTTCGACTCATCGTATTCCTTGAACATGCATGCTGCACTCTTTTTTATGTCGATCATCTAGTGTGGAAAAAGGGTATCGGCAAAGGTAAGTTGAAAGGTGAGTCATATATATATATATATATATATATATATATATATATATATATATATATATATATATAAAGGAAGGAGTCGGCAAATGTAGGGGAAGGCAATATTAGTTATGCCACTGTGTTAATTATTAGACCACGATTGACGTACAATATGTCACATATTTGTCACAATGGTAAGAAAATGTATGTTTTTGGTGTTTATCATGATTTTTGGCTGACACCGAGGGTGTCTACCCAAAATGCCATGAGGGTGCCCATCCCACGCCACGACGGTGTCTAACCCAGTCCCCCATGCCACGAAGGTGCCGGCTCCACTCCCCCTTACCATGTGGGTGTTTACCCACTCCCCATACCATGAGGGTGTTGTATTCCATTTAAGATGGATTAAGCAGCTGAATATTGTTCACGTGAAATTTTAAATAACTGATTAACAGTACATGTGAAAATTACTAGATTTTGACAATAAATCACTTACGATAGGAATTATTTACCATACACCTTTCGATATCCATATTTATTATTACAAGAATTAAATGCAACAAGATTCGTCTTCTTAATTTGGCCATTGAAAGTCATCTTCCTGAATCTGTATGTCAAACGTAACTCTGGTCGGGGACACCAACATTTCTCACCTCTGACAGCAGCTTCTTGTAGAAATTGTTCACTTTGCCGTTCTCAGCAAGCAGCTGCTCACTGCGCATCTGCAGAACTCCAATCTCTCTCTGCATGTTCTTCTTCGACTCTTCGTATCCATTGACCAGACCTGCTGCACTCTCCAGCTTCTTCTTCATGTCGACTATCTAGTGGAAAATAGGTATCGGCAAAGGTAAGTTGAGAGTGGAGTCACAAATGTAACATGAAAGCCACGAGTCGGCAACGGTAGGTGGAAAGGAAGGAGTTGGCAAAGGTAGGGGAAGGCAGTGTTAATTAAGCCACTGGGTTAGTTGACCCACGCATATTTATCAGGAAACAACAACAGCGATATTTACTTAGTACCCCCCACTGATTGAACATGTTATTAGAAAACGATTGAGGTATAATAGGTCACAACAGTCAGATTTTGTTTAAAGTATGTGTGTTGTTATTTTTCATAACTATTGGCTGACCCCACTCCCCATACCACGAGGGTGGCTACCCCAACCCGCCATGCCATGAGGGTTTTTACCCCACTACCCCCTTGCCATGGAGGTGTCTAACCCACTCCTGTGTAACGAAGGTGCTGACCCCACTCCCCCGTACCATGTGGGTGTCTACCCACTCCACAATGCCATGAGGGAATCTACCCCGCTTCCCCATGTACAAATGGTAACTACGCCTGGACTCATTTTAAGTAGCTGAAAACAGCTGTAGTCAGCTCTTTATTAAATAACTGATTAACAGCACGTGTGAAAATTAGTAGCCACGACGATTTTGACAATAAATCAATTACGTTACGAATTATTTACCATACATCTTTTGGTATCCATATGTATTATTACAAGAACCAAATGCAACCAGGTTCTCCTCCTAAGTTGGCCCATAGCACGTCATAGTCCTGGATTTATATGTTAAACTTAACTCTGGACGCGGATACCATAAGATTTCTCACCTGTGACTGCAACTTCGTCTTGAACTTGTTCAGCTGGTCGTTCACAACAAGCAGCTGCTCACTGCGCACCTGCAGAACTTCAATGTCTCTCACCACGTTCTTCTTCGACTCTTCATATCCTTTGACCAGACCTGCTGCACTCTCCAACTTCTTCTTCATGTCGACCAACTAGTGCAAAGTGCAAAAAAATGGCATTGGCAAAGGTAATTGGACAGGTGAGTCATATATGTAAGGCGAAAGCCACGAGTCGGCAATCGTAGGTGGAAAGGAAGGAGTTGGCAAAGGTAGGTGGAAAGCAAGGAGTCGGCAAAGGTAGGGGAAGGCAGTATTAGTTAAGCCATTGGATTAGTTGACCCACCTATCTTTCCCAGGAAACTACAGCAGCGACATTTTAGTGGGGCGTGTTAGCATACCGGTTAGAAGGAAGGACTCTCAATCGAGAGAACCCGGTTTCAAATCCCACTGCGGTCGCTTCGAACCTTTGGCAAGTTTGATCACCCCACGTTGCCACAGTTCACTCAGCTGTATAAATGAGTACCTAGCAATACAGACAGTGGTGGATATGTGAACGAATAGCCTTCGCGCAGCAATTGCAGCGTGGCTGAATACTTCCCAAAGAAGTTGAGATGGCCTTGGAATGAACAGGTCTGCCAGGGGGTGAAGTGTTAAGCGCTTTGAGCAGTCCTATGGACCGGATACCGCGCTATATAAGAACATACCTTTACCTTTACCTTTACATTTACTTGGTTCTTCCCAGTGATTGAACATGTTATTAGAACACGATTGACGCACAATAGGTGCCATTTGTCGCAACATTAAAAAAGTATGCTTGCCACAAGGGTGTCAACCTCACAACCCATTGACATGAAGGTGTCTAACCCACTCCCCCGTGCAACGAAGGTGCTGGCCCCACTCCCCAGTACCATGTGGGTGTTTACCCACTCCCCATGCCATAAGGGTATTGTACCGTTTCCAACTCCTTCCTTTCCACCTACCATTGCCGACTGATGGCTTCCCTCTTGCATATATATATATATATATATATATATATATATATATATATATATATATATATATATATATATATATATATATATATATATATATATATATATATATATATATTGGAGTTGGAAAAAGTTGGTGGAACGCAAGAAGTCGGCAAAGGTAGGGGAAGGTAGTGTTACGCCACTGGGTTAGTTGACCTGTTTCTCAGGAAACTACTGTGATTTGAACATGTTATTAGAACACAACTGGTCTACAATAGGTGTCATTTGTCACAAATGTCAGAAAATATGTTGTGGTGTTTTTCATAACTTTTGGCTGACGCCACTCCCCTATGTCATGAGGGTGTTTACCCATTTATCCATGCCATGAGGGTGCTGACCTGACTCACCTGTGTAGTGAGGGTGTTGACCTTCTGTTCCATTGCCCTCCTCTGCTCCTCCTCGGCGCTTAGCTGGTCCTGCGTCAGTTTCACCGTCTCCTCGGCGTGCCTCAGCGTTGACTGAGCGGCGAGCTTCTGAAGCGTCTCCTCGTTCATGGTGTCCTGGATTTCAGCGACCTGCGATTCGAGGGACGTCACTTGCTCGCTCAACCTGTTGGCGCGTGTGTCCGCCTCCTCGAACTGCTGCACGGTCGCTTCCAGTTTGCTCTGTTGCAAGAAACATCAGGTGGTCAAAGGGAAATTCTCTACACATCCCATGTTAGTGTCTTTAAGGGCAGACACGGCAGGTGAAATAATTTTTTTTAAAGAAACAAATAAAGTACCTTCCAATGTGTTATGGTAGCTGTGAAGGTTTACTATCCATAAACTTCACTTTTATAACAATTACTCACCCCTAAATCAGCGACCTGCGACTCGAGGGACGTCACTTGCTCGCTCAGCCTGTTGGCGCGTGTGTCCGTCTCCTCGAACTGCTGCACCGTCGCGTCCAGTTTGCTCTGTTGCAAGTAATATCAGGTGGTTAAAGGGAAAGTAAAGTTTACCGTGTTGTATTTAGTTTATTCTTCTCTACACCACATTGTCGATACAATTAAAAGTATCATCCGTATCTGTTACCCAAACAGAAGTTTGTTCTGGAAGCTATAAAACAACTACTTTTTGTATTTTTTCTACCAGTTGCGAAACAGAATATATACTGAAGATGTTTTTTGCAAGATTTATAATTATAACTATTTTCAATAAAGAATGACATTGTTTTTCAATTTGCCAATATGTGACCAGCCACAGCGAACCGGGTATTGACTATTAAAGTTGCATACCGCTAGAAAGCGAAACTCGTCGAGATACTAATTATAATACTGATAACATCGTTTTCCTCCAACGAAATGAAGCTTAACGTTGCTTTTAGAAGTAATATATATATATATATATATATATATATATATATATATATATATATATATATATATATATATATATATATATATATATATATATATATATATATATATATATATATATATGATGTGAACGAACAGCATTCATGTCTTCATTTTGCAGTGTGGTTGAATTCATCACAGGCAAGCAGTTAGTGTTGAAATGAACATGGTCTGCCGTGGGTGAAATGCAGCGTTTAACTATGATTCCACCATAGAATGCTACATATTAGCAACTTGAAAATTATAAAACCATTGAAGAACTTGCCCGAGAAATCACAATCAACTCTTCTTCGCCGTGCTGTGACAATTCTGTAGATCATAAATACAATGACAACAACGACAGTAGCAATATTAGGAATAATAACAATACTAATTATATGTATCATTAATGAAACAGCTTTTTAGAATGTGTGTGCGTGCGTGCGTGCGTGCGTGCGTGCGTGCGTGTGTCCAATTTCTACCAAATACCTTTGTGGCGACTTGCCACATAGCGAATATTTGCGGTCTTAAGCGCGTGTGCGCATGACGTAGGTACGTCGAGTGTACACGTGTACGGCACAAGCGCGTGCACGTAAACAAGAACGTTACGTTTTAAAAGACTTCTAACGGACATTCGACTGCCGTCCTTCTAACTGATAAGTAGTTATTAAAACCTGTTCAATAAAGTTGTCATATTCACGAGTGGTTTTGCGCTACATTGGTGACCCTGACGTGATCGCAACCCACACACGACATCAATATGGCAGAAGCGAACAGCAACGTGGCAGCCGTTTCGTTGAAACTTCCAGTCTTTTGGAAAACCAGCCCGAATGTATGGTTTGCGCAGGCTGAAGCACAGTTTGGTATACGCAACATAACCATCGACCAAACGAAATACAACTACGTTGTCGCAGCTCTCGATGAAATCGCTGCCAATCGAATGGCGCACGTCATCCTACACCCGCCAACAGAAAGGACGTATGAACAATTAAAAACCGCGTTACTGGCCTGCTATGATTTCACGGAAGAAGAAACAGCGTCTAAGTTGGAAGACCTAGACGGTTTAGGTGATCGCCGACCATCCGACATGTTAGCACACATGCTAATGTTGAACGGCAATAACCAAGTGGGTACGATTTTTCGAGAACGCTTCCTTAGACAACTTCCTGACGACGTCCGTGTCACGTTGGCTGCGCTTCAATTGAAGGACGTTGATGCAATCGCCGCAGCAGCAGACGCTGTGATGGTTGTCAGAGGACAATCACACTTGTGTGCTGTTGATAATCTATCCACTATGACATTGAGTGCTAAGACAAAACGACGACAGCAAACCACCGCCCGAGACGACATCTGCTGGTACCACGCCAAGTTTGGATCACGTGCCAAGAAATGCAGAGCTCCCTGTTCATTTTCGGGAAATGAACAAACCAGTCACTAAACGCGGCAAGTGCAACTGGTTTACCGAGCCGCGTCCTATACGTTTCGGGCTGTTACGTTGGCCATCGCTTCCTTGTCGATTCGGGAGCGGAAGTCAGCGTTCTTCCCGCCACGTCACGTGATCGACGGGAACGACAACGAGGTGAATCTCTCGTTGCTGCAAACGGCACGAAAATTACGACTTACGGCACGAAAACTATTCCACTGAACCTCGGTTTTCGGAAAATGCGTTGGACTTTTACACTCGCCGATGTCGCACAGCCTATACTTGGTGCTGACTTCTTTCGAAACCAACGCATCGCCATCGACATCCACGGGCGACGCCTATTCGACATTGACACGTACGTCAGTGTACCTGTACGCCACACGAAGGCTACAACGCTCGGACTTCACTCTCTACCTTCTTCCAATAATCAGTATGTGCAACTGATGGCCGAATTTCCAACCTTATCTACTCCAAATTTCTCCGCAGCAGAAGTCAAGCACGGAGTGGAACATTTCATCATGACGGAAGGCCCACCCGTGCACTCGCGAGCTCGACGACTGTCTCCGGAGAAACTCACAATCGCCCGACGTGAATTTGAAAACATGGAGAAGCTAGGCATCGTGCGACGATCATCCAGTACATGGGCATCACCACTTCATATGGTGCCTAAGAAATCTGGCGACTGGCGACCGTGTGGTGACTATAGGCGCCTGAATGACGTTACCATTCCGGACCGTTACCCTATACCACACATACAAGACTTTGCTGCACAGCTAGATGGCAAAATTATCTTCTCAAAGATCGACCTTGTAAAAGGGTACCACCAGATACCTGTAGCTCCTGACGACATACATAAAACGGCAATCATCACTCCTTTCGGACTTTTCGAATTTGTTCGAATGCCGTTCGGATTGCGAAATTCAGCTCAATCCTTTCAACGTCTTATGGACAATGTACTCCAAGGCATCGACTCTGTGTTTGTCTACCTCGATGACATTTTGGTCGCCAATTCATCTGCGACTGAACATCAACAACACCTTCGCCAGTTGTTCGAGAGATTGACTGCTCATGGACTCGTGGTAAACACCACCAAGTGCACTTTTGGCATCGATGCGGTCGATTTCCTGGGCCATCATGTCACAGCTCACGGTATTAAACCGCTGGCTGATCGCGTCGAGTCCATTACTCACCTAACAAGGCCTGTGGACAAGAAGAAATTACAGGAGTACGTAGGCATGCTTAATTTCTACCACCGTTTCGTACCACATGTCGCCAACTTGCTACGACCTCTCCATAACGCACTGAAAGGTAAAACCAAAGTATTGGTTTGGACTAAGGAGATGAACGATGCTTTCGAAGCTTCTAAGAGTGCGTTAGCTACAACATCACTCCTGGTTCACCCGAAACACACAGCTATGACTAGCATTACTGTCGACGCGTCATCCACAGCTGTCGGAGTAGCGCTAGAACAGTACATTAACGGACAATGGCAACCACTCGCCTTCTTCTCGAGAAACCTCAAGCCAGCTGAGACAAGATACAGTGCGTTTGATCGAGAGTTACTCGCCATGTATCTAGCAGTACGCCATTTCCGTTATTTCTTGGAAGGTCGATTGTTTCACATATATACCGACCATAAGCCAATTACCTTCGCGTTTCACAATAATGCGGATCGATCTCCGAGACAGACACGACATCTGTCTTTTATCGCAGAGTTCACTACGGATGTTCGATACATACCCGGAAAAACTAATGTTGCAGCAGATATGCTGTCGAGAGTACACATAGAAGACGAGTTATCATCACCCTCATCACCATCGACAGTCAACACAGTGACATTTAACGACTCTATCGACTACACCGACATGGCGCGTGCGCAATTAGATGATCGCGATGTACAAACATACAAAGATAACATAGCAACTACGGCACTTGTTCTACGCTATGTAGAACTAGAGAATGGCGACACCATTCCTTGTGACGTAACCACCTCTACTCCACGACCCATTGTGCCACTGAGTTGGCGGCGGTGCGTTTTTGACGCAATTCATGGTACATCACATCCATCTGGACGTACGACGAAACGTCCGATGAACTCGCGTTATGTCTGGCATGGCATCAACAAGGACATCACTGCCTGGACTAAGACGTGTCTGGCATGTCAACGGGCAAAGATTCATCGCCACGTTTCTGCGCCGTTACAACAGTTCCCCACACCAGATCATCGTTTTGATAGCATACACGTGGACATTGTAGGCCCACTGCCATCATCGCAAGGAACATCTTACTTGTTCACAATCGTTGATCGTTTCACACGATGGCCGGAAGCCATACCTATGGCAGATGCTACTGCCGTAGCCTGTGCGGGAGCTTTATTAGAGAATTGGGTGCCACGTTTTGGCGTGCCTACTGACATAGTATCCGACCGGGGTCGACAGTTTATTTCCGGACTTTGGATGGAACTCGGGAAACTACTGGGCATGCAACTTCATCACACGACAGCCTACCATGCACAATCGAACGGCTTAGTTGAGCGATTCCACAGACAGCTAAAAGCGTCACCTAAAGCTCGTCTACACGGTCCGGATTGGCGAGACGAACTGCCAATAGTTCTACTGGGCATACGGTGTTCCATCAAAGAAGATTTGGGGTGTACTTCCGCCGAACTTGTCTATAGAACAACACTCCGTCTACCGGGCGAGTTTTTCGAAACTACTAAAGCATCGACAGAAGTAACCACCACAGACGCATTAGTCCTACTCACACGATTGCGTAAGACCATGTGTAGCCTGCGAGCGAAATCGATGACTCATCACGGCCGACAACACGTTTATCGAATACCAACCGCACTCCTGACATGTACGTTCGTCTTCGTACGCAAACTCGCTCATCGCACACCTCTGGAGTGCCCATATGAAGGACCGTTCAGAGTGTTAGAGCGTAATGACAAGTACTATACGTTGGACATTCGTGGTCGAAGAGACACGGTGTCCATCGATCGTCTGAAACCAGCATTTGTGGACGACGACTTCGACATCGCAACCGGTCCGACTATTGCAGTCAGATGTCAACGTGAGCAAAACAACCTGCATCAGTATCAGTGCGTACACGTTCAGGTCGACACATTCGATCACCGGACAGACTGTAAATAATAAAATAAACATCCTCTCATTTGGGGGAGGTCATGTGGCGACTTGCCACATAGCAAATATTGGCGGTCTTAAGCGCGTGTGCGCATGACGTAGGTACGTCGAGTGTACACGTGTACGGCACAAGCGCGTGCACGTAAACAAGAACGTTACGTTTTAAAATACTTCTAACGGACATTCGACTGCCCTCCTTCTAACTGATAAGTAGTTATTAAAACCTGTTCAATAAAGTTGTCATATTCACGAGTGGTGTTGCGCTACACCTTTAATTGTTTTACGTGAATGCTAGTCCCTCAAATAAACAAGCATCATGTAGTATTTGCAAAAATATTATAAATCTGGAGATTCACAATGAAATATCAAGTAGGCATACCCATGACTTGTTCGAATGCCTTGATGCAGCCATTGGCTTCTTTATTGAATGAGCGAACTTGTGTCCTAAAAAAGTCCTCTAGGTCGGCAGTCAGGTTTGTCAATGCCAAGTCCTTCTGGGTCTTCGATAAGTCCACGCTGCAAGCATACATTCGGGTTACTTCGTAAAAGTTTCCTGGAAGCCAAAAATGGTCATATATAATTATTTAAAATATCAGCTGCACAAATTATATTTTTGCAACAACAGTTCATTTTCGACCAAATCCTTGACTCGATAACATGAACTATGCTAATATTAAGTAATCCAATTATAGGAATACATGTTGTGAAAGGTGATGACGTTGACAGGAACACGTCGCATTTATTACACACAATGCATTTTTGGGAGTCACTAGGTGACTTAATTTCTAATGTGTTTGACACTCTGTGAAATGTTATCGTTTCGGAAAAGCACGAAAAAGCAATAACAGCATTATCAAGTGTATCGCGTGTATCGTATGTATTATTATTATTATTATTATGTAGTCAATCGTGACGTTCATTCATATATACACACTTACGCTATGGTCAATGGAGTAGAATTTCCTATCACCTAGAAGTGTCATACATACTGTTGCATGAGTTATATTAACAAATAAGAAACGTGTTATCTTACCAGTAATGGAACAAACATACATAGTTCAACACCGTTATTAGCAAGTTGAAGAGATATGCGTTTTTAATGTTATGTATTGACCACTAAAATTGGACACAACCATCCAATGTACATATAGAATATGTTCAAACACCCCTGTCTATCCAACAAGTTGCCCTCAATGTTTAAGTATAACATCAACATTAATTAGCATCATTCAGATTATTGCATAAAATGAAAGCATTCTATTTATATCATGCCGATCCAACAATCTTTACTCGAGGCATGTCACATTTATCCGTGTTCACACAAACACTATTTCTCTTAGAAAGTGCACAACTTCTGTTTTTCATAATACCTTCACTGGAAGCCGATCACTGTTTATTATCATATGATAATAAACAGTGACTATACTTAAATATGTTACGCATTCATGTTTTGAAATCACATTGCAACTATTAGCATAATTCACGGGTAAAATGTGACATGCCTCTGTAGATGAATATATTATATTCATCTACAGATGAATGAGTTTAGACAAATGGGGCTAAACGAAATGGTCAAATGGTTTGAACAGCTGCAGGTATATTCAAAACAGATCCTCTCAGTTAAGAGTCCGACATTTTACCAATGCGATACCACGTCCTATTTATTATACTCAACTTTTTATACATTCTTACCATGTTTTGAAATGACACATCCTCAGCTTGAGTTCATCTAATTTTGTAACGCCTGCTGCTATTTCTCGGAGGCTGAGGGGAAAATCCAGTGATTTTGCAGAGTCGCAGAGTTTGCGTATGTCCAGCCGATGTTGGTGCAAACCTTGTGGAAAAGGCACCACGACTGCATCTCGAGACATCGCTTGCAGAGCTTCGTTATGCCAATCTTCCAATATTTTAATGACACTCTTATAATCCTTCGCAACCTTGTTGCCGTATTCAGTGCGAAGCTTCTGAAATAGAAAAACATTATGCAGTTCCCTGCATTACCTGCTTAACGGAATAATCTTATATTTTGACCAAAACTCTTGCACACTGTATTTATTCTTACTCTGTATTATAACTTTGTTGATCACAACTGATAATTAGATTTTATTTCCTATATCTTCTCCTCTTCTAGTGACGTTTATTGGCACGTGGGTTCATTTTCGTTGCTTAGTTTCTTGTTGTGATACTATTAGCATAGTTTGCAGTAAACAATTGTAAACATGTCTAATGGTATCGTCGGTGACTGCAATATGAGTTGCATATATTACTACTGGCACTGCTACTGTCACTAATAATGATACTAACATTAATACAACAATAACAACAACATCAACATCAATAATAAGCTTGCATGCATGGTAGTGCATTCATTGGCAGACTGTGGTTACACGTCATTTAATTATGTAGTATATACATGACTGCTTAATAAAATGAACATGCAAAAATTGTGGGTTTGGAATATGTTAGCTGTCATGGTGTGAACACATACACCGACAAACACATCTCTGCATACCCACCCATGCACTGCCTCCCCTCATCATATAAATAGTATATAAATAATAAAGTTGTTTGTGACTCTGTATGTATGCTCCCTTGTATCTCCGTCAGTTTCGCATGTATGGGGCTGAAAGTATGTAAGCGTGCCCGGGGGGCCATGGTGGTGGTTCGAACATTAAAGCATATTCGAAATTCCCCGGGGGTGGAGTATTACGTCGAAGGAACCAATGCGGACGTTTGACGTAAATTCAGGGCAATAGCTACGTAAACTTGTTGGCACCGCTTTGCGTCTTTCAGCCATTATTGCGTGATCTACGTCAAACGTTCACCTAACACTTCGTGAAACCGGCAGTTAGCATTGCTATTGTACTACGAAAACTTCACAAGGTTGTGGAAGGACTCATACGCCCTTGCAGTGGTTGCCTTTTTGACCCGTGGAACGTCGGGCAACATGGCTAGTAATATACACAAAGGAGGCAACTGTAGTACTGAAAGGAAAATAATAACTCACATAACATAACATAACTTAATGTATACATCAACGGATTGCGTCAGTTTGACACAACACAAATATCCACTGTTACACACTATTACTGCAGCTGTACCGACTGAACAACATGACGCTGATACAAGACAACGTGGTTGCTGTGAAATTACCTCAATGTCTTCGCCACCTTTCGTCACATCAGAGATGATGTCGTCCACAGTTTGTACCAATTCTTCTCCCTGGTCTTCAACTTGCATAGCTTCTTTCTGCAACATGGGCATAATGACTCAGTAACTTAAGTTATATATTTACGTACACGCACACGCACACGCACACGCACACGCACACGCACACGCACACGCACACGCACACACACACACACACACACACACACACACACACACACACACATATATATATATATATATATATATATATATATATATATATATATATATATATTACTTTTATTACTAATTAAAATCTGCCTATAAAAACAGAGATTATTTTGCAAATATAATGCTCTTCTTGAACATAAATTAATCCAGATGACATTACTGTGGCAAAACAATCAGACGACAAATGTAACTTATATATATATGACTAAAAAGAATACAACTATGTACAGTCACATAGTCATTGTACTTTTTATACACATACAAAGAAACCATGCAAGGACACCTCCCATTTTTAGTAACCATATCTTGACACCTCCCAGTTAAGATAACCATATTAGGGTGATCAACGAAACTGTTATCAATGATTAAGAAGGCAAAAAAGCTCCATGAAATATACCAAATGTAGGACAACGTATGGAAATACCTACAATATGCTGTGATATATTCTCAATGTATTTTTTTTCACCCAAAAATGGACAAACAAAGAAACCTGGTCAGGACTGGTCCAGGTTGAACCATGTCAGGACAATTCTCAGTTATGACAATCATGCCAGGACACAGTTATGCCCTATGCACAACATTACCCTAGCACTTTTCAAAGTGTTCAACAATATTGTAAAAATGACGGTATTTGCAGTGTTCTTAACACACGGCTAATCTTACATGCTTATACGTTTCAATGACCATCAGCTGTCGCCTTCAGTGGATTCTTTATTCCCTAAACTGCTGACATTTAAAAACACTAACATCATTGAATTCGGCGTCACGTATCTTTGCCTACTGCAAACACAATAGCAGCACTATTTAGTATTTTCTTTGATTATTGCAATTCACTACTAAACACCAATGCTAAAAGAGGTGTAGCTAAGCTCCAACTCGTACACAATTTCCTTGCACGTGTTGTACTCTGGGCGTCTCCTTTTCCACCGTCACTACAACTGCTGTAACAATGGCTTCCTGTTACTTATCGAATCAAAATTAAATTGTCCATTCTTACATATCTTGCTCTATCTACCCAACAACCACCCTACTTGGCTAGTCTCCTGCATCTTTCAAATATCCATAGGCAGCTCAGAAAATCTATTTCCCAACAACATATTGTTCCCAAGTCTAAGCTTAATTTGGAAAACGTGCCTTCTCTGTAGTTGCACCTTAGGTCTTGAATAAACTGCCCATTACTTGGAAATCATCTAGAACTACAGCTACCTTCCGAAAAACCCAAAACCTTGCATTTCCTTCACAAATCTTCGGTGGTTCTTTGTTCTGACGACTTGTGGGCATCCCTTTTCATGATTATGCTTAATAATTCTGGTTTGGTGCGCCTCTGAGTTCCTGAGGATATAATTCATTATTAAAAGCCACCTGAAACTAGTGCAATTATATGTTTAAGACGTGCATGCGTGAGCGCCCGTGTACACGCGCGTGAAATAAGTGAATCTTCACCAGTGTAACGGATTTGGTTTTCTCAGCCACAAAGAACATAAGAGTAAGGTACCTTCAAACCTGAACACCAATCTTCCAGAGTAATGACCACGTGTCCTACGTGTTGACCAATTCCGTCGTCGCAAAGACAAAGAGGGCAGGCAGCAGTTCCACATGTCTTGCAGTACAAGTATGCACGTTGTCCTTGATGCATACCGCAGATTTCCTGCCCCAACGTTCGTTCTTCTAGTTGCTTCTTCTGCTGCTTTTGCTGCTGCTGCTGGTGATACTTACTGACAATATTCTTCAGTGTCAAGTTACATTGACCTAACGGTTGACGCGATTGACGCGACGATGTGATTGAGCATTTACATCCCGATGGGCATTTTGCCACTGTAAAAGAAAACATACATTAGGTGATACATAGGTCAGCATGGTAGAGCGCATGTGACTCATATCGTGCCACTAACTCCATGTCTGGTGCTAATGGGGGATCTACTGGCACTAACTCTATTTTACAATACCTTCTGGTTATTTCATTCATTAGTTAGCCCCACGTTCGTTTCAAATGATTCGATATTCACATCAGCGTGGCTAGTTGTTAGAAGTAAGCCGTAACACTATCGTTTATTTATTAACCACATACAGTACATACACAGTATACATCATTATCCATCAGATTTGCTCTAACTGTCCATGATCTCACCACATCCAGAGGAAATCGCTTGACTCACGCACCTGTCGTTACCTCAAACACTGGTTGGGAACACCAAACATAGTACCACATCTGCTGTCTTTTATAGACCGATTGGCCTAAACATTCCACCAGTGTCATATCTATACTGCTAATGCCACTATCGAGCTGTGGCAATGACATATGGAAATGTTCATAAGAACAATTCCAGCTCTTAACACCAAACTTCCGCACATTGTTAAACATTTATTGCTAGTCTCGCGCTTGTTCGGTTCTTTTATATCCAGATGTGTATTGTGTGACTAGTGTAAGCAATGTGTGCAGTATTTTAATAAAAAATGCCTTTTTTAAATCATTGAAAGAATTGACTTCAGTCGTTAGATCGAGTAAGGATCAAAATAGTGGATATCCAAAATGGTAAACACTGTGCGAGTCAATGCCGATTATGGGCGTGACTTCAATCCTCTTGCCGATCACATGACAAATTTACGAAATTTCACCAATGATGAAAATCGTGATTTTTCGGTATTTCGATTTTCACTTCACTTAATACTTGAACAAACATTTTATAACTTATAATTTAATAAGTTTGTCTGATGATTAAAAAAAAAACTGCATACAAACGTTGCACAAACGCGCTAGAATGCTGCAGTGGATACTAGGTAAGTTTGTTTTTTTGCAAAATTACTTTGAAATGAGAGAAGCAAAAAAATCGAATTGAGGATGCACCTTTAAGCCTATTGACTCTGCTAACATTTACACAATATCAGCTGTTCATTTGCTTCTCTGAATCTGGTCTCCTGAGGAAGAGGTCTCCTGGTGGAGCCCACAGTGATTTTACACGAGACATTTTATTTGATTTCCGGTGTTTAATCTTGACTAACAAACTTTTAATCCGGAACTGTATGCATATGTTGACAATGCTTCAAAAACAAATAAAAAATACTCCAATTCATTTTTTTCGTTAAAACGCGCATATATATTTGTGTCAATGACAGTTTCAGAAAATGATACAAAAAAGCGATACACTGGAGTTAATGAAAGCCATCCCATACCTTCACCACTCAATGATGCATTTCTCACGATGTTATCAAGGCAAACTTTGCAGTAGCTGTGACCACATCGTAACAGCATCGGTTCTTTGTATATTTCATTACACACGGCACATGTCAACTCCTCTTCCATGGCTGTCAGTTGACTTACCTACAAAACCACAATGTATTATTTCTGATCAAGGGCAAGTGATGTTCTAGGAAAAACAAGCCTACCCACCTTGTATTTAATCACTGTTTCAGCAATAATTAGTTATTGTTGTGAAATGTGGGTTTGTTTTTAAAACAGTTTTTATTATTCGAACAATGTATGTCAGACGTACAATTAATAATTAGCTATAATGGCATATATTTCGGGAATTTCTAATGCCAATAGTAACATTTCTGGTAAAATCCCTGATTTTTTTAGATACTTGTTATGCTGGGGAAGTTTTTGTGAAACCGTACATCGCAGAACTTCATACAGGCAAATGCAGTACCAAATAACATGAAATAACATTGTTTTCTAATAGATCGTGCTTCAGCTGGTGCTTCAGCTGGTGCTTCAGCTGGATACTTTGGATACGCATTGTTTTAAGTTACAATCGTAGACTTTTGGGAGGTCCCAAAACCAATTTGGGGAAGTTGTTTATGCAACCGTACGTCGTACATTTGCAGATACGTCGTGAGAATAGTTCTATACATTGTTGAGAAACATTAATATGTCATCAGTAACATATTTCAAGTTAATATTTGCCAACGCAACGGTGTAATGTGTAAAGACATTTTCATACGTTTTATCGTCGCCCGAAATCACATGAAGCGGTACGTCGGCAAGAATTGCTAAGTGGCGATTAACCCGAGGCTATTTACTAGTGATCTTCGGGGAAACGACGAGAACATATAGAAAGGAGTCCAGTTTTGTCAAAGTCCCAAAGAACACATTTGGTAAGTGTAAAGAGTAAAAGTAAATTGGTGAATTTCGCCGAGCTAATAATATGTGCGCTTCGTCGCCAAGAGCATGCTCCATCTTGGAGATAACGGATGGTTTCAGGCGACTTACAATTGCAACATTATGGAAATATATTGACTGGAGCCGCTTGATAGTCAAACTATATAACGTTTTAATTTACAAAAAGTATATGCTAAATACATAGCGTGTCATTTGAAAAAAAACAAGAACCGTTTTCATATAAAATGTTGTATGAATCAAATAACGATCAATGCCCTCTACCGAAAACGTGCGTGCAACCCACTGAGCTTGTTTGCCATCAAAGCTCGGTGGAGTCTGTTTGGGCTTCGCATGCCACGTGAAGCCTCTGCACAGCTGACCATAGATTAGTATTTCACATCTTCCAACTGCCCTTGGCAAAGATTTGCAGGAAGTCGGCAAGCGTCTTTGAAACCAGTGAGATCTAGACTGGCTGAGATCACGTGACCGACGTCTGTGGAGGAACTTAAGCCAGAACATCTTGATAGCGGCACGTGCGAAACTGTCCCCACTGTTGCTGTGAGGCAGTGAGGACACAGTGCAATCACACACATATAAATAAAATAAACAATTGAAGGAAATTTGAACCAAATGTTGCAATGCATCATATACTTGCATTCGTCTACTTTTACTACATTAGTGGCTTAGGCCATTGTTTATATGTCACATGCGCTGGAAAACTGTATTTATCCAGAATACATAAAATTCAAACTAGTTTAGACTGGTGTGTGATGTACGGTTTCGGACGACGAACGGTTTAACTTTAATGTTAGCGCTATGCTGAACGCAGATGATAAACGTGTTTTTCAGATATCATAATGGGTGCCAAGCGAGTCAAAACCAACGCACGAGATTCGTGCCAGGGAATTCCCGAAGCTACACAGACAGAACCCCGAGTGTAAGAGCAAAAGGAACGGCCTATGCAAGCAGCTTTATAAGAAATGCCAAGCAAAAGATGGGCGGGGGAAGAGGGGGTGGAGGAGAGGGGGTGGGGTGGAGGGTCAGTAAGAAGCGACGCAGACGACGGTCGATCTATAATGTATTAAACTGATTCAACTGATGTTGACTGTTACGTTTCTACACTAGCAACAACAGAACGGGGGCAGCACTATAACTGCTCACTGAAGTAGTGGACAGTAAAAAAGCTTCACTGGCAAGATCACAGACGGCATGGTCGAGTTCACAGACGGCATGGTCGAGTTCACAGACGGCATGGTCTAGTTCCAAATTCACCGCGCCACCGCCCAATATCTACAGGTTCATACATTGAAGCAGTCCATGACGGAGAAGACGTAGGCAACTGTCCAGTTGGACTACGTAGAAAACTGGGCATGCAACTACCAGGACAAAATAGCTGCTGTGTACTACAACAAATGCTTGATGACTATCCACCCAATTGTAGTACACAATGAGAATAACGATCGAATTCAATCACACCTGTTTTTTAAATTGCTCTACCTGAAAATAATAAATGTTTGACTATGATCAAACACTTTGTGTTAAACATGAGTTTGATCAGACTTAGTGTGGGAGGAGCCGTCGGACAATGTATCAGCAGATAACAACATAACAGTACGCACAGCCTTACCTAAATGAATCGCCATAATAATGGGGAATAACACGATCGAAAGAAGATGATGATGTGAGTTTGTATGCACTGCATAAATCTGCTATGCCGAAATCATGATTTAACCAAGCTTGAATTTGATGACGTGTGTCGGGTTTCACGTCAGTACACTGTCACATACTGTCTCAATCGCACTGTGTACCGTTGAGGGAAGGGAGGCATCAAATAAGTACTATGAAGGTCTAGATGTTGACGTGTCGTGACTACGCCTCTTTATTAATGGACTTAGTTGCTATAATACGGAATTATTTGATGTATTATCAGGGCAAAATATACAATATTCAAGTAACATCGAGCCTACCACATATCAGTTGTTTTCGCTTGCCCACACCTACTCCCACAGTTCAGCACACACATTGAAGACACAGGTTCTCACGTGTTTGCTTGCCTACATGATACGGCGTCCACTATAATATTAATTTCGTTGTATGCCCGTCAGTATTATGTTGTACCAACATATCTGATGTGAAAAAATGCACTCCTTAGACAACCACGAAGGTAGTTTTTAGAGATATTTCCTACCTGTCGGAGAACGGCGAACATAGTTGGATATTTGAGTGTTGAACCACTCTGTGGCTTTTGTTAGACACAAAACACATTTACGACCCGTCCGCCATTACGCACATAAAGAAGCCATAGTGATAAAAGACGCATTATGAGTAAACGCGTGTTATGGGTGAATTTTATTTTTATCATCGCCAATTGGTAGATCAGAGGCCACTGGTGCAAGGAGGCGAAGGAACATAGAAAGAGGCGAGTAGATGTTGAATTAGGTTAAATTACCTGAAAGTTAAATATATGTCTTCGGACCAATGATTCAAATGCAATTGACAGTTCATCTTACATGGTTGAAAACCGTAAGTTCAATGTTCCATGTAGTGTATGTTATTTAGGAACTACAATGAACACAACACTCAATACCCACCCACCCACCCACCCACCCACCCACCCACCCACCCACCCACCCATGTCAACCGCACACGTATATCGTGTACACAACGAAGACTGTGTCACGTTGAGAAAAAACACGCTGTGCCGACTTACGACAGTGACAGTGGATTTTTTCTTCGGCTAAGGTGTGTACGGATGATATTTTCTCCATATAATACATAAACATCTCGCTCTGTGCTCATGCTGCGAAACTAATTACGTCGTTTGAATACAGTTTGAATACACACGCAGGCACTCACGCACAAACATGCCAACCACACCGTGGCGCCGTCTAGTATCCAGTGGAGATACTGAGACTCAGATTTTCCCTACAATAGCAAGGAAGATATTATGCAGCGTCAAATCACTTTATCTGGTTTTTAGTCTGGATAAGAAAATGGAGTTGGATCGGAAACGTCCTGAGAATGGGAGAAGACAGTCACTACATGGCGGCTCCAACATGAATGCCTGAAGGCCATGGGTGGCCCAGAAAACCAAACAACATTATAATTGGGGTGGAAGCATTCGAATGAACACAAATACGTGGCCAAAGTCAGAGTGAGCTGGAGAAAGTGCACTGCAACTCTATGGACCACCATGGCTGAAGATAGTAGGTAACATCATGCGGATATGCATTTTAAAACACGTATACAATAACCAGATTTTGCGGTAATTTGGTAGTATAAACTGTGTGGTTGAATTTACTGCACATCATAGAATAAATAAATAGAAGGCATGTCAACGTGGAACATTGGTAGAACATTATATTGTAAAGTTATTTTATAATATATGAAGTAGAAAATACAATGTGGGACTTAATCGAATTTGCAAATAATGTAGACATTAATGGTCCGCCATTATTTGTTAGCGATTTAGTTTTACTAATTAATTTTAAAGAAGCGATTGCTGACATGTTAGTTAAATTAATGAACTTAATTAATGTTGATATAAAAAGCATTATCATATTCCATGTGGATCCATTTGAGGTGTTAATGGGAAAAGAATAAGCAACGACGAGGGACACTTTCAATAAAAAAAATAGTAGACATGGTACAAAACATCCCCTCGTACACCTTCCAATTATATAGCTAGCAATACATGTTAGGCGTTGGCATAGTGAGGCGTATTTGAAAGCCAGTGTGGCGCATGCGAATTATGACCCAACGAGGTAAATAGAACGGTGGCAATTTCAGAAAACTGAAACTCTGTAGGAATTGTTATCATCCCAAAACAAAAGGTTTTAGGGTGATCTGGGTCTGCTGAATAAAAACGTGATGTTAACAAACTGTTGGATGGATGCTTGACCTCTTAAATTAGAAGGTTGTTTGTCTATTTCGAAGGCAAATCGGGAGACTTTTTTTCATTTAGGGGCCAAGGACCCCTCTCACAGTTTGCCAACATCACTTTTTGGACTACGCACACCCAAAAATGCATAGGAGACCGTTTTTAAGATACATATGTTTATTTCTGCACCAGTCTAAAACAGTGTACATAGCGTAAGGCAGTCCAGCACGTCTCTGAAATATGGCACACTTCCAGAAAACTCAACAGTAATCTAATGGTCTTGCCAAGCTAACCGAATAGGCATGTGCTGTCCTTTCTGGTGCGTCCACATTCCAAATATACCTGTTTCAATAAATCGTTGTTCCAAAATAGTCCCATAATTTACAAGTGTACATCATAATGGTAAAAAGGTAGGTTCGGATGTCATTTCTTTCGGCTGCAGCAAAATAAACGTAATGTTTGATCATACCGATTAATGATGTCATTGTATGAGTGAGCTAAAGAGCACTGCTTCTTTCACAAAACTGTGCATTAATTAACTATTTCAAACTGCCCTTTCGTGACTTTCTCCCAGTGTGGTGACGATGTATATTATCAACAAGCGAAAACGTGAATATACCCTTGACACATTTTGGCTAGTGTCTAGTTGTTATTCCCGTTAATTTTATACTTATTAGGTCATTTAGTGATGCCAATTAGTGGAGTCTTTGTTAGTCGATACTAAAATCACACGGGAACCATGTTGATTACCTAGTCGACAGCGGTAGGCTTGCAATAAATTACGTTTTATTCTACACAATATCTTAGCTATTAAGCAGTTTTATAGAGATTCACAGTTTAAGAACATCATCCTACGGTATCAACAAACTTGTGGGATGTTATTGTCATTTATTTATTCATTCGCCACGTACCTATTGCTAAATAATAACACATTTAATGCAGCTAAAATGTGATTCTATGACATTGTTTACTTTATATAATGTATATTATCTAATACATAATGCGAGTTTTGTAATCCCTGTCACAAGTGAATAATGTCTTGCGATCCTTTCATTGTGGTTCCATACATTAATATCTCTACACAACCGACCTGTGCAGCGGTGACAGTATATTAACATAAATTAAAACTGTGTCCAAGACAAACATACACTTGAACAATTCCTGCAGTGGTGACAACAATACCGAGAGAACGCCAGCAGCGAGACGAAACGAGAACCACCCGGCATCAAGATTTAACAAGGTTTCACAAGATTTGCCATCCAAGCCAACAGCCCAGATAGCAAGTGGACAAGGAAGCCTCCTCTTAACCTCCTTGTTTCTACAGTTCATAAACAACATTCTTTCAAGCGTTCTTCATAACTAAGGTATCTCAGTTCTGGAATAATTTAGTTGCTCTCCTCTGTATGCGTCCAAGGGTATCTATATCCTTCTTACGATATGGTCTCCACGCTTGTATACAGTATTCTAAATGAGGTCTAACTATTGCTCTATACACAGGTATAATTAGCTTTTTTCCCTGTATATTATGTTTCTCCTAATCAACCCAAGAAATTGATTACCCTTTGAAGCTGCAATACCACACTTTTCTGGAACTTCCAAATAAGCACTTATTGTTATTCCTAAGTCCTTTTTTATAGTAGTACTTTGAATAGTATCTCCCATATTATAGTATATATAGTTTCCGTGTCCTGTATGTAGGCATTTACACACACACATATATATATATATATATATATATATATATATATATATATATATATATATATATATATATATATATATATATATATGTATATATGTATATATGTATATATGTATATATGTATATATGTATATATGTATGTATATATGTATATATGTATATATATATATATATATATATATATATATATATATATATATATATATATATATATATATATATATATATATATATATATATATATATATATCAATCGTCGTCCAAGACGGATATTTTGTTACTGGTTTGTGTGTACTAGTGGCCTCGTGTCCTGTTTGAGGCACCTCTAAGTAACCCCCTGCGCTTCTAGTTTAAGCAATATTTACTACCAAAAATAGTTGTTATGCTACCCATGCCACTGTCTACCGCTGCTGAGAGTTCATCGGCAAATACTTCTGCCCCCCTTTTCACTTCCCTGAGATAATTACCTGCTTAATACGCGTCTGCTTTAGTGTTCTGACCAACTGCCTGTATTTCCTAACTATGGCAGTTGTATCCTCCCTCTCTACGTTATTTGTCCCTACGTGTACTAAAACAGATCCACCCTTGCCCGAACCCATGATGTTGTCTACCCTCTCAGCTATCGTCTCTACTTTGGCCCCAGGCAAGCAAACCACAACGTCATCTCCCTTGTTTAAGACTCTGTCGGTCTTCCTAACTATGGTGTCCCCCATAAACACCCTCGCTCTCTTCCTCACCGCCTCCATCACTACCTCAGAATAGTTCTTCCGTTGGATCCCTTCCGTCACATTCTGTCGTGCAGCCTTGTCGTCTGGCAGACTCTTATCAATCTCCCCCATCAACCTGTCACCTTTCCCTCCCGTCTCCTGGCTACTGGCTAACTTGCGGTCCCGTCGCCTTCACTCGTGACACCTTCGTTCCTTTCGTCTTCCCTCCCGTCTCATTCGCTCCCGTCTCCTTATGTCCTGTGTCCTTACGACCTGTCGCCTTACCTCCTCTCAGCCTCCTCCCAGGCTGAGGTGAGCTCTTCCTAGCATCTCTCTCCTAGTCTTCCCCCACTTTATCATCTACTCCCCCCACTGGAACCACTGGCACAACCCACCTGTTCCCTTCCCACCATTGCCACAACGAGCAGCCTCAGCTGTTCCAACTCCACCTCTAGTTCCTTCATCTTCGCACATCACCTACACTCAAAACTAAAACTATCCGCCTGAACCTCAGCGCAGGACTTCTCACACCCGGACTTGACGATGTCCACCCAGTTGCTGCAACTGCCACATACTAAATGCCTCGTAGCCTTTACCTGCCGTTAGCACGGCGCCATCACGGAATTTAGTCTTAATTTGATTGCTACGTTAGCCTTGAATAAGGCTGTTTTTGTATTCAAAAGAACACTAGGCTGGATTATTTAAGATTCAATTTAATATAATTTCTAGCTATGTCTTTTCTGCTAAGCTCGCATGAGCCAAAACAAAACAATGCCTGCCACCCACCGCAGAATACGCAGAACACCGTGTAAACAAAACAAAGACTCATTGTATACCAACTTACGCTAAAATCGTGCTGTTAGTTCCTTTTTACCGAAAAACAACTATGTCGGATATTATCTTATGTATGTAATTTATGTAAATGTATCACTTTATCTCATATATATTCAACCATGTAAACGATAGTATAATACACCAATTTAATTCACGACCTGTAAACAAACCCCCTTTATCACTCGCTGAATATGAGTCCTGGGAAAATACTGCCCCTGTTAACAAAACGGTTTCTTAATATATGTTTATACGAAATTTGTGTATACTATATGTGTTATAATAATACTTATCCTTACCAATATTCCACTGTTTCTGACAATTCACTATGCTATATCAATAACATAGTTATCATTGATAACCTCAAGACGGCAACAACATTTAACAATCGTTTCCTGACAAAGTTCACTCAAGAGAATCTAGACAGAATTCCAAACCCGGTTAAGATGTTTCAAGGAAGTAGCGAAGAGGAATTAAATAATATCACTTTTGAAGAGTCGAGCATATGCACTAAACTAAAGAACCTAAATGTATCCAAATCTCCGGGAACAGATCAGATTTCCCCAGTTGTGCTGAACAGATGTGCTGAAGACCTTGCTGAGCCATTGACTGCATTGTTTACAAAGAGCTTCCAAAGTGGGCAGGTACAACAAGACTGGCTTGCTGCAAATGTCATTCCAATTTACAAAAAAAAGGACACCATTCCATGCCAGGAAACTACTGACCAATTCGCTTTACCTCACAAGTACGCAAGATGATGGAGTTCTTCAATCTAGAATCCTTATCTGAACATCTCAAACAAGACAAGCTGATTCTAGACTCACAACATGGTATTAGACCGAAAAGAAGCTGTCTTAGTAAACTGCTAATGTTTCTAGAATAAGTGACTTCTTATATTGACAAAGGATATGCAGTCGATGTTATCTACTTAGATTTCAGCAAAGCGTTTGGTACGATCCCTCGTCGCACTCATTTCAAAACTAACCGCTCATGGCATTACGGGCAAGACCAACAGATGGACTGAAAGTTGGCTAACAGAGAGAAGACAACGAGTGTGCATAAGTGGTGCGGAGTCAGATTGGCTAAAAAGTGATCAGTGGTGTACCACAGGGATCAATACTCGGCCCAATGTTATTTGTTATCTTTATAAACGATATTGGCTCATCTGTAGTAAGGTCCCTGTTAAAGTTTGCTGATGAAACGAAAACGATGAGGCAAGTTCCTGAAGTTGAATATGCTTTCACTCTACAGGAAGACCTCCATTATATGTATCAATGGAGTCAGGATTGGCAGCTATTGTTCAAATTCACTTCACCTGCACATTGGTTACAACAACCCGAACTACGACTATTTTATGGGAGATGTACGTTTAGAATCGATACATATGGAGAAAGACATAGGAGTACACATTCATAAATCACTGAAAATAAAGGGGCAAGTAAACTACGTAGTCAAATAGAATAAGCAGAATACCAGGGACAATTCGTAGGGCCTACACAGGCAAAAGCATAAAAAACATCAAAACTTATACATCACCTTGGTCCGACCTATCATCGAAAACTACCAACAGGCATCTTCAGAAAGATATAGACAAATTAGAAAATGTGCAGAGGAGGGCCACTGAGATGATCACTGGAATCTCTAAGCTCCCATATTACCTAAGATTGCGAAAGTGTGGCCTCCTGTCTCTACAAGGTAGGAGGAAAAGGGCTGATATTTGAGAAGTTTTCAAGATTATTAATGGATTTACTGACATAGACACCAAGAGAATATTCGAACTAAACCATGCCCCCGTCCAGGAAGACACAACAAGTCAATAATACGACACCACAGCCGACTAGACGAAAGCCACAAGTTCTTTTGCACAGCGAGTAATCAAGCCATTGAATACCCTACGAAGCGACTGCGTCAGTGCACTAACAGTAAACAGTTTCAAAACAAAATATCAAAATTACTGCCATAACCACTGATGTGGGGCTATGTATGAGCCAGCAAGCTCCCTGCCCCAAACCCATTCAAGGTATGATTTTCGAACTGTAAACAACCCTATTACCGCTCGCTGACTTCCCTGCCGGAGTCCGGTGCTAACTTAAGCTCTAATACTGCCTTTGACTAATTGTTAACAAAAACTGTTTCCTAATATATGTCTACAATAATATATATATATATATATATATATAATTATATATATATATATATATATATATATATATATATATATATATATATATATATATATATATATATATATATATATATATATATATATATATATATATTATATATAATCACATCACTGCTGCACCAAGATTCTTCTGCCAAAACAACACACTAGTCATACTCCAATGCGTAAGTACCCCTGCAACGGTACCTAGCGGCATATGCGATGTCCGTAAAGGCGTTCGTGTGATGTTTGATGGTTGCCACAAGAGAGTGTCAGCTAGAGGTTATACATACATTATTCGCTAGTATACGAACACTTTAGAAAATGTCCATAATGAAATATGCTGTTATAAAATATTTGATAAAAATCTGAAAGTGATGGAATGCGAATACTTTAGCAAGTATCGAAATACATGTACTCAGGACAATATACATGTACTCAGGACAATCTGACAGTTTTGAATAATAATACTCCGGAAACAGTAAACACATATTCGAATAAGTCGTTTTTTATAATGTTTACAATACGCCATTATCGTTACGGTCATCCATACAGGCTGTTCTCTTTATTTTTTGGAGACCTGCATTATCAATTCATCTGTGAATTGTTGATTTATGCAATAATTTTCTATATGCATTCCTGTCACACACTTCAATCACTGCATACAAGATATGACACTTCTGGGTAGTTGGAGACAGCCAAATAACTATTACTTTTCATTACATTGCATAAATTATTGTTGTGTGTCTATATTGCTGACCAAATCGGGCGATGAGTTTTATAAGTGGTTTCTTGCGGAATAAATATATAATGCGTATCGATGAGAAAGCCACAAAATATGACTTTTTGAACACATAAAAAGGTAGCATCGGAGGTTTGTTATTCCAGCCAAATTCTATGGCCCATATTCGACGCGAAGAATCTTGTTACGTGGATAAACACGACGTGCTAGTATATATGTATTCTATATATGCCAAACTGGTGTCTATTGCGCAGGACAACAATATATATTTCTACTGCCCGTTCTATTATATATTTTTACTACGGGTGATTAGTTTCTTTTCGCCCAAACCCACGTCCTCAAGTGTCTGGGATTGAAACTTCAAACATGTTTGGCATTTAGCTTTTGCCTTCACCCACCCATCACAATTTCCTAGAAATGTATTAGTGTTGGCACAATGGCAACTGCTCCTATTACACGAATTATCCCTTGTATTATATGATAGAGCAAGGGTACTTTCGCCTTCACTCATGCTGTGCACATTACTGACGTTTTCCACGCGGTTCTATTGGCACGCATCCAGTTGGCCCTTTGCAAAAAAGAACGTCATTCAAAGGTACAAATTAGCAGTTAACTTATTTACGTCGTGAACATTCAGCGTGTGGTGATATGCAAGTGGATGCAGTGTATCGGAGTTTTTTGTTGACCTCTAGGCGGACAGGATTTCCTTAGTATTGTTAGATTTTTTTGTACAAAATTAATTTGCACAGTACATATATCCTCAATAAGGTTGTCAATGATCTCGTGCATCATAGCATACTGATTCTTGATGAGTTCTTTGTATCTGACAAATACTTTTCCATGGAACATGTCCCATGGAAAACAATTCATTTAATTCGACAACGGGTACCTCATGTGTCACAAACGTTATTTTTTTAAGCCATTATCCAACTCACGTCGCATCCACCCTGACATCTTGACATATCTTGTATGTCCTGCAGTATATTTTGAATATCCCTCTTCTGATGCCTCTGAACGAAGTAGTCAGAATTTACATTTAATTGTACAACATTAAATCTTGGTACATCTTGTGCAACAATAATCACCATGCCTTGTTCCTTGGGGTAACAACCATCTGATAATATTTTAAAGAAAAGGAGACATGTGATTATCTTGGTACTGATATTGTTATTATTGTTATTAGCTATGTCTCAATCCATAACAAAGTTTGTCAATTTTTGGACAGCTCAGGATATTAAAAAATGAAAGCACTTATTCAAATAATACACTCATCATAAAGTATGTGTGTGCGTGCGTGCGTGGGTGTGTTAGTACTATTTTAGATAAAGATATATGCTAATAATAAGGCGGGGAAAGTTTAAAATGAACTTTGACAATTTTGGAGAGTGGCCCAAAATCACCACGTTTAAACGAAAAGACAACGCATTCGACACATCATGGTGCGCACTATTGTGCTACTTCCGTGCGCATGTCCGAGAGAGCAAATCACATAAGTTGACCAATGGCCACAGTGTGGCGCCACTATTATATCCACACGAATGCGTTTCCTGCGCGCGGCGTGCGAAACGTGTGTGCGAAACGTGCGCGCGGTGTGCGAAAGAAGGGAAATAAATTAAATTAAAAATTAAATTATAAAGCTTAAATGATGACAGTAGTTATTAAGGTTCAACGCTAGCTATAGTTTGGCACTATGCCTGCTAGTCTTAGCATAGTCTTTCAATAGTAGGGGGAAGGTGCCTAATACGGGCCCCTAATGTATGACGGGCCCCTGCGATTGTGTCAAACACGGTACTGTTAGAGGGAAACTAATTAGTACAGTTTCAAAGGACCCACAAGAAGGCACCACATGACTGCGAAGTGAAAAGACAAGGTTCATATTGACACGGTGAGCGAGAAAAACATGTTTTACTGACTTTTGTTAAAATAATACTGTTGTATTACAGTGCTGACATTTGCGTGAAGTTACCATATGTATGAAGCGTGCTGTATGTAAACAGACGCTCGTTTGTATAACAATTACCAATGCGTATAACATTCGTTCTTCGAGTTAAAAAATTTTTCAAAATGGCGACTATCATGAAAATGTTACTATTCGCCTAAGACGGGCCCGTCTTAGGCAACAAAGCTGTTAGGCTACAATTGTTTGCTTTCGATGACGTTGCTGGTAAATACCTAATGCTGAATGTGTTTCTTTGCAGATACATCAGTATGGTATACAAAAGAAAGATGAACAGGCAACCCAGACAATGGCGCCACCTTTCGGAATCTGGAAACGCGACTTTTAGCACTACTGCAGTTCTGCCACTAAGTGACCAGAGTTGAAAGTGTAATACTTAATATAAGGACTTGAAGCGGATCGACATTTAACCCAATCGTGTCCAAGACCGAAATTGCTAAGCTTAGCCCGATGAACCACAATACTAAGTCCAGCTAACACGTGTGGGCAGACACATACATAACTGTGATTGGAAACCTAGTCAGCATTCGGAAGAAACCGCCTTAATTACAGTACTAAAACGAAAGTAAAACACTTCCGAAAACAACGTCATCATTGTAGTGTGAGCGCCAGACAATGGCGCCACCTTTCGGAATCTGGAAACGCGACTTTTAGCACTACTGCAGTGCTGCCACTAAGTGACCAGATTTGAAAGTGTAATACTTAATATATGGACTTGAAGCGGATCGACAATTAACCCAATCGTGTCCAAGACCGAAATTGCTAAGCTTAGCCCGTGGAACCATAATACTAAGTCCAACTAACACGTGTGGGCAGAAACGTGTTAGTTGTGATTGGAAACCTAGTCAGCATTCTGAAGAAACCGCCTTAATTACAGTACTAAAACGAAAGTAAAACACTTCCGAAAACAACGTCATCATTAAGGCAATATCCAATTCTGACCTATTGTATTACCACGCTTGATACGTACATTTGATTATTTGATTTAGTAACTCTAGTTGTGTACTGTACAACATATGTTCATGCTAGCATATATGTCAAGAACAATACACTTACCTTAAATTAATCGTATGCGTAGAACCCCCACTGTTACACCACTCTCATGCGTAAATGGCAATGCGCCCTCTGCCGCACAGATGTGTAACTAGTTGGTAATATTTAACCTGCGTAGTCGAAGTGAAATATAGGGGCCATCCATCAAGTACGCCACGCTCAGGGGACGGGGTGTCTGCATCACCTGTTTTGTTATGGTGTAGACATATAGCATAGGGTAGATTTGTTCAAATGCTCGTCATCAAATTATGTAAAAAAAATCTCTGCTGACTATTAATAGTCTTAGATAAATCTATAAACAACAATACAATCGTATTTCTAACGGAATCGGCTGCATTTCTTACTGGTCATTCTCGGTTTCACATATTCACATCACTGTAGAATACAAATCGTCGATGGTGATCGAACACTTCATGCACACAAATAATAATTCCCGCAAAAGCCTCTTATTTGGGTATTTAATTACAAAATAACTTTGGTTGGAAACCTCACAATTATAACACCATAAACAAAGCTAGCAAAAATGTCGGTCTACTGAGACGCAACATTTTGGATAATAGCAGGTACACGCAGGATAATGCATTTCGAATTGTGAGCGACTGTGCCTGTTTATTTCGTGTCTGGTCACCCTTTTATGGCATTTTTATTAAGATGATTATAATGGGATATGATTAAATTTTATTTACATTTTGCGTCGTAAACGTCACGAATGGTTCAGTAACATTAATTTAGCACTTTTGTTGAACATTTTGAGGTAAATCTAAGGGGATTCGATGCTAAGAATGGAATGTATGTGATCAGTAAACTGGCAACAGCCCTCTATGCTAATAGAATGCCTTTGTAATCATGCTTTGAATAATTGTATGATCATAATTTCCTTCATTAATTTAAGAATGAGTTTAAATTATGATAGTATAGTTGTTAAGGTTTAACACTAGCTATACTTTGGTACTATGCCTGTTACTTTGGCATTATGCCTGTTACTCTTAGCAGTCTTTCAATAATATGTTTTTAGATGCACCAGAACAAACCCTATGCAAAGTTGTGATGCTCTAACGGAACCCATTTAAATTACTCCAAAGTATGTGCACTGCACCACACGCGGAGTTAAAATAGGCTTGACTCAAAGTACGCGTACGGTAAACCAGGGCGGCATTAAATTGGTTAGTCTGTGGATTACCATATTTTTTTACGGATTCCTGATTTATATACCTTGGTAATCCGTATGGATCACTAGACATAGCTCCTTAAAATCTTCCCTCGATTGCTGGTTAAGCATATCGGTAGCCAGATGCAGAAATAATTGTAGTGTGTGTGTGTGTGTGTGTGTGTGTGTGTGTGTGTGTGTGTGTGTGTGTGTGTGTGTGTGTGTGTGTGTGTGTGTGTGTGTGTGTGTGTGTGTGTGTGTGTGTGTGTGTGTGTGTGTGTGTGTGTGTGTGTGTGTGTGTGTGTGTGTGTGTGTGTGTGTGTGTGTGTGTGTGTGTGTGTGTGTGTGTGTGTGTGTGTGTGTGTGTGTGTGTGTGTGTGTGTGTGTGTGTGTGTGTGTGTGTGTGTGTGTGTGTGTGTGTGTGTGTGTGTGTGTGTGTGTGTGTGTGTGTGTGTGTGTGTGTGTGTGTGTGTGTGTGTGTGTGTGTGTGTGTGTGTGTGTGTGTGTGTGTGTGTGTACTAGCTGCCAACTGAGGACCTGCATGTGTTTACACACCCTTCAACTGCATGGGGACTCCCAGACAACTGGGGACATCAGGCCACGTCCTCAGTTGTGTTTTTTGTATTAATGGTTACAGAAACGTTGTTTGAGTTGAGTTAGACTAAAATTAGTAAAGTTCTTATTTGACAGTTTCGATGAGTTTCGTGTGTTATCTGTGTGTGTGCACCTCGACGATTTCAAAGCTCCCGCTACACTTTCATCACACACAAACTCGTTGTGCGCATGCGCTAGTAAAGCCGCGGGCATTTCCGGAGTTTTCGTGTCGTGGAAGCAATTACTCGGCAACAGTTACACGTGAGTATTCTACAGTCTGACGTTATATATTCACTATTTTTAAAGCCTCTGTACTTTTCTATAAGATTGAGGAATTTTGTAGTGTAAATTTAGTCTGGCAAAAGCATACATTCATTTAGTATATTGTGTTTTTGCGGTCCAAATAGTGCAACCGCGGTGAGCGAAAATATAAGCCGCTAGCGTTTACTGAAGAAGACGGTAATGTGTCGCGGCCCATTAAGAGATATGATCACTTCCGTCTTGCAATTAAAAATCTTTTAATCGTCCAATAGTCAATAAAGGTTAGTTAACATTTTATTTCTGGCCTAAAGCTAAGACATCAAATGCGATGTAATTTTAGAGGAAACAAGACTCCTCTATGACTCATATTTTTTTAATACGATTTTCCTTACACACACACATATATATATATATAATGTGTGTGTAAGGAAAAGCGTATTAAAAATGTATAAGCTGTACAAAATATTTTATTTTCCCAATCATGTATATTTAAAATCTAAATATGCATGTCACTTGGTGAATCACTATGTCTATGGAGTGATCTTAGGAATCATTTCTACTTTGATGTACATTTACTAGACACAGTACTAAGGTATATGTTTCAGGATGCATTACTGTTGCAATTCTGTAAGTAATAAATTTTAGCGACCATCAATATATTCAGTTACAACATTAAATCTTTTTCTGCATTTCCCGTGTATGTGATGCCACATTAAAAGGTAGCATATCTAATAAGGATGTACGTAATGATTTGTGTTTGACGTACGTGGTTTGATCTTCTTTAATCTAGTGGCAACATGAGGCGAAGGCGCCAAAAGCGGCAGACACCTCTCCAGGAGGCGGAGAAATGCTGCACAACAGGCGTCAATGTTTTGCAGCATTTCACTGTTGAATACATTGATTCTGAAATTGGTATGTACAGCAGCCTAGAAAAGCATGCGGACACAAACATATTGATTTACATTGTTTAATTATTACTTTTTGCTTATTTTTAAAACATTCACTTGTATTATTTTGTTTTTATTATGATTGGCTGGTGTCACATGGCACAAGATTGAAGTTTATAAAGGCTGCACTACTATTCACAATGTTATTACAGGTGTTTTAGTTTTACATTGATCTGTGACTTTTTAATGCTGCCTACCAGTACTCTTGACGCAATATGATATCTGGGTACTAGTATGTGATTTATGAGACATTGAGAGTGATTTATTCAAACAGTGCGCTTATAGAATGTATGCGAAATCAGATGCAACACCTGTTTTACACTTGTGGATTATTTAAATAACAACAAAGTATTTTAAACCTACATGATAACTGTTGAAACATTAGTACCATAAATTATAAATGAATGGCAAAATATAGAAAGACTGGACTACCGGAGGTAACCTTTACAAAGGCATTATGTGGTATATCTTGTTCTTATTTTCTAGGTCATGGTGTTTTCGCAAAACGCAACTTTGACAAAGGAGACTTTCTTCTACACTATCAAGGAGAACTTCTTTCATACAAGAAAGCTTTAAGCCAAGAGAAGATGTATTCTGCAGAAGAGCGAGCATTCATGTACTACTTCAAGAACAGTCAGAGTGGGTGTACAATGTGGTGAGCTTGCCTTTTCACTGTAAAAATATGCCCCCCATGGACCAGTGTATGTTTGTAAATACCTAAGCATTCTGAGACATTTTGATACTATGAGAAATATATATGTTATGATATATACATGAATGCTAGAATATATGTTGATGAATATCTTAGCTGCTTCCAACTATGCATTAAAGTATAGCTTATGTAAATGTTCTGGAAAGTTTATGGAGTTGAATATATTGGTCAACAGTTTATAATAGGATATATGTAATGACAACTCTCCAAGTATTTGTCCATGTAAATGCCTAATACTACATATTTTTCAGTGTTGATGCAGCTCTTGATCCGTTCGATTTGAACATTACAAGAATGGTTAATCATGCATCCAGTCCTCCACTTCAGAACTGTAACATGGTAATTGTGATGTGTCCATCTGACTGCCCAAACCTATGTCTCTTTGCATCAAGAGACATTCGTGCTGCCGAGGAACTGCGCTATGATTATGGAGGTGGACGCTCTCCACGGCAGAAAAAGACTGAAACAAGAATTTCAATTGGAAAACGACATAAATCAACTTACGATGATGATTCTGTTGTATCAAATAGTTACTCTAGTGCCATATATCGCGATGAATCAGATGAGGATTACAATCCTTTAGAAGACGAAAGTGCATCAGTTGACTTGGAGGGCAACGGAGATACATCAGAAATAGAAGATCATTGTGAAAGTAAGTTGTCAGATGAATTGTCTGAAGTTTTTCCCATGTATAATAAGGCCAGCAGTAGTACGGAACCAATCACTGGATGCCACTCAGTTAGTAGCAGTACATCAGTTCACCAGGAAGACAAACTCTACGTGCAGCAGTCTGTGGTGGGTGGTGAAAAACGACAGCTGAAGAACCACAGTTGTCTATATTGTGAAAAGCAAATTTCCAAAATGGCAAGACATTTGGAACAAGTACATGCAGATGAGTTGGAGGTAGCAAAAGTGCTAAATCTTACTAAAAAATCAAAAGAAAGAAGGGCAGCCTTGGTTAACAAAGGTGACTTTAATCACAATTACAGCGTGATTGAAAATGGATCCGGCTGCATTATTCCAAGATACAGAGCCAGACCAACTCAATTGTCACAAACTAGTGATTATGTACCTTGTGAATACTGCTGGGCTATGTATGTCAAAACAGACTTGTGGAAACACCAGAAGACCTGTCCACTGAACGAAAATGTCCATGATAAAGCAAAACGTAACGAACCCATTAAAAATAGGAAACTTCTTCTGCCACTGAAAGTGAAGAGCAGAGATCTGTATGCTAACATTCTGCTTCACATGGTGGATGATGAAGTGAGATATAAAATAGAAAGTGACCCTTTGTTAACAGCATACAGAGTTCGGCTGTATGAAAAATATGGTCATGAAATTCACAATCGCAGTTACATAGCGAACAAACTGAGAGAGCTTGGAAGACTGATTTTAAGCATCAGGAAGATCACCAGTACAAAAACAGATTTGGAAAGTTGCATTGAGCCCGTTAATTGGGAACTGCTCCTTCAGGGGGTTAGAGAAGTTGCTGGTTATGATGAAAAGAACCACAGTTATAAGACTCCTTCTCTGCCACTGAAACTTGGAGCCAGTTTGATGAAGTGTGCCAAGCTTCTTCAGTCAACAGGCCTGATTGAAAGCAATGATGAGAAAATAAAGAAGGCTCAAGCATTTCTGGACCTATATGCCAGTGAATGGAGTGACAGAAGTAGCACAGTGTCTCGGTCGGTCAACTTTGAGAGAAAACCAGTACAACAGACCATGCCTCTTGCCTTTGATTGAAGATGTTGTAAAGTTGCAGAAGCACTTATCTGGGAAAATTGAAGAGAAATTGTCGGAAATGACTCAGGACATAAACGCCTATGTTGACATAGTTCAGCTTACTTTGGCACAAGTGATCTTGTTTAACAGGAGGAGAAGTGGGGAAGCAGAGCGTATGAAATTGTCTGACTTTGAAACAGCAGTAAAAAACAAAACAGAGCCTTCAAGGGAAGTTCAGAAATCTCTCTCAAAGTTTGAAGTTCATTTGTGTAAAAGTCATACCAGAGTAGAAACCAAAGGCAAACGAGGAAGGCGAGTTCCTGTGCTTCTAACCCGGCGTATGCTGGCAGCAATACAGGCTCTGATCAAGAAAAGAGAACTTGCTGGAGTTCAGTCTGATTTCCTGTTTGCTAGACCCGGTGTCGCAGCTATGCCGTACAGAGGGCATGATTGTCTTCGAAGGTATGCTTAGGAATGTGGTGCAAATCGCCCAGAACTTATGACTTCAACAAATCTGCGCAAACAACTGGCAACAGTGTGTCAGGTACTCAGTCTAAGTGAAAACAGTCAAGACATCCTCGCCAACTTTCTGGGCCACAACATCAGGATCCATCGCTCCTTCTACAGACTGCCTAACAACCTTCTTGAAGCAGCCAAGGTTACAAAGGTGCTTCATGCGGTTAACGAAGGGGAGATTGCAAAGTGGAAAGATAAAGACTTCGATGAAATAGACTTTGACCCAGAGGGTTAGTTTATAGTTTTTACTGGAAAAGTTACTGTTTTATTTAGATGGCATAGAAAAGTTAATAATTTATGAAGGGGAGATTGCAAAGTGAAAAGATAAAAACTTCAATGAAATAAGTGAAAAGATAAAGACTTTGACCCAGAGGCCTTATTTTATTTACTGAAAAAAGTTACTGTTCTGTTAAGATGGTTTAGGGAAGTTATAATTACTTTATATCAAGATTAGCTGACTACATGACTGTGTTCTTTGTAAAAAATTTAAGAGTAGTTTGACTGAAGTGACACATATTTAATTTTGATAACGTGTTAATCAATACTGTTGTAAGCTTAGAACCCAGCCGATTCTCTACAAGAAATTTGGTCATTTGTATTTTGCAGAGACTGTTCAAGCTGAACAGTCGGGAGAAGAGGATGATGACACAGAGGATGACTCAGCTGACACCTTGAAGAAAAATCTGGACTTGGAATCTGATGATGGTATGCTTTTAAGATATGTAAACATATTGTTTAGTATCCATACATGTGCTGTCAGGTTAAGGTTTTATTTGAAAAAGTTATGCGTGGATAACTCATAAAATGTAGTGTAACAGTATTGCATGCCATTGTAATGAAGTTTTTAAGTTTACTTATAAGGTAATGACTGCTTGGGGAAAACAGTGTTAAAATTTTCGATATACTCGGTTTATTTATTCGTTTTATCTTTCTTTGTCTTGCTTTCAGACATGGACTGCACACCAGAGAGCCCTGGAATGAAACATCCAAGGAATAGGCAAAAGTCAAAGAAAACCGGTACTATTTATTTATTATAAGGGGACATATGGCAGCTAGAATGATGTTTTATGAAAAACAAACTTACTCAACATGTGTTTCCTCCTTATTCCAATATTTTTGTATGTTTAATATAAATAAAGTTCACTTTTATAATAGTGACTTACCTCTCAATTTGTTTCATGGTTAAAGCTTTCTTCTAGCAAGTAATCAATGCTGTTATTCAATCTTTGATGGCCATTTACCCAAAAAAATTACATTTTAGCAATGAGAAAGTTCAACACCCTGGAATTTAAAATGATATTGTCATCTCGTTTGGATTGTTGTGTCTGCCTGCAAATTCACAAAAAATGTCCTTAAAAATTTGGTTTTGTGCAATATCTTGGGGGTAGTGAATAAAAATGTGTTGACAAATGTTAAATTTAGAATATCATAACTTTTAAAATTTAGAAGAAAGAAAATATTCATAATGTTGGAATTTTTTTAGAGGAATTCTCGAGTTAACTAAGCCAATGATGATTGTGAAAGTATTATGATAAAACATCCACTACTTATGTGTTGTAATTTTTTTAGAGGGGCTATAATTCCGTCATATGGCAGCTATTTTGTTTGTTGCCATGGACACGGGGTATGGCATGAAAATTTGCAATATATTTTTTACTCGAAAAAACCAACTCTACACTTTGGGCGTAAAAAATTGCACTGTGCAAAAAAATCCTATCCAGCTTCCATATATCCCCTTAATTAAATATATTTAAAAAGGGTAGTATTTTAATTTTTTTTGTTGGGTACTTTCCCATGCTTAAAGGTCGTATGTTTTTTGTCCCTAAAACCGAACTTAAAACTTATTGTGCTTAGGCCTAACAGAAAAAGTTCTATGTTTCCTATTTCATGCTTGCAAAAAGTAGGGTAGGTAGGTAGGGAAATGTTTTTTTTTATCTTAACTTTTTATGTTGTTTAAAATAGGGTAGGTAGGCAGCTGTATCTTTTTTTTAACGTGGAAGCATTCCCAACATCGGTTAGTCATGTGTAACCGGATTGTATCCTTGTTGTACATATATAGTACATAACACATGCCTGGAAATCTAACAATATATGTTTGGCATTCAATGCATATGTTTTGGCCTTCATTTATCCTTAGCCACCCTCTGTTGGGATCTGTATTTTTTCGCTTAATTATTTTCACTGTAACCTTGCATTTACGAACACTTCAACCCTTAGTTACCCTCTGTAGTGTGCGGTCTTCATTGTGAATGGTGTTGTGTATTTCCGCATGGATTATTAACCAGGCTATCTAGGTACCATAGAACCTGGGGGCTCCACATAGAGTGCAATATTCTCAATCAATGGTAGATTCAATCACGGACATTTAAAACATCATTTAATAAAAACAATTTATTCACCCTGGTTTTTATCTTTGCCAGATACTAGTAGACATACTGTACATGAATGTCATTTTGTAATTTGGAACACAATATAGAACAAAATTGACATGAAATGTACCAAATTGGCATATTGCAAAATGCCTGAATTGGATGTGTTCATCGTTTTTTACCATATGGTCGTAAAACAATTGCTTTCAGTCCAGTGTCATCACATACACCACAGAGAGGGAGCACCGTTTTGAATTTCTTTTTTAGTTCAAGATCCACAACTGCTTCCTCGCTGCCACAGTGTGCACAAATGTCCAACCTGCCAATGTTGCTACTGTAATATGCAACCTCCACTGGTAAGCTGCATGCCAGGCCACTGCGACATTGTACACTTTTGAGAAGTGATGAATTTGGAGGCAAGATCGGAGCGCCACAGCTGTACTCATGCTCACTCAATGCCAATGTGAGGGATAGGTTGTGTCTTTCCGACAGTTTCTGTTTACTATAAATGACTCTTGGCTTTCTGCACTCAACGCACTGGATGGAGGCCCTAGCATGCTGTGCTGTGTATAAACCATAATCGTCCAAGGACTGCTGTTTTGACCTCACCGTTGACTCGACACCCGCTCCCTGCTGCTCAACCATCTGCTGGTCTGTCAATACCACTGCTGACGCACCAGCCACCTGCTCAATGCTCGATACGACCTGACTGGGCTGAGCATCATTCTTCCGTTTCCTTGTGGGCTTCGGTTTCTGCAGTGATGGCCTGTCTTTGTCAGTGGTCTCTGACGTCTTCTGGGATTGGTACTTTAGGTAGTGTTCGTTTTCTTCGGCACGAATTCCGATGTAACTCCCATTAGAATAGCAAAGGCATTGGGTAGTGGTGGAGCAATATTGTCGACATCGCACTCCGCACCTTCTGTAGATTTGGCAGGTCTTGCTTGACAGTGGAAGCTGAGTTTATTGATCTTAAACGCGTCCAAATCTTGTACAGTAATGTCGAGCGATAGCTCGCCAAACGCTTCGTTTTCGGCCTTCTGGCTGAAATTTTTACAATCCAAGGGCGGGTGATTCTGCTCGAATACATCTTTTAACGTGCCATGGAAAGCAGCCACTGTTTTCTTTGCCGAAATGTGGGGACAAAGATTATACCGCACTGCCAAGATGCGAGACGCCATTGTTGGTCGAACTTGGAGATAGCCCGCGAAATGCAAAGTCGCGCGTGATTGGATAACAAGCCAGACACACCTCCGCATATAGCCAATCACGATCAGTTTCACAAAATGACCTTCACCATTACCCAGTTTGAGAGAGCATTCAGAAAGCAGCTACCGTAGCAGAATAGTGACATAAACTTTTAAATATAAAATAATAAAAAAGTCGTACATTCGCAGAGGGTCGGTCGGAACAGATTTTATTTTATTTCGAAATGCATAAAAAGTTACAGGGTCGGCCCTATTACGTAGGGTCGGTCGGGAAACCGGAAACATAGAACTTTTTCTGCTAGGCCTTATCATAGCAGAGCACTCGTTGATGTGTCGTAGCAGATATCTTGGTGGCAGAGTGGTTAGCACACCCACACACTCCGATCACGAGGGTTATGCCTGGCCACAACTAAACAGTTCAATATTTGTAAACACTGCTCTTTCCATTGTAACGCAGATGATCGTTTTAATATCAGTCATGTCTCTCTCTCAGGAGATGAGCTCAGGGTTGTTCCATTTTAATTCGTTGGTAATTCCAAATTCATTGGTGGGGTACCAATTATTTGCAATTCTGTGGTGGCGTATTCTCCGAATTTCTACATTCTGCATATGGGTTCTGAATGTAGGGTCCTGGCATATTATTTCCTCTGTCAGAAATAATTTTGGTCACCTCTGATGGTACCAAATTATAACGTAGGTATACATTGTGCATCAATATAGTTACTCATTGATTTTGTAATGTGAGTGCTACTAATTCAAGTCCACCTCCACATTTTAACGGAATAGCCCTCACCAAAAGGCTAACTGAGTGCGATGTTGCACTATATAAGAAATTTATTTTTTATTAAATAATTAATAATAAGTTCAACTGTTTTGCAAAAATAGTTTTCAAAAAGTTTCTTTAAACAAGCCTTAGAATGTATTCTCAATATTTGTAGATAGCAATACATTTGTATTCTTATTCAAGTACATTCATGGTTCTGTGAAAATTTCTTTTGCATAGGACACAGCACTGTGAGGAAAAAGCCTTGGTCACACGAGGAGAAGTCAGCAGTAGAGAAACACTTGAGCAGATTCATCACAATGATGAAGGTGCCAGGAAAGAAGGCTTGTGCGGAGGCAGTGGAACTGGAATCAGCATTACAGTGCCGGTCTTGGGAAGCAGTCAAATATTATGTGTACAATTGTATTCAGATGAAGAAGAAAAAATTAAGGAAGTGAATGATTTTTGTAGAAGGCCGCAAAAGGGACAATAGGAAGACCTATATATTCCTCTTATATTGTGTGTTAGGCGTGTAGCCAAGTCATTTATGCATTGCATAGACATGTATGTATTTTGGAACCATGCACATTTCTATTAATGACTGTTGCGTGCATCATTTGTGCTATTCATATTTGCATTTTCTACCAAGTGTTGGCTTCGTAGTTTGTACCAAAATTAATTCGTTTCAAGTATATTTCTGCATGGCTCATACAAGACAAAATGGTTGATAGCCAGTAATTGTAAAGAATAAAAATTATGAACTTGTTAACAAAACTGTGTGTCTTGTATATAGGAAGTAGATTTGATACATATGAAGGTTATATATAGTGTAACGTCAATGGTTAAATGCAGCAGTAACAATTGAGATATATATAGTAAAGTAGAATAGCATATTCTCAAGCACCACATATAATTCGACAACCAGGTACATCTGATTTTCCTAGGGCGATGTATATGTGTACCCACATTCACACCGCACAGTAGATTTTTCCATGAAAAGCGCACCATATGAAATCAATCTAGGAAGTCTTCAGTAAGGAGCATGTATGGTTTCTTCTTTGCGAATGTGTATGTAAAGTCATCAGTTGGGAAGTGACTGCAGGGATCCTCGTTAACACGTGTCTCTGGTGAAGTATTTGCTTGGGAGCACATGTAGCGGTTCGCAGTTTCAAGGGTTTATGGGAAATCTTCGGTTGAGAGTGTGTGTTATAAGGTCCTCAGTTGCAAGTGTGTATGGGAAGTCCTCAGTTGAGAGAGTGTGTGTGACAGGTTCTCAGTTGCAGGTGTACAGTCATATCATTATTGTATCTTCTAAAGCAAGCTAGTCAGTATGATCCACAATGTCTATAATACCAATTAAAACAAATTAGAGTTAAATATTTTCACAAACTTTGTTTTTATGAGCTTATTAATTGGGTCCCCAGTTGCAGGTGTGCTGTCACAAGTACCCACTTGGCACCTTGTACACGTGTGTGTGTTTGTGCGTGCGTGCGTGCGTGCGTGTGTGTGTGCACACAGTGTGTTTCTCACCAGCCTTGTCACACAAATCCCGATAAGCTGCAGGGTAGTTGGCGAACTGCAACCCTGGTTCGGTGGTCTACGATGTCGTGGTTCTTACTTAGGTTTACTTAGGTTCTTCCTGACCGTACGCGGTGACCTCGGTGGTCAGTTCTTCAACTTTCCCTTGAAATGCTTTACGATTTCCTGGCTAGGCGGTTTTGTAGTGGTAGAGACATTCTTCAGTACTCCAATGTTTGTAATGCACGCTTGATCCGTGCATTTGATTTAATAACTCTAGTTTTATACAAAACATGTTCATGTTGGCATATATATATCAATAACAAAATACTTACCTTAAATTAATCGTATACGTATAGTCCCCACTAGTACACCTCGCTCAGGCGTAAACGACAGTGTCCCATCTGCCGCATACATATGTAACTAGTTGGTAATTACCCATTTTAATCTCGGCGTCCTATGTATAGGACATCCAGTTTACTTTGATTCGCGATATAACAACACTATTTCTGAACTATATATATATATATATATATATATATATATATATATATATATATATATATATATATATATATATATATATATATATATATATATATATATATATATATATATATATATATGTATATAGTTCACAAACATAATACATATATATATATATATATGTGTGCCCGCCCGCCAGCCCGCCCGCCCGCCCGCCCGCCCGCCGGCGAGAAAAAAAATTTTGAGAAAAAAAATACGTACGTTTTCATTAAATCGACTGCGAATGTTACTTAGCCTATTCACACACTACACATTAGGACATCAACGAACCGGATAGGCTAAATCAATTAAGTTTTAAATAAAGTTATCTCCTACGTGTTTTAATGAAGTTGAATGTTTACCTCCCCTGTGACACTATTAAAAACATATATGTATTAAAACATAAGTGCACATTTTATTAATAATCATAATTATGGTGATAATTGACCACGTCCACTTAGACGATACAACGAATAAGACAAAAGTACCCCAACTATATTTATTACTTGAATGATATAACACATATAAGGCATTTAGGTATAAGTAATATAATACATTATATTTAGAATAAGCATCATTACGCTAAAACGGTATCTTCCCGTTATGGCTACTTGCCGTTATAGATGCTTTTTATTCCCGTTATAGTTATTCATTAAAGGGGAACTGAAGCAATTTTGTGTTATGGCGTATATTTAAATATATATTATCTAACTATGCATTAATGGTGACAGATACCTGCTAATTTATGAGATAAACTGAAAAACTGATTTTGTTCGAGACCAAAATCGACAAAATACATCACTGCGTATCGCCATCTTGTTGTCGAAACGAGTGGTTTGAGTCGCGTATATCTAATCAATGTAAATTTTCGATTTTTTGCGATTTATTTCGTAAATAGGCATTCTGGAGCGAAAAAAAGATATGGGTCTCTGTTATATATACAAGTGTTTACACACATCAACAAAATAGCGTTTTTGTTCGTTCCAAATAAAAAAAGTTAAAGAAATTACAACAAAACACGCAAAAAATCGTGGAAAACGCCACACTTCTCGAACACACGAGACGCTAACCAACGAGAATATGCGATAACGGAATACCGGAACTATTTTTTACTTGTTGACAAGATGGATGCATCGCTTGTGACAGTTTTACCAGATCTGCTACTAGCGATTAGTGGTTTACTGAACTTCCGTAATAGTTGTCTATCTTTGGAGAAATGGAAACCACAGACGAAGAGTCTAGTTCGACAGGCCACACGGAAACAACCGTTGACAGTCGTAAAATGTCACCGAGTGTGCGAGTCACGCTCCAGACTCCAGGTCGGCTTCGCCTTTGACTTTGTTGACGTTGGATTCAGGAAAAATTACAACAGCGCTTTGACTGTCAACGATTCCTGACTAGGTAATGTGATGTGGTGAACCTGTGGAAATTGCGTCCCGATGTCTGCGCACGTTTACGTTGAGTCATCATGCTGCGCCGAGGAAGCTACCATGCTTATTATAGGCAAAAATGTTCGCCCCGCTCTTCGTCTCTGGTAGCAACAGCCAGATAGAAAAACATTGTAGGGCGATTGACTTTGCCTACCATGCCTAGGGCTAGGCTATAGGCTATGCAGCACCGTGTGCCCGACCGCGTTGGTGCTTGCATCACCGTACGAAGGCGAAGACGATGATTTTGTAGTGTCGATATGCACAAACAGAGCGGTGCTAGATGTTGGTCTGCTGTCATTGCATGATTTGCGTGCCGACTCATTGATTCGCCCTATAGATAGCAGGTCAGTAATTCAATTGTTATCGAATCATTGCCATTTTAATAATCATATTTTTTCTGCATATTTCTTTTACCTAGCCTGAGGGCGAGATCCGAACTACAATGGCAATGCAAGCAGGCTTTTCTCTTTATTTTTTATCTAATCTAATGAAGTGTACCGTGACTGTATTTTAATATTGTGTTTGATTTTGTGTTGAATAACATTGATGACAATAATAACATGAGGGTTTATTTAATTCATTATGTGAATATATATATATTCTTAAATGTTACCGTAATCGTGATTGTAATAATGATTGTAATCATGACTACATTAGTCATTGTGATTGCAATAATTACTGTAATCATGATTACATTAATATTCGTACTTGTAATCAACCCTCTCTGTAGCACACCACAACACCTTGTTGTTTGGTGCAATGTAATCATTTAAATAACAATAATTAACTACTGACAGTATGTAATGTTCACAGTTTTGCAACTATTATGGTAATTATGGAATTAGTGCTATCAACTAACCATGACAAATTATATTTCAGGCTCAGGAAAGGCAAGACAAGTAATCCCATCCTGCGATGTGGGAAGGATCTGTGATGTCTATTCTGAACCGAATTGAATTGATGGAAAGTTTAGCTATGGAGATTGACCTGACACAGGTGAGTGTACTGATAGTCTGATATAGACAAATTGTGAGGCACCCACAGTATGCAGCAGGTCTAAAAACAACCTGGAAAACTAAAAAAATTCCCACTAAAATATTAATAACTGAATGATGTGAATGCCTTCTTATCCATATCCCATTTCTGTCAACAAAAATGTTACCTGCAGCATCTTGCATGTCACTACATACAATTTCATTTATATTGAGACCAACATAAAATATATCAACAGTTTATTCACATAGAAAAACAATTACCAAAGAAATAAGGCTAACTAGAACGACTGAAACCAAGACTAAACATTGATTAAAAACAGTGACTTCTACCACCGGGAAATACAACCTGGAACATGGATATCACAGTTACACACATCATTATTATGCCACAACATATCAAATATACTGGTAGTTTAGCTAAGAAAATAATTAATCTTTATAAAGCCAAGGCATTTTAACTGTTTCACCATCATCATCTGTACCAATGGCAATAGACTACTTGTTTTGATTGGACAGTAAATGTACACCAATCATGTGTAACAATATTACTTGTTCTGACTGACAGTAAACGTACACCAATCATGCATACCAATACACTACTTGTTCCTACCAACAGTAAATGTACACCAATGATCTCATTCTGGAATCTGCACCATTTCACTACTTGTTCTGACAGTAAATGTACACCAATCATGTGTATCCAATATACTACTTGTTCTGACTGAATCTACTACTTGTTCCTACCGACAGCAAATGTAAACCAAGCGTCTCATTCTCTACCAAATACACTACTTGTACTGACAGTAAATGTACACCAATCATATGTATCAATACACTACTTGTTCTGACTGATAGTACTTGCACACCAACCATCTGTTCCAATACACTACTGGCACTAACTATACACCAATACACTACTTATTCTGACTGATAGTATATGTACTCCTAACATATTCAATTCACCTTTCACTCATCCAGGGGTAGAAATCAGCACACTTTCCTGACAGACACCCCAGTATCCGAAAGACCTTGGCTGATAGATCAGACATGAGTACAACCTGTGTCACAGTTTATGGCTGTTTGGTGTGTGGCAGGTGCAGAAAAGTGACAAAAGTTTTTCTCACGAATGACAAACTTCTTCTCTTTCTCATAGGTGTCGGAGCTGCTTGAGTCACCCTCGGTTATGTCGCTGTTATCACATAGTGTGCATCATCTGCACCAATGTCTTTATTCTCACTGAATCTGATGGAAGCTTCACATAGGAGTAGTCATGATCAACGTTCATTGGTGCAATAATGTCATCCGTGACTACAGCAGCATTCGCGAAGTGTCGCACTTGAAATATCGTTACCGGATCGATTTGCATTTCAGCATCAGTTGTATGTAAGTGCCACAGCAGTAGTAGCAGTGATGGCACTAAAGGTGACATCCGTAATGTAAAGATTGACGGCATCACCCGTAGCGCTGGATACTTCAAAACTAGTACCTGTACTTGTACGAACCAATGGTGAATCCTTCATCTGAAAAGATTACACATACAGTGACTTGAAAATTTAACAAAATTCATCTTTTGCATAATAAAAATGAATCACAATGTGAGATACTTTCTCTTGTATATATTATTTTTAGAATATAAGAGTGCCAGTGTCATATTGAATGTATAAAGTAATCAACCACAGGGAAAAGCATTTTCCCTATGGAGCCATGTTAATTCAACCAATGTGTCTTTCAGTGATCTCTTAATGTTTTTAATGAATCTGTTTGGTCAGTTTGACGAATGCCACTGGTAACATAACCAAACGCATGTAACCAAAATTGTAGCATCCTAGCTCCAAAGTGCATTATATTATCTAATCAACATTGCACTGTTTTCAGTGGGCCAGGGAGGTCAAAATTCTATAAGGGGTCCAAATTCCATAACAAAATATGGACCCATAGGTACACTTTCTATGGGGTTCCTTATTTTATATCTGACACTCGATTTAGATAACATAATGCATGAATATTGTTATTGGACCAAATGCAGATCTATGCTTGTGACATCTTTACCTTATAAATGCTGCACGCACACACACGTGTATATATATATATATGTAAATATATATATAATTATTAGGTATTATACTGAAAGCATCTGCTAGATAGTATGGTGCATGGACAAAAGCCCCTCTCGACAAAAGCCCCACAGACATAAGCTTGTTTCAATTCAATTATACTGTTCATGACTGTTGCTGTAGTACACAGAGACAAGATATTGTCATGAATATACTTCAGGCATGTGGTCAATTCCATTCCGGAATTGGAACTGACCCTCAATTCCAGTTCCGGAATTGGAATTGACTTCAATTTTTTTTTTTTTATTGAATTTATTTTTCCGAAATTTATTTTTTGGGAATTGGAATTGATTTTGTTGGAATTATTGACTTGATACTGTTAATATTTACCCTTATATTTACTTATATTACTTTTAAAATCATATTTGTCTGCTATTAGCATGTCACCCTGAATCTGGTAACAGCCAGGAAGTTGTCAACATTACAGCATAGACACTGTCTACTCTGTTATTGAAACATTGTGACCAAGAACAATATAATCAAGCATTTGCATCAAAAAGAAATACAAAGTTACTGTAACAGACAGTAAAACCAAAATCAGACCATTCAGGCCTCATTTTCTTTCTCAGTGTACAAGGTTTATTTACAGAGATTGCCAATTAAGGGCACCTGCCTGCTCATTCCCTTTGTGTGAGAGAGGAAGCCTGCCCCACTTGAATGCAGCCCCTTGTTTATCCAAGCTTAATGTTCAGCCCACAAGTTTCCCATACTAAACATGTCACTGGTCACCTGTACAATGCTGTTACATGTGGCTGTAGGGTTTGCCCTTTGTAGTAATTAAAAATGTCCCCATGGAGAATACATGTTGGAGATTAGGATGTTGAAGGCTCAAACTTTCCAGTAAATTTGATGAAATATCAATGATACCACAACTGATAGCGATATAAATCCGCCTCCTAGTATATTTGCTCCCCCCCCGGACATCTGCCCCTTTTTTCTATGATAGTTGACAAGTGAAAATCAGTTTGCAGTTTTATCATTATTACTACAATAACATAACATTCAATGACAAGTCAAAGTCACTTTAGCCTAATGCAATGGCCTATCCCCTGGAGTGTGTATGAGATGATCTTGTCACCAGTTGTCTTCCAGGTATCATTGATAGTCAGATCAGTGGTGGAAGATGGGTTCTTGGGATGATGCTTCCACAAACAGTGGTGGACAGTAACGAGTCAGAGATCAGCTGGTTTGGAGTGCCCCTGGTATTAGCTGCCTTAGTTTTCAGGTCCTCACGGACCTTGGCAGCTTCTATCTGTGCCGTGTCACCATCATGGTTGCAGGCAGTCTTGTTGATCACATTCTGGATCTGGAGATCAGATCAGTGACCACAGCACCCTTGCATGATCAGGATCGACGCTGGCTTCACTCCCAATGAAGAGTAATCTTGTTGGTCCCCCTTCTTGGTGTAGGAATGACACTCAAAACATAGCTTCTGACCTCCTCAAATGCTAGTAGTAATTTCCATGGTGAAGTTATAAGTGAATTCTGACAACTCTGGCTTGTGCATCCAGTTTTATAGGAAAATGGAGTCACTCCAACTCTCCATGGTAAATGCAATTCAAAAGAAACCTTGTTGAGATGGCTTGTTTCAAATATCCTCAATTGTCCTAACATGTCCAGGTCCTAATGTCACTGGCTTCTTCCACAATTGCAATAAAGATAATCCTTTGATTACAGGATCATCTCCAACTACATAAAGTAATTTACTTGGCTGATCTGACACAAAGAACATTAATTGCAATTAGGATAATATATATCTTGAATTCATGTTCAGAAATAAAAAAATAAGTTAAAAAAAAAACATTTCTTAAAAAAACTTACAAATAATCCAGAAGCTATGGACAGGGGGCAAATGTCCAGATTTTGAATAAAGGCAAGGGGCTAATGTCTGGGGGCAAGTGACAAAGGGGCAAATGTCTGGAAGGGGGGCAAATGACCTGGACCCGATATAAACAGGGGAAACTGTTCAAAACTCAGATTAATGACCCAACTGTCCAGGGCTGTCCAAAATGTCTGGTTTTGTTGGCAAAAATCCAGAAGAGGTGTCGCAGCAGAAAGTACATATGAAATGGCTGGATGCCATTTTAAAGTTTTTATATGGCAAACCTGATATATATGTGTGTGTGTGTGTGTGTGTGTGTGTGTGCGTGTGCGTGTGCGTGTGCGTGTGTGTGTGTGCATTTAACGAACAATAATTTTTTAATCATATCTAATTAAATATGATTGTGCACACGTGACAAATAAAACTGTGTTAAAACGAATTGGATTTGAATTTTTCTTTAGCCTAGAATTTTAACAGTTGGAATTGATTTTTTGCAAGGCGGAATTAGAACTGATTTTTTGGAATTGACAAAACAGAATTGACCCCATGCCTGATATACTTCCTTCATATGTATAGCTTGTACTAATACTATTGTGGGTTGCCGACAGTTGCCCCCTCTCCCCACGATATTCATTACAGTGTTATCAGTCGACTTAGAATAAAATGTAATTAATACATCTGTATGAACTTCCGGTTATTACATGTGGGGTTTAATCTGATCAATAAAGCAAATTAATTTTATATAATTTTGCCTTATTGTCAAGTCACAAGAATTCAGACAGAAATTGTAAAGTGTCATTATAGAAAGCAGACATGTAATCTGACAGTGTTCAACTGGGTAGATGACGATGCCTTAGTTAGTTTCCTTTCCAGCTAGACATTGCATGGGTGAAATGCATTTTACTTAAATATTTAAATACTTTTAAAAAGTTTTTGTAACTGCATTTGCACTTAATCACAATGAAAGTATTTGTATATTTTAAATATTTCCATAAAGAATTTGAAATGTAAACAGCAACAGTAGGCTTCTGTTGCACTATAGTCTATACTGTCTTTTGGTCGTGTTTCTCCCATGCATCTAACCCCCCCCCCCCAGGCTTAGCCTTACGCTTGCTGCTTGCTCTCTAGGCATTTAGAACACAGGAGTATGAGACTTATTATGACTGTCAATAAATAATATCAAATTATTTTCTTGAATAATTTTGCCTAGTACATACGCCATGGCCCATGTTATAAGGCTGCAGTATATCCTGTAGCACTTACTGAGTTATTGTTATTGTTTTGATTACGGCCACGTATTGACGGTACGGTACGTCTGATCACGTCGAAAATAAATCGGCGGATTGGAAAACACTCGTAATTATATCAAACTATTAACACTTACTCGCACTTTATTGTATTCATACATTTCGATTTACTGTGGGTCATATATATGCTGACGTTGAAGCACAGCTGTACTTATTGGGGTGGAACTATATTGTAATCGTAGTGATAAATCACAATGGTAACGGTAATCCAATTTACTAACCTGGTTTCGGCTCGTCGCTTCCTACGCACCGCTCTGCCCTCTGATATCTGATGTTTCCTTGTCGCAGAATAGTCTGTAGATGCATGGTCATATGCGAAAAAAAAGATCTAAGATGGAACGGTGTCTTTGACCAAGAATGACATCTTGATGCTCACCGTCTGTCCATGCTCATCACATAGTCTTTTGTCTTGTAATCTGCATCGGAAAAGTGGTCACTCGCAGAGCCTGCGGCTGGCGGACACGGCAATTTCCGCATTTGCAACCACCTTTTCCGCTGCAAATTCTTCCTCGGAAGTCGATCAAAAGTTTTTTCCTTGCATTTGTAGTACTAGTTGATATATCCAGGATCCATCCAGTGCACACCAGTTTTCTTTTTATTCGATTATCCATGCGTTTCGGCCGTTTTTCCGAGAGGTTTTTACTGTGTGAACGCGGTGCCAGGAGCTCGTACTCAAACCACTCTGCCGCTGAACCCCCCGCAGAGCAATATGGCGCCGCCCAGCGAAGATAATGGCAAAGTTAAAAAGGATATTACAAAATTACCGTGGCGTTGCGCCCATCATATAAGGGTGATATATACTGTAAATGGTATGTTATTATGTTTGGGCTATGGTTGTTCGAGTGCTTCACCCCCCCCCTTTAAGCGTGGTAGTTCCGGTACAGCTACCGCTTTAAATGTGCAGTTGAAGAGGGGACAGGAGGGGGAGCATTACTTATTTGAGATTGCAATAAGACATCTAGATGTTGAATAGGGTTTCTAATCGCAATGTAAATAACAATATTGTCATGGTGTTTATCTTGGGTGGTGGTTGTGAACTGATACATTTTCTCCATGGACACTTGCTGAAATTAGAGTGACACACACATTGTGATTTATTACTTTCGTTGACATAACAGCGGACACAATTTATCGAATACTTTACACTGTATAATTAATGTATTTGTCTTAATAACACTGCAGTGCAGTGTGTTTTAAGTTGCATATTCTACTTTATATAGTTTATTCTCCCTTGGTCCAAGAATGGAATCTAGGAAGTAGCTATTACAAGACAAGTTTTAAGACCTAATTAGTTGTTCCCCTTTCGCATGTAGCTGAAACGGGAAAAATGTAGCTATAACGGGAACTAGACATAAAGGATCTAAACGGCTAAAACATGGCTAATAAACGTTACTATGACAACAACTCTGCAATATTATATATATATATATATATATATATATATATATATATATATATATATATATATATATATATATATATATATATATATATATATATATATATATATATATATATTGTTCATCTAAGCACATACGCATGCAAATCTGTATCACATAACCTTTGGAAAAAGCTTAGCTAAGCATCAATAACATGTTTTACACTTTCATTTTTTTATCTCGGGTTCCACTTAAGTGCTGCATTTGGTAGTCTTTCTGGTGGCATTCTCAGCATATGGCCCACGTACGTCCACTTCTTCTTTCTAATAGTTGTTGAGATGTACTCTTATTGGCATTCTTCTGACGTCTTAGTTGAGTTTGTTCCTGCGGATTTCTCTTATATTTAGGACATGACACATCCACGGTTATTTCTACGCTGGATTTAACTGATTTCTACGCTGGATTTAACTGACTGTGGTGATATCTCTCGCAGTCTTTTCACCTATCCTGCCGGGAACTCCACGTCCATCAGCAACGAATATACACGAAAATTATACGATTATAAAATATTCAGCCTGGTCACGGAAATGGCTTGCTAGACTAAATGCTAGACTAAAGATTAATGTGTGTGTGTGTGTGTGTGTGTGTGTGTGTGTGTGTGTGTGTGTGTGTGTGTGTGTGCGTGCGTGCGTGCGTGCGTGCGTGCGTGCGTGCGTGCGTGCGTGCGTGCGTGCGTGCGTGTTTGTGCGTGCGTGCGTGCGTGCGTGCGTGCGTGAGTGAGTGTGTGTCGTGTGTGTGGTGTGGTGTGGTGTGGTGTGTTTGGGTGTGGTGTGCGCGCGTGCGTGCAAATATATCACAAATGCGATGTTTGCATACAGTGTCTTGAGATAAGTTGCATTGGGAGAAATACTGCGGACGTTCCACCGACGACTGCCAGGTTCATTTCTTGGAGGCGAAGTCGTCGATCGACACGTCGTCCACAGAGCCGTCGTCACTGCCGGGCGAGGATGCCATGTTGGAAGGTAGTGTCGAGTGCATGATGTAGCTACTGCGTCCGACACTCCTGACGGAAGACAACGCGCAATTCTTGTTCTGTGCAAATATAGTCAAGTGTTAAAACTCGCCTCATGTGCTGTTGTGTAATAATACATACTGTTTCAGCTCGATATAAAAACTAGTTGTTGACATCGCGTGATGGTATAATATAATGGACGATGCGATGAGCGATGCTACGCGCGATACGACGGGGAGATACTATGCGCGATGCGATGGAGCGATGACAAGTTTGTCTTAATATTCTTTCCATATCCTTTATAGATATACAAAATCAACAACATAATTGTCCACAAAGGTGGTGGCACCACGCCTTTTACAACATCAATAATAACAATAACACGTATGTATTTTAATAATGTTCTATTGTTATATGAACCATATAATGGGTCATAGAACCATCCCGCAATAAGCCAACGGTAGGGATGTCAATGAAAATATCAAATTGTGCATCTGTTTTATATGATATGGCTGCAACCATGATAAATTGAAATGTAGAAGCAGTTTGAAAATCAGTAAAGTATTCGTCGAGATATGATTTTACGAAGACGTCAAATAAATTTTTTTTCTTCAGATTTTGGGCCTATCTCTAATACTGTAGCAATGAACCAGGAAGTGAACGAAATGAACCACAAACTGTAAAAAAAGTTGTTTTGTGAAATGTTTGTCAATGAAATCTTGCACATTGACAGATGTGTAGACCTAGATTTCAAACTTGTCAAACATTGTAACGTTTTTTCTTCAATTAATTGTTTTATTATTTTGTTGTGACTAATGTGTGTAATGTAGCAAACGGAAATTTGAGAGCTCAGCAATAAATGTGTCTACCATTTGTGTAGACACGGAAAAAGAAATTAATCAAATATCAAATAAAACCTAGGAGTTCAGCAATCAATATATATATATATATATATATATATATATATATATATATATATATATGTACCGTTTTTGTGCACAGAATAATACATTAATTAATTAATAGAGCAAGATTAATTAATTACGAAATATCCTTTCCGGTAAAGCCCTATAGCTACTTCTAATTAATTGATGCAATAAGATTAACTATTTTTCAGGGATCGTATGCATTTGCGTGCGTGCATGTTTACGTGCGTGCGTTCTATATTACTATATAATAGGCAAGTAAATATGCACTCATAGATCTTACATATAAGCATACATGCATGCATGCACACACTCGCATTCGTATGTGCTGTGTTCAAATTAGATCAGTCCAGCCGGCTTGTTCCGTCGCAATGGAGATGCGGTTTATGCGGTTTGCAAGTTCAAAGGAAATTTGTGCGGTAAGAGCGCTGGACGACGACAGTACCGTTCACTCGCGCTTAAACCCGTGAAGCGCTGTATCTTCCGTAAGGCAGACTAGGACAGCTTCAAAGAGGCAGCAAACAACGCTGCAGAAGAACTTTCACCAGCAAACACCGAAGATTACAACGCAGCTTACGCGTACCATTGCAACATCCTTTTAGTGCTGCCAAGCAACACGTCCCGCGGGGCCTACATAAGAACTACATACCTTGCTGGGACAACGTGTGTGAAGAACTCCTGCGCACACACAAAGGCAAAACAAGAGAAGATGTGGAAAGAGAAACTTCAATTCTTATACACAGGTTAAACGAGAAGCGTAGGGAACGTTGAACTGAGACCGTCGAATCTGTCGACTTCACTCACTCCAGCCGCAGAGCCAGGTAAACCATCAAAAAACTCACAGGTAGATCAACACCCCCTTCCAAATGTCCTATTTCAGCAAATGCCATCACTACGCTACTCATGAAGAACGGTCGCATCTAGCATGTAAACAAGGACTTCGCCCGTAAGACATCACACGAAGACAACCAACTTTCCAAGGCAACTAGCGTGTATTCGAACGTCTCTGTCGACTTCACGAAAGATGAGCTGACCAAGACTATCAGCCAACTCAAGGCGGGCAAGGCACCAGGTCTTCTTCATAACATCCACCAGGAGTTCGTCGTCCACCAGGGCGGAAAAACTTCATCATGGCTATGTTCCTTTCTTTCGATATGCCTACGCAGGAATAAGATATCAAAGACCCGGCGCCGTGCTAACAGTATCGCCCTGCCGAAACCCAACAAGCAGAGGGACGACCCGAAAGGACATCGGCCTATCTCCTTGCTGTACCACACAAGATCCTGGAAAGGCTGCTGCACAGTCGCCTCACACCAGTGATAGACCCGCAGCTCCCAAGAGAACAAGCTGGCTTTCGTCGTGGCAGGTCAACAGCGGATCAGATAAAACTACTTACCCAAGACATCTACGACAGATTCCAAACAAATGGGGTAGTGCTTCTAGACCCTAATGCCGCCTATGACACTGTGTGGCTACGTGGACTCAATCTGAAACTCCCGAAGACCGTACCGGACAACAGCAACAGCGACGCACAACAGAACAGGCTGAGAAGACTGAAGAACGGCGCCCCACAAGGTTCCGTGCTTGCCCCGCTGCTATTTAACATCTACATCCACGACCGGCCGGAAACAACTTCCAACAAGCATGGCTTCGCAGACGACTTGGCTATCCTGCTCGGCAGGCGAACGTGGGAGGCAGTGGAAGAAGAACTCAAGGTGGATATGAACATCCTGGCAGCGTACCTGAAACGACGGCGACTCCAGCCGAGCGGCTTTCCACCTCAATCACAAAGAATCCAACCGTGAGCTGAACGTGTTTGTTAACAACAAGCGACTATGCCTCCAAGCGACCCAGCCTTCCCAGACGTGACGCTAGACAGGACGCTGGGGCGTTCCGACAACAATGCCTCCAAGCGACCCCAGCCTTCCCAGACGTGACGCTAGACAGGACGCTGGGGCGTTCCGACAACAATGCCTCCAAGCGACCCCAGCCTTCCCAGACGTGACGCTAGACAGGACGCTGGGGCGTTCCGACAACAATGCCTCCAAGCGACCCCAGCCTTCCCAGACGTGACGCTAGACAGGACGCTGGGGCGTTCCGACAACAATGCCTCCAAGCGACCCCAGCCTTCCTAGGCGTGACACTAGACAGGACGCTGACGTTCCGACAACACATGGAGAACACCAAGGCCAATGTTACTTCCCTGTCGCTCATCCGCCGCCTTGCTGGTACCCAATGGGGCTCTGCTGCCAAGACCCTACGCATCTCTACCCAGGCATTGGTTTTCTGTACTGCGGAGTCCTGCGCGCCAGTCTCTAAGCACACAACGAAGCTGGATGCCCCACTGAACAACTCTGCCTCCATGCCACCCAAGTCAACCAACTGCCGATCCTAGCTGGGATTGCTCCAGCCAATCTACGCAGAGAAGCAGCAACATTGGCACTCTCCCGCATAACGTCTCCCACCTCCTACATAATGTGACGATTCCGCCAATCCGGAACCGGTTGAAGTCTCGTCGGCCCATCGCCCAAGCGGCGTAACGGCTCCTGCAGTCCGTGCCACCAGACGTCTCTAAGGACTCCTGGCTCAAAGCAGCTGGAAGATACAGTGGCATGTAGCAGAACCATAAATGCTCCACCGCTTCTTCGACTCAGGGGAACAGGGGAAGAGTTTCCGCAACGACAATGTACTATGCTGAACCGCTTACGAACTGGTATCGGCCGACTCAAGTCATCAATGCGTGCGTGCGGCCTAGCAGAGAGTGCCAACTGCGAATGTGGTGCACCAGAGCAGACAGTGGACCACATAATCAACGACTGCCAGATGTTCAGACCACCAACTGGCTAATCGAAGTAGACAGTGCAACTAAAACATGGCTCCTCGAGACAGAGCTGCAGATATGAGGAATGAAGACATAACAAAGAAGAAGAAGTATGCGATACCATCTCTTTCTGATAATATTACGATGGTGGGAACGAGACGACAATTGTTTTAGTGGCCATTTTCTGTAACGTTAAAAAAAATTGCTAGCATAGCAGTTCGATATATATTAAGCATAGAATCATACAGGTCTACCAGTGGGAAGCAACAGCTGAACATATTTGAATACAAGTGTGGTTGAGTGTCGTTTCGTCTACGCTTGCGCACTACGGCACCGCGATGACATCACTCCTTCGCATCGTGCGTCACGCTATCGTGCATCACTCCATCGCATCGCATCGCAACACGTATCTCTCCAGCGCATCTTGCATCGCATCGCTACATCGCATAGCTTCAACGCATCTTGCATCGCATCGTCCATAGCATCTTGCATCGCTCCACCGCGTTGCCACATTCAGCACACAACAGCGATGACCCTTTTCGGCAGTTATCAATCATATAACGTGGAAGTAAATCCTAGTGAAGTGCTACTATCCACATACATTCACACGGAACAAGCCAAATTCTTTAAACACCAAATTAACCAGCTCCGTTCACTTATGAAACCTGATTTGTTTTTCATACACACAAATGTTTTTCACTGTTAAAAGCGAAAAACAATTGTGACAATGCAAAGCGGGGAGCGAATTGTCACATACTCCATAAATCACCAATATACTGGCACTGCCCCATTTGTTGTATCCTACAAACCGCCTACGCATGTTGTCGTAGTTTCAGTTTTCACTAACGTGTAATTACCCAACTGTAGACAAGGGAGCGCCATTTGGTCCGCCGCTATAAACTTTGTTTACTTAATGACCACTGCGCAAACACTAACCACTTTCGCTTGGCTCATTTAACAAACCAGTTAATCACAACGTGTCATTATTTTTAACGTAACTAAACACCTCACCAAGTCAGTCGATATTTTCCAAAGGGGAACCTACATATAGCCCACTTGTGCCACTGATACATGAAGAGGAAATCAAAGTATTGCACATTGCACAATAAATAAACATACAATAAATCAAGGAAACCGGCTTCATTTGATGATGCACACAATAAGCCTCATCTACACAATGTCCCTTGTCGTCTAGAGGAAATTCACATAATGGCCTGCATACTATGTCATATATTCTAATAGTCACGTATCATAGCTTACAATTATGCTGTTTTCATCACGATTGAAGGGTCGAATACTGACAAGAATGTTTCTTCAATTTACTTATTTTCTAATAGTTCTGATATATATTACCTATATATATATATATTACCTATATATATATATATATTGTAATATTGCATGACAGTTTTTGTAGTAAACATATCTTACCTAAATACATCTGTCAGTGCCTCACCCCTAGCTGAATGGGCCTCGAGGGAGGTCAGTGTGCCTCCCTGGAGGTCAATGTGTCTCCGGGAGGTCAATGTGCCCCCCCGGGAGGTCAATGTGCTTCCGGGAGGTCAATGTCCTCGTGGTAAAAGCCTCACCTGTGTCATCTTCCTGTCCTCCCCGGCCTCCTCCTTTGATGGTAGTGGCGGTCGTACTGCGTCCGCAAGACCTGCATGTCGACATCGAGCCATAGCGTCGCGTCGCCCGTCCCTCGAGGCTCCCCAATCTAATAGTAATAATATATAAAATAGTTCAATTGCGGGAGATCCAAGTTCAGCTGAGCACCAAAATAAAAATGGGTTAAGCAGTTCATAATCTATTAGCAGTTCCAGTTGTTAACAATTGGATGGGTACGCTGGAGAGCTATGGAAGATAAGCACGTTTAAACAGGTGGGCTTTTAGTTTACTGCGAAATGTGATATTTCCTACATACTTAACACTAACAGGGAGTGAGTTCCACCGAGTCGGTGCGGCAACTTAAACGCTCTAGTTCCGAGATTTGTCTCAACACTGGGAACAAAAAGTGGATTATAATTAGATGATCGAAGCTGTCTGGGTTGTCTTGCAGGTGTGAGCAGTGAATGTAAATATGCTGGTTGCTTGGATGAAAGTGCTTGATAGGTAACTGTGCAGATTTTAAAGCTAATGCGATATCGGACAGGGAGCCAATGCAATGATTTAAGAAGTGGTAATGAGTAAGAGAAATGAGGAGACCGGATAACTACCCTTGCCAAACAATTTTGCACACGTTGCAGTTTCAAGATGTCCTTGAAAGCAATATTATGATAAAGGGAATTGCAATAATCAAATCTTCTGCTAGCAAGAGCAGTTGCAATAGTTTTGACGACCGCAAAATACAAATGTAAAATAGTGTTATTTTACATTCTTGGAAATTGTGCTATTTGTTCTTGGAACTGATGTTGTAGTTAGTCTGGCAACGCTTCCTGCTGGTTCATGTAAAGGTTGCTATTTATTCTCACACATTTTGCAATTCATTTTTGAAATTGCCTTTATTGAATGATATGATTGACCTGTTGCATATTTCGATCAAAGGGGAACATGTAAGATGTGTAGGGATGCACGTGTACTTAGCCTGATTCTAAGTGCCACAGTCTACACCAGCGACACGTCATATACGTCATTAAACCTATTTAATCATTAATGTCAAAATGTAAAACGTGTATACAGATGCAATATGTTGGACAGTTGACACTTACACTATTGTCGACATCATCATTTGAAGACATGAGGTCACTTGTCTGGGTGGTCCGCAGCAGCTGCACTTCCTCCCGCAACTCATCGAGCTTTCGCTCTTTCTCCCGATTTTCACGTTCAGCGTTGTCCCGCTGCATCTCAAGTCTGTGGGACACCGAGGGAACAGCATAGATTATACCCAACAATATTACTTTTTTAAAGACCTTGAACGAATCGTCACGTTTCCATGCGTTTTATTTGTTGACATATATAATTGATCTGATTCTATATTTATGACTTGATTATGTTTACACAGTTTTACATATATATACATTAGCATTAAACTAGGGCAGTATATTCCTCTGACATCCAACTGGAAATTAGCAGCGTGTTGAAAGTGTACTGAGATCTTGCAGAGAACGTTAAAATACCTCTTAGCTTTTTAGAAATACAACATCAAACCATTAATTTCGGTGCTTCTATCATGTGTGAAGAAATTATTCAAAGGTCGTGGAAAGTATTTAAAGTAAATTAAAACATGTCGTATGATGTGTTTTTCAGTAAAGTGCGATATCAGAAACGGTAGTATTATCACTGTTATAAATCACACAAGACTCGCATTAACCATTATAGATAACCTTTTCAATGATACTATTCCAACATCTACAAAGGAAGATCATGCACTCAAATACAATATTTTTTCAACACGCATTACGTAAAGCGAAATTGGTTCTGAGTGAGAACAGCAGTGCCCTCTAGTGGAATACCTCATTGAGGTAGCTTTCTCCTCGTCCAGAATCTTGTCAGACTTCTTCTGGCGTTCCTCGAGTGTGCCGATGCGTGATCGCAGGTTCTTTATCTTACCATTGAAGTTGTCCACCTATCACACGCATGTACCATTAAAATCAACGAAATTAGCCATAGTAACATTATATCTGCGTTTATTATCACATACACTCGACAGATAAATATTGGGTAGGGCGGCTACGATTTTTTTTTCTTCTAATGCTTGGATTTATACAGGGTCGCAAATAAATAATATATTTTCTTGTTATGTCGTAAGAACTGCTAGGGTCGGTTACATAGCACATGGTGTGTCAGTCAACCGTATTCCAACCAAAAATGGTAAATACGCCTTTGTAGCAAACAAAGTAAGAATTCATTGTTGAAAAACCCAACGTCAGGTAACCACAACAACTCCAAAAAGAAATCTACAATTTTAGACCAAAGACAGAAATGGTGCAGTTTTTTCTTTCAATGTACACGTGTAGTTAGACTTTATGTTGATCCATTTTATCCAGTCGATACGTTACAAATTGATGGCCATATCAAATAAATATGTTTTGTCTTCATAACTGTCAAAACCACTACTTTATCTGTCACTTTTCAGTTCTCTTATTATGTTTGCAATGGATGCCCACTTTTCAGTCTTTGCGCTCACTTCGACACCCCTTGCAATCTACCTGTTGTTGGACATACCGACACCCCCTGCAATCTACCTGTTGTTGGACATACCGACACCCCCTGCAATCTACCTGTTGTTGGACATACCGACACCCCCTGCAATCTACCTGTTGTTGGACATACCGACACCCCCTGCAATCCACCTGTTTTTGGACATATCAAGCATACTTTTCCATCAGCGCACAGCAGAGTAGGTCTAGTTGTAAGAGCAAAACCGGAACACTTTCTTACTGCCACTACGTCAGCGGAGAGGACTCTCTGTTTATCCATTGAACCGGGAAGCGCTCTTCGCTGTTCTCAAGAAAGTCCTCCAATCCTATTTGATCTTATCAAACTTTTCCCCAAAAAACTGCACTGTCCCAGTCGATGTAATGATATCGGGACACTTTCCATTGTAAACGGTGTGAAACGCAGATGTATTCTGGTCCCAAATCATTTCGGGATAAAATATTGAGAGAAAATATGCAAAATTAGAATCTTACTAACCCTGGAGTGGGCCTGAGAAATATATTTGACACCAACATATACTCTGCATCGCGCTTGAAGGCTCAGACCAAAACAACAGCAGTACATGTGTGCGAGCCCTCTGTTCAAATAACATCGCCTTCTGCTTCCATTCTGAGGAACATATGCAATGCATCGTAGACAGTTTCTTTAATACCCGCACAGCTTTTAGCCTCCAAGTCAACTTCACAAAGGCCATAATTTATCATCCTCAATGATGAAGCACTCATAATTGCGGAGAACCTTTCATACATAGGTTCCATCATGTCTAACAGTTCCATGCTTGAGAAGGACCAACCACTTTGGAAGACTCTCAAAAAGAGCTTGGCCCAACAAGAGGCTGACACTGCATGCAAAACTGAAAGTACATTATGCGTGTGTTCTCGGTATCTAGTAATTTTGTAAAGAGACCTGGGCAACCTATCGCAAACAGAAATGGAAATTAAATCAAAATCATCGTAGCTACCAATTTTCACACGTACTGTTAATGAGTTATTTAATAAAGAGCTGAGAAGCTGTATTCGCGTGAACAATATTCAGCTTCATAATCCATTTTATCTGGAAAATTAGTCCAGGCTTTGTAAACACTTTTATATGAACTATTAATCTGGTCATAGTCTGCCATTGTCAGGGAAATTAATGGCATCAGGTGGCTTCAAGTTTAATGTGTCTGATTTTTCCATTTGTGGAATCGCTATTGGTGTATTGAGGTAAATAGTACCCCGTACAAACATAATTATAGAACGGAAGGGCATCAACCGAAGAATCGTGTCATTGTTACGATTTTGACAATGTAATAACAAGATTATTTCTTAAATTTGGTAATGAAGGCGCTGTAACGTGTCGGTGCTACCACCACTTGAACATTGTCATTAACGTAATGTGTACTTGCACATGTATATTGAAGGATAAAAACGGCATAATTTCCGTGTTTAAACTGCAGTTTCTCATTCGGGTGGAAATTAGTCATGTTGAACCTGCGTTGGACCCAAAAAAACTTTGAATACCCTGTGACAAAGTGCAAAGACATGTGCAACAAGTATGTCTATATACAAGTAAATTGTGAATTCAAGATTTACTTAATAAGAATGTCAACTCGTATCCTTTAAAAACCTTTAAAAATTCAGTAAAATGTATATACCCTTTAAAAAATTTATAAAAACATTTAAAATCCTTTTTTTGGTAAACAAAATGTAAAAACATGTCTTTGTTTTTTCGAGAGTGTGTGATGACTATAATTGTGCTGGTGTGTGACAGGTGGAGGACTCGACGGTTGAGATTGAGACTCTGCGTCAACAACTCGGGGCGCTCGAGAAACGTCAGAAGACGTTGGAGCAGAATCTGCGCGAGGAGAAAGCCACCTCAGAGAGGTATATCACTAGGGACCTCTGTTATTCCCACTTAGAACCAGTTTATCTTAACATATCGTGTAACGAAAATAAATAATAAAAATTAAATGTGCACTCCCTTGTGGATGTAATAGTATCACTGGAAAGGTTAGGTTAAAGGACACGTTTTTATAACTGTGCTGTGTAGGAGACACTATGTTTATTAACTTGTGTGGCATATGATGCGATTAGTCACACATGTGGATAGACCTGGCTAGAATGTGGATAGATTACTTCAAATTCGTCAGAAACAAGCTTTTTTGCTACAAGACCTGAATACTGTTTCAAAACGTTGAACATTTCCAGTCGGATTTCAGGAGAATATGTTGACCCAGTTTATTGACACACATATATATATAAATATATATATATATATATATATATATATATATATATATATATATATATATATATATATATATATATATATATATGCATGCATATGTATACATATGTATATATATATATATATGTATATATATATATATATATATATATATATATATATATATATATATATATATATATATATATACTCAAAACTGAGAAGACCGCCGAAAACGATATATATATATATATATATATATATATATATATATTGTAGCGACACAAGAAGTCACGTTAAAACAACTTTATTGATAGAGCGAAATGGCACGTGTGTCGATCGTTTGTAGCCGGAAATGCGAGAGTCACTAAGGGGTGCTATCATAAGTAGCCGACCGCTACACAACCCCCCTTAGCACCCGTCACCCGGGGCATAGCGTTCTGGTCGTCTGATTTGGCGGCCAGATCGTGTGTGAACGGCAGCTGGACGGCCCCGGGGGGCTCGCTTAGCTGCATCGACTGGAATATCCGAGTCGAGATGGGCAGGTTTCAGGCGATCGATGCTGACGCGGTCGTGTCGATTGCCGTAGTCGAGTACGAACGACTTCTCGCCGTGCGTCAATACCTTGTAGGGTCCCTCGTACGGCGGTGTGAGGGGTGGACGGTGGCTGTCGCGGCGCACAAAGACGTAGGCGCTGTGTGCCAAAGTGGACGGCACAGACGACGGTCTGGTGCCGTGCGGGATGGAAGGTCTCGGTGCCAGGTCGCGAACCCTTTCGCGTAGTCGCGGAAGGAACCGTGCTGCCTCCTGAGTCTCTTGCCCACGAGGGATGAAATCTCCCGGGACCGTCAGTGGCGCGCCGTAGACCAGCTGCGCTGATGAACACCCGAGATCTTCTTTGGGCGCAGTGCGAATACCGAGCAGGACCCATGGCAGTTCGTCGAGCCAATTAGGTCCATCGAGACGAGCCATCAGTGCGGATTTGAGGTGTCTGTGAAACCTTTCCACCAGTCCGTTCGACTGTGGGTGGTACGCGGAGGTGCGGTGTAAACGTGTACCGTGTAGCTGCGACAGTACCGACCACAATTCAGATGTGAACTGCGATCCTCTGTCAGACGTCATGTCCGCTGGCACACCGAAACGAGCCACCCAGTGAGCAGCAAAGGCTCTCGCGCATGTGGTGGTCTGTGCGTCGACTAGAGGAATTGCCTCCGCCCATCTCGTGAACCTGTCAACGACGGTGAACAGGTAGCGGTGGTTCTGCGAAGGCGGAAGAGGGCCGACTAAGTCCACGTGCACATGGTCGAAACGACGCGTCGTTGGGGCGAAGTCTGCCACGGGAGACGCTGTATGCCGATGGACTTTAGCTGCCTGACAACGGAGGCATGACTTAGCCCATGCGCCGACTTGCTTGTTGAGACCTCTCCATACGAACTTTTCTGCGATCATCTTCCTCGTGGTTCGGATCGAAGGATGAGAGAGGCCGTGCACTGCGTCGAAAACGGTGCGCTGCCACGTGTCGGGGACGAGAGGTCGAGGTCGGCCAGTGGAGACGTCACAGTAGATCGATGGGCCGTTCGTATTGAGCGGAATTTCTCGTACGACAAGACCCGTCGGAGCTGACCGCATGTTGGCAATGCCGTCATCCGTGAGCTGGGCTGCTGCCATCGCCTCGTAGTCCACACCATGAAGAGGTGCCTTGATTGCTGAGATGCCGTCTCTAGATAAGGTGTCTGCCACGGTGTTATTCTTCCCCTCTATGTGTCGCACATCTGTGGTGAATTCGGAGATGTATGCCAAGTGCCTCTGTTGTCGCGGCGACCACGGATCGCTGATTTTAGAAATCGCGAAGGTCAGAGGCTTGTGGTCCGTGTAAAGCGTGAAGGTGCGGCCTTCGAGGAAATATCGAAAGTGACGAATGGCTAGATACATAGCTAAAAGCTCGCGATCGAAAGCGCTGTACTTTTGTTCTGCAGGTCGAAGTTTGCGACTGAAGAACGCCACTGGCTTCCACGAACCAAGGTCCTGTTCAAGAACGGCGCCAATCGCTGTTCCCGATGCGTCAACTGTCAGTGCGGTGGGTCTATCGGCGCGTGGGTGCACGAGCATCGTTGCCCTTGCTAGAGCTTCTTTGGCGGCGTTGAAAGCGTCTTCGAGGTCGCTCAACCACTCCAAGTTGACAGGATTGCCAGCCAACGCAGCGTAGATGTGACGCATGATGTGAGCAGCGTTCGGTACAAAACGATGGCTAAGTCATGCCTCCGCACAGACCGCCATACCGGCGAACTGTTGGAGTCCCTTCACTGTTGTCGGTCTTTCAAACGTTCGAATAGCGTCTACCTTAGCGGGTAGCGGAATTGCTCCTTCACGTGTGATGTGATGACCGAGGTAGTCGATAGTCGGTGTTCCAAACTGGCACTTGCTCTCGTTGATCACCAACCCGTGTGAAGCCAGGCGCTCGAAAACTGTTCGTAGGTGCGACACGTGATCCTCGGCAGTTGCGCTACTAACCAGGATGTCGTCTAGATAGACGAACACGAACGTGAGTCCTTTGCAGACAGTGTCCATGAGGAGTTGGAAGGTTTGTGCTGCATTCTTAAGGCCGAAGGGTGTACGCAGGAACTCGAAAAGGCCGAACGGCGTGATGACGGCCGTCTTGCTGATGTCCGTTGGCGCGACAGGGATCTGGTGATACCCACGTACTAGGTCGATCTTCGAGAAGAGAGTGGCGCCCGCAAGTTGCGAGGAAAAGTCCTGAATATGTGGAACTGGATACTTGTCAGGCACAGTGATATCGTTAAGTCTCCGATAATCGCCGCACGGTCTCCAGCCGCCAGAGTTCTTTGGCACCATGTGCAAAGGTGACGCCCACGGACTGTCAGATCGCCTGATGATGCTCATTTCTTCCATAGTGTTAAACTCTGCTTTGGCCACTGCGAGTTTATCAGGTGGTAATCTGCGGGCCTTGGCGTATACGGGAGGGCCTGTCGTTGTGATGAAGTGTTCAACGCCGTGGCGAACGGAAGGGCTCGCAAACTCAGGGCGTGTAATAGCCGGAAACTCGTCGAGTATACGCATGTAGGGGTCGTCTGAAGTGACGTGGTGCAGATGTAGGGCCGGCTCGTCAGATTGCTGTAGTGCTGATGACGCGAATGAAGTGGCGTTTATCAGACGTCGGCTTTGTAGATCGACGAGTAGTGCGTTGGCCTGTAGGAAATCTGCGCCAAGAAGCGGTGTCCTCACATCAGCGATGATGAAAGGCCACGTGTAGTTGCGCCTGTCTAGACTGAGAGACATCTCTCTGGTTCCGTATGTAGCGATGTTCGTCCCGTTGGCAGCGACAAGGGAAGGCGTGCGTACGCCACCGTGTCTGTCCTTGTGCGAGGCAGGAAACACGCTGACGGATGCTCCCGTGTCAACCAGGAAACGCTTGGCTGAGATGTCGTCCACGATGAACAACAGGCTGTTGCGTTGGCCGGCCGCCGAAGCTACTACTGACGACCGGCTCCGTCGTTTCCCGTGAACGTACACGGTGGTTTGCACTTCCTGGCCGCGTTGCCGAATCGCCGATGGTAGTAGCAGATGTCGGTCGCTATCGGTCGCGCGTTTCGTTGAGTGCGGTTGTTTGAAGTTGGTGGAGAGCGGTTATCTGCAGCAGACACCACGGATGCCTGTCCTCTTGCTTGCCACAGCGCATCGGCGGTCTTCGCGAGGGCTCGTGGGTCGTCGAAGCTGGCTGTTGTTAGTTGCATTCGCACGTCCTCTGGCATCGACTTCAGGAACAGGCTTTCGAAAAGCAGGCACGGTCTATGCCCACCGAGTAAGCCGAGCATCTCGTCCATCAGTTGAGATGGGCGCATGTCACCGAGACTGTGCGCGCCAAATTCGAGCAGACGATCCGCTCGCTGCGTCGGCGACAGGCCGAAAACATCCGTTAGGCGTCGCCTGAGGTTGTCGTATTTGCCATGCTGTGGTGGATCTTCCAGTACATCAATTACGCGCAGTGCAGTGGTTTGATCGAGTGCGGCGACCACGTAGTGATATTTCGTCACGTCCGATGTGATATTTTTCAGCGCGAACTGGGCCTCCGCCTGTTGTAACCACACCCGGGGTTGGTCGATCCAAAAGACCGGCAGTTTCAATGCGACTGCGTTCGAGTCCGGCATTTCCATTGTGCTAGCCGTGCGCTAGCTGTGCAGTAGAGCGTGACCGGCGCGTTAAGCGCTGGTCTTCGGCTATTCAATGAATGTTCGGCAAAATGCGAATAACGTGTCCATTTTCGTATCAAAGTTCGGTTTCTCGGCTTGTGTGCGTGCTGCTTACCAAGAATCCGTCTTGGTACTCAGGGTCACCAATGTAGCGACACAAGAAGTCACGTTAAAACAACTTTATTGATAGAGCGAAATGGCACGTGTGTCGATCGTTTGTAGCCGGAAATGCGAGAGTCACTAAGGGGTGCTATCATAAGTAGCCGACCGCTACAATATATATATATATATATATATATATATATATATATATATATCGTTTCGGCGGTCTTCTCGGTTTTGAGTATGACAGTAACATCGCAAATCGTTCAATGTTTTATCGTACAAGCTCTTTCATGATATAGTTTGCCGACACGAGCCGCCGATTTCCGCAGTATCGGCATGGGAACTCTGGCTGCTGATTGTTCGATTTGCAAGCGCACGTTCATGGCGGCGTTGTCGTTTGCTCTTTTGGTTTCGGCTTTTGCTGCTTCTTTTTTGAAGGCCGTACGCCATGCACTGCTATCGTGCGCGATCTCCTCCCAATGCCTCTTATTGACATCGGCAGCGTTGAGGTGACGCTTTGTGCAATCCTTGTAGCGTAAGTGTGGTCTTCCAACATTTCGATTTGCCAATGTTACGTGGCTTATCATTCAGCAAGATCGTCGATGTTGTGTAGCGTGTCCCGGGAGCGGGTTGATGCAAGACCTCAGTTTTTCGAACATTGATATAGAGTCCAAAAGATGCAGACGCGGCGGAAAACCTGTCTAGTATCGTTTGCAGATCAACCTCAAAATATAACACAAAGCCTGTATCGTCAGCGTGTAGAAGGTCCCGAACGCACAGTTGTCGTACCTTCGTCTTCGCTTTGAGGTGGGACACATTAAAGAGCCTTCCGTCGGAGCGTGTCGCTGTGTAAACTCCTTTGGTGGTGTCATGATTTGAAACTTCGAGCGCTGCAGCCAAGAAGAGAATAAACAGTGTGGGCGCCAGGACGCAGCCTTTTTTAACTCGATTCGTGTGCGACAAGATATATATATATATATATATATATATATATATATATATATATATATATATATATATATATCATATATATTATATTATATCATATATAAATATATATATATATATATATATATATATATATATCATATATATACATATATATATATATATATATATCATATATATATATATATATATATATATATATATATATATATATATATATATATATATATATATATATATATATATATATATATATATATATATATATATATATATATATATATATATATATATATATATATTATAGACTTCCTTGCCAGCGAGGGGCCGTTGAGCCTCACAGTGTGATGCACCACACGGAATTGACCACCACGGCGCAAACCATTGTGTATTCAAGACAGAAGAATGTCAATGAATATTCTCAAAAATGAATCTCTAAATGAATTAAATAAATGGTTGGTAAGTGGACCAACATAGGTTGACAAATATAACACATGATGATTCCTACACGTTTTTAAAAAAGTAATCTAGTTTGGCATAATCAAGATGGTTCCTTCTCTACATGCCACAGACTTGCGATGGAGCGGGACAACGCTGAACGTGAAAGTCGACAGAAGGAGACAACGATCATAAACCTGACCCTGGAGCTGGATGAGTTGCGGGATCATCTGGAGAAAGTGGAACTGCTGCGGATAACCCAGGCCTGCGAACTCGACTCGACTCAACTCACACTCGACGTCTGCAAGAGCGTAAGTGTCAACTAGTACACTTATTTTACTGCCCATCATCTCGGTTCTTTTACCCAGCTCAGTTATGGGTTATTTAAATTGTATACGCGTTTTGAGTTTTATAATTTCTTAATATTTAGCGTATTCAACGTATTCAATACCAATAGTAATTGTATGTTATATATATATATATATATATATATATATATATATATATATATATGTATGTATGTATGTATGTATGTATGTATATATATATATATATATATATATATATATATATATATATATATATCGTCGAATCAATATGTCATTAAAGTATAAAGTGAGATAAACGTAAAGATAAAAAGTTAAATTCTTAGACTGTGCTTAGTATGTCCTTATTCAATACATATTTTAAGTGCTACATTTCACCCACAACAGACCAGGCTGACCAACCACGCTGTACGTCAATGCATAAAAGTTGTTCGTTCACATACGCAAGACATAATGTAGTTAGCCAATTGCTCATGTGTATGTATATATATATATATATATATATATATATATATATATATATATATATATATATATATATATATATATATATATATATAGCTGAGACTAAGAAATGTCACAATTCATGTTTTATGAGTGATTGTCAGTTTGCGGTTATCACTGAATATGGTGTGTCATATATCATAGAGGAAGGGCCAAAGCTAGATCTATGAACACATAAAACCTTTTCATAATTTCGTGTTCCTATTTTACCCATTATAAATATAAACTTTGAACTCTACTAATAAGGTTAACTCAGGAATATGACGTATTAATGTTCAATACATAAGAATAACAAGTGGTTGCTTATCATTATATATATATATAAATAAATATATATATATATATATATATATATATATATATATATATATATATATATATATATATATATATATATATATATATATATATATATATATATATATATATATATATAGAAAGATGTCTTGTTACCTGTGATTAAATAATTCCTTAATTACACGACTCCATGCCAATGTCAATATAAGTACTAGTTTATTTAGTGAAGTGGGGCAATACAAATGACTACATGGCTGCACATGGATAATGTGCAGCTACTTGTCCTATTTTATATAGAATACGTGTCCAGGTATTGTTACCATTCTTAGTTGGAATACTAATCTAGTCGTAGTTTGCCAGTTCGTCTCTATAGTTGCGGGCATTTTCTGCCTGATGCTTATCTCAACTGCTTCATCATAATGTTGGTAAATTGCCAGCATGACGCCTCGCAGGCATGAACTCCTTAGTTAGTCCGGTACGTTTGGTGCCAATAGCAGTAACGCCATTAAGACTGCCTCACCAGGTAAGTCGGTCTTCGGCAACTGTTTGCCAGTGCAAAGGGTCGGTGACAAAGTTTTTCATATCTTTTTTGATTACATCTTTGTATCACAACTGAGGTCTGCCAATCGGGCGTTTGCCTTCAGTTAACTCCCCATATAATCTGATCTTCGGGAGTCGGTCACTAGATATACGCTGTACGAGCTCATAGTGGTTGTCTCTGTTATGGAATGCTGCTCAGTGGAACTGATGTGCAGCGTTGCAGGATCTCACGGTTGGTTTCTTCTGTGCAATGTCATTCGAAGGATCATACGTAGGCAGTGTAGATGTCACTTAAGAAGAAAGAAGAAGAAATGTTTTTATTTGACCCATCTTACATTTCACATAATGCATATATATCCATGTTAAATTATAATTTTAAATAATACAAGTGTATATGGTTGTAAGTAAACATGATATATATTAAGGTGTGTGTGTGTGTGTGTGTGTGTGTGTGTGTGTGTGTGTGTGTGTGTGTGTGTGTGTGTGTGTGTGTGTGTGTGTGTGTGTGTGTGTGTGTGTGTGTGTGTGTGTGTGTGTGTGTGTGTGTGTGTGCGCGTGCATGTGCTTGTTGGTGTGCATGTGCATGTTCGTGTATTACTATTCTCGCTTGATTATGTGTGTTTGCACTTTAGGCGCCTTTTAATACAATGGTGACAGGTGGTTGTATTTTTTAATGTTGCATACACATATAGCAATTTTGCCTTGTGCATGAATTTTTATAATTTAGTAAAAATTTATTTTTGCATACTAAGCAAATCCTTGTAAGCTGTGTGTATTAAACTTTTCCTTAACTGAAGTGGGAATATTATTAAGTAAAAATGGTCAATTATGCTGAAGACATTTCTTTGCAAATTCGTGTTAATTTTATAAGTATACATTTCATTCTTGATTCGTGTATCATAATTATGTATGTCATAGTTGAAGATTATCCTCCAGTTTTGTAAATAAAGTGGTAAATTTTTATGTAAATATTTATAATAAATTTTTAGTTGTAATTTTAGAATGTCATCTACTTTTAACATGCTGAGTTTTTTATGGAGTGGCTCTATGTGGGAATTATAATTACCTTAGGTAATAATTTTCAAAGCTTTCTTTTGAAGTTTTATTATTCTATTTGTTTTAAAACCCCAAGCCATGATGCAATAATTAATGTGTGGTACAATTAATGAATTATATAATTACGTTTTAATTTGTTGTGGTAACACATGTTTTAATTTATTTAAAATACCAATGTTTTTAGAACATGCGTTTTAAATTTTTTTAAGTTCAGATTTCTGTCAGATTTGTGTTACTAATTAAAAATTAAATTAGAAATTAAATTCCTTAACTTGTTCAATATTTATATTATCTTATCTTATCTTCAGTGTAAGTGTCTGTACATTTTTATTTGTCCTTTGGAATGTCATATATTTAGATTTTGCAATGTTTAATGATAATTTATTTATTTTTAGCCATTGTGGTATGCCAGTTCTTATTGGTAACATGTTTGATTTTATATGATCAATTTCAGTATATTGTTTACAGTTATTTAGGTAGCTACTGAATAAGTTCAGATGTGTACCATTTACACCATAATATTTTAATTTGTCAATTAAAATTAAATGGTCAATGGTATCGAATGCTTTAGAAAAGTCCAAATATATGTTTATGGGTATTTTATCCTGTACCATTTGGGTTATAATCCTATCTATTAATTCCATTGCAGCATATTCCTTATAATGCTTGGGTCGAAAACAATATAGATGGTCAAAGAAAAGTTTGGAGTCTTTTAAATAAGTTGACAATTGATCAAAAATGATTTTTCAAATACTTTTGAGATAGCTGGTAGAAGAGATATGGGTCTATAATTATAAAATATTGTTTGGCTTGCCTATTTATAAATTGTAATTATCTTAGCAATTTTTTATTTACCAGGGAATACTCCTGTAGTTAATACTTAATTTGTTAATAATGTTAAAGATTTAGTTATTGCAGGTTCAATTAATTTTAGTAGTTTGGTGGAAAACCATCAAATCCATAACTATTTTTGTTGGGTAATTTATTTATTATTCTCTTTACAGTATATTCTTGAATTTTGTTAAATGTAAAAACAGAGTTTACTTTTTTATTTAGATAATACGAATGATCATGGAAGCCTTTATATTTAATATTGTTTGCCAGATGATTCTCTATATTAGTAAAAAATGCATTAAATTTATTTGCAATTTCCAATTTATCTGTCATAATAGAATTTGATTCTTTAAAATATGTAGGAAATGATTTGTTAGTTTTACTTTTAGACAGGATTTCATTTATAGTTTTCCAAGTATTTTTTATGTCAAATTTGAATTGATTAAAACATGTTTCAAAATATAATTGCTTTGCTATATGAAAGCTCCTTTTCAATATAACATTGTATGTTTTTAGATTAATCAGTAACATCTCATGTTCTGGAGAATCAGGATTTGTTAATTTTATTTGTTTGTAAAGTTTATCTCTGTGTCGTATTGAGTATAGCAAACCTTGAGTTATCCATGTAGACTTTTTATGTTTATATTTATTAAATTTCACTAATTTACTCATCATATATTTATTTTAGCTTGATTGATTTCATCTAGGATAATGTTATAGTTATGGTTTGTGTCAGCCATTGGACTTTTGTCTAGTTCCTCATATATTTTAGAAGAGATTAAATCCTCTTCAGAGTAGTACCCATAATTATGAAATACAGTTGATGATCAGAACATTTTTTAATTAATATTCCTGCTGCTCTCTCTAATATATATTTTGTTAAATTACAAAAGAAATTATCAATTAGTGTGCCATTGCAGGTTGTAAACCTGGTAGGAAGAGTAATTTGGGGGAAGAGACTAAATGAAGTTAACATATCAAAGAACCTGCTACAATGTTCTTGCTCATTTATTTTTAGCATATTTATATTATAGTCCCCTACTAGAATAAGATTATTTTTTGATGATTTGGCGTAGATGATATGACTGCTGTAAATTCATTATAATTTTCATTTAATGGCCTTGGAGGCCAGTATATATATTTCCTATAGTGACCGTCTGTGGTAAGTCTCCTCCATTTACTTGTATTATTTGCCCCTCTCAATGTTTATACATGTTTAATTTCATGCTTAATTCATAACTAAATTGTCGATCTATATATATTATTAATCCACCTTTATTGATGCAGCTTTTTCCTGGGGATATACAGTTATATCCACGTAATTGTATTAATGATAAGTCATCCATATCACATAACCAGCTCTCTTGGAGACATATTATACAAGATTTTTAATTTAAGGAAGATAAGTCATTTACAAATGCCTTGAGTTCACTAAACTTTGCATTAACTTATTGTATATTAGAACGTAGAATACTGAAATATTTATTATTGTTTTCAGCTACTTAATAAAAATTTTCAAAGTCATAATATGAAGATCCGCATATCATAGGCAGTTCATTATTTTCATTATTATTAATGTCTAAAATATTATTTAGACAATTTTTTTAATACCACCTGTATACAAGAGAAGGTTTCGTCAGTTATCATTTATTTGCATTTTTAATTTGGTTAACAACATATTTTATTGTGCAATAATGTTTTAATAAAATTGAACATAAAATTAAGGCAACCAAACCACTATAGACATGTGAGGTGTATGGATATGAGTGTGTTTGTGTGTGTATATATCCTGTGCTACAGCTGTCCAAGCAAGTCTAATAGATCTGATAGAATACATTGAAAAATAAGTAAAACAAAAAATAATAAAAAAAATTAACAAAGCAATACGCTCTTGCATAGGTGTTAACTGTACGCCTAAGAAGATAAGAGGCGAATTCATTATTATCACAAATGTGGTACATCGCCTTATTGAAAACAATCTTGACACATATTATGCCAATTATCACTCTTTCAGCAATCAATACCATGTCGCCGGTATGGCAAATGTATTAGCCACCCAGTCAGGCGCAGCAGTTTTTGCTGCAAAACTGCTGTAAAATAATGTACAACAGCAGCACAACACTGCAGTTTTGCAGTAATATGAATAATGTATTACAAATAATGTATTAGCAACACAGTAAAAAAATTACATAAACAATAAATTAATATTTACTTACGTTTGCAAAATTACATAAAAAATAAATTAATATGTACTTACGTTTGGAATTATTTACCAAACATCTTTTGATATCCACATTTATTATTACAAGAACAAAATGCAAAAAGGTTCTCCTCCTATGTTAGCCCATAGCACTTCATCGTCCTGAATTTGCATGTCATTCAAACTTAACGCCGTCTCACCTGTGACTGCAGCTTCCCGTTGAACGTGTTCAGTTTGTCGTTCTCAGCAAGCAGTTGCATCTGCAAAATTTCAGTCTCTCTCTGCATTTTTTTCTTCGACTCATCGTATTCCTTGAGCATGCCTGCTGCACTCTTCTCCATGTCGATCATCTAGTGAAAAAAGGGTATCGGCAAAGGTAAGTGAAAAGGTGAGTCACACACACAGATACACACACACATATATATATATATATATACATATATATATATATATATATATATACTTATATATACATATATATATACATATATATATATATATATATATATATATATATATATATATATATATATATATATATATGTATATATATGTATATATATGTATATATATGTGTATACATATATATATATATATATGTATATATATATATATGTATATGTATATATATATGTATATATATATATATGTATATATATGTATATATATGTATATATATGTGTATACATATATATATATATATATGTATATATATATATATGTATATATATATATATATGTATACATTATATATATATATATATATATATATATATATATATATATATATGTATATATATATATATGTATATGTATATATATATATATATATATATATATATATATATATATATATATATATATGGTGTATGCTATGATGGTGTCTACCCCACTCCCCCATGCCACGAGGGTGTCTACCCACTCCACCGTGTATAACCTACTCCCCCTTACCAAGAAGTTGCTGACCCCCTCCCCCGTACCATGTGGGTGTTACCCACACCTCCATTTCATATATTGTTCACGTGAAAACAATTGTAGCCAGCTTCTCAGCCCTGTATTAAATAGCTGATTAACAGTACGTGTGAAAATCACAAGTTAAGATGATTTTGACAATAAATCACTTACGCAGGAATTATTTGCCAAACAACTTTCGATATCCACATTTATTATTACAAGAACAAAATGCAACCAGGTTCCAATAAATAAATACAATTGAGCCACTGAATGCCATCTTCCTGAATGTGTATGTAAAATTTAACGCTGGTCGGGGGCACCACAAGACTTCTCACCTTTGACAACAGCTTCTTGTTGAACGTGTTCACCTTGTTGTTCTCAGCAAGCAGCTGCTCACTGCGCATCTGCAGAACTTCAAGATCTCTCTGCATTTTCTTCTTCGACTCTTCGAATCCCTTGATCAGGCCTGCTGCACTCTCCAGCTTCGTTTTCATGTCGACCATCTAGTGGATATAAGGACATGGGCAAAGTTATGTGGAAAGGTGAATCATATGTGAGACGAAAACTATGAATCGGCAAGGATAGGTGTAAAGGAAGGAGTTAGCAAAGGTAGGTGGAATGCTAGGAGTCGGCAAAAGTAGGTGAAGGCAGTATTAAGCCACTGGGTTATTTTATCCACCCATGTTTCCCAGGAAACCACAGCAGCGACAGTTACTTGGTATCACCCAGTGATTGAACATGTTATTAAAACACGAGATTTAAGTACAGGTGCCAATTATCACAACAATCCGAAAATGTTAAAATAATATTTGTAGTAGTTTCTCCTTCTAAATTGGGTCGTATTACGTAATCGTCCAGAATTGTTGTCAAACTTAACGTTGGTCGGGGATACCATAACATTTCTCACTTCTGACTGCAACTTCGTCGTGAACTTGTTCAGCTTGTTCTTCTCAGCAAGCATCTGCTCACTGCGCATCTGCAAAATTTCAATCTCTCTCTGCGTGTTTTTCTTTGACTCTTCGTATTCCTTAACCAGGCCTGCTGCACCCTCCAGCTGCTTCTTCATTTCGACTATCTAGTAGTGAAAAGGTAACAGCAAAGGTAAGTGGAAAAGTGTGTCATGCATATAAGAGCCAAGTTAGCAAAGGTAGGTGGAAAGGAAGGAGTCGGCAAACGGAGGGGAGGGCAGTATTAGTTAAATAACTTTTAGTTGACCCACCCATGTTTCCCTGGAAACAACAGCAGCGACAGTTATTTGGTTATGTTTTTAGAACACGAGATTGAAGTACAATAGATGCCATTTGTAAAAACAGTCAGAACATGTTAAAAGTATGTTTGTTGTTATTTTTTCATAACTTTTGGCTGACCCCACTCCGCCATGACACGAGGGTATCTACCCTACTCCGTCATGCCACGAGGGTGTCTACCCCACTCTGCCATGCCACGAGGGTGTCTACCCCATTCCGCCATGCCATGAGGGTGTCTACTCCACTATGCCATGCCATGAGGGTATCTACCCCACTCCCCCATGCCACGAAAATGTCTAACCCACTACAACGTATAAAGAAAGTGCTGACCCCACTCCCCCGTACCATGCGGATATTTATCCACTCCCCATGTCATGAGGGTATTGTATTCAATGTACAAATGGTAACTAGTGGTTAATACGCCTGGACTCATTTTCCGGATAAGATGGATTACGGAGCTGAACATTGTTCACGTGAAAACAGCTGTAGCCAGCTTCTGATTAACGGTACGTGTGACTGTTAATAGATAGGATGATTTTGACAATAGATCACTTACGTTAGTAATTATTTACCATACAACTTTCGATATCCGCATTTATTATTACAAGAACCAAATGCAACCAGGTTCTCCTTCTAAATTGGACCACAGCACGTTATCTTCCTGAATGTGAATGTCAAACTTAACGCTGGTCGGGACACCACAAGACTTCTCACCTCTGACTGCGCCTTTTTCTTGAACTTGTTCAGTTTGTCGTTCTCAGCAAGCAGCTGCTCACTGCGCATCTGCAGAACTTCAATGTCTCTCACCACGTTCTTCTTCGACTCTTCGTATCCCTTGACCAGGCCTGCTGCACTCTCCAGCTTCTTCTTCATGTCGACCAACTAGTGCAAAAAAGGGCAAAGTGTATGTAAGACGAAAGCCATGAGTCGGCAATTGTAGATGGAAAGGAAGGAGTTGGCAAAGGTAGGGGAAGGCAGTATTAGTTAAGCCACTATGTTAGTTGGCCCACCTATATTTCCCAGGAAACCGACACTTATTTGGTTCTTCCCAATGAATGAACATGTTATTAGAACATGATTGACGCACAATAGGTGCCATTTGCCACAACAGTCAGAACATGTTAAAAGTATGTTTGTTGTTGTTTTTCATAACTTTGGGCTGTACGTCGTTTTCCTGAACTGGTATATCAAACTTAACGCAGGTCGGGGTTGCCATAAGACTTCTCACCTCTGACTGCAACTTCGTCTTGGACTTGTTCAGCTTGTCGTTCTCAACACTGCGCAACTGCATAACTTCAAGGTCTCTCTGTATCTTCTTCTTCGCCTCTTCGTATCCCTTGATCAGGCTTGCTGCACTCTCCATTTTCTTCTTCATGTCGTCCATCTAGTGGAAGAAGAGTAACAGCAAAGGTAAATAGAAAGGTGAGTCATATATATATATATATATATATATATATATATATATATATATATATACATATACATATATATATACATATATATACATATATATATATATATATATATATATATATATATATATATATATATATATATATATATATATATATATATATACATATACATATACATATACATATACATATACATATATATATATATATATATATATATATATATATATATGTATATATATGTATATATGTATGTATATATATATATATATATATATATATATATATATATATATATATATATATATATATATATATATGGGTGTGTGTGTGTGTAAGAGGAAAGCCATCAGACGGCAAGGGTAGGTGGAAAGGACGGCAGTGCTAAGCCATTGGTTGGTTGGCCCGCCCATGTTTCCTACAGCACCGCCAGATAGTTGGTACCACGCAGTGATTGAACATGTCATTAGAACAAGGTTGACGTATAATATGTGTAATTTGTCACAACTGTCAAAAAATTTTGAAAGTATGTTTTTTGTGTTTTTCATAACTTTTGGCTGTCTACCCCATTCCCCATGACATGTGGGTGTCTACCCCACGCCTCCGTGCCATGAAAGTGCTGATCACTCCCGTATCATGAGGATGTTTACCTACTCCTCCGTACCATGAAGGTGCTTACCCACTCCCACATGCCAAGAGGGTGCTGACTCGACTCACCTCTGTGGTGAGGATGTTGATCTTCTGGTCCATTGCCCTCCTCTGCTCCTCCTCGGCTTTCAGATGGTCCTGCGTCAGTTTCACCTTCTCCTCAGCGTGCCTCAGCGTCGACTGAGCGGAGAGCTTCTGACGCGTCTCCTCATTCATGGTGTCCTGGATGGCAGCGACCTGCGACTCGAGGGACGTCACCTGCTCGCTCAGCAAGTTGCCGCGCGCGTCCGCCTCCTCGAACTGCTGCACGGTCGCCTCCAGTTTGCTCTGTTGCAAGAAACATCAGGTGGTCAAAGGGAAATTCTCTACACATCCCATGTTAATGTCTTTAACGGCAGGTGAATTTTTTTAAAGAAAACAAACCAAATTCTTTCCACTGTATTATGGTAGCTGTCCATAAAGTTCACATTTATAACAATTACTTACCCCTAAATCAGCGACCTGCGACTCGAGGGACGTCACTTGCTCGCTCAGCATGTTGGCGCGTGTGTCCGCCTCCTCGAACTGCTGCACCGTCGCTTCCAGCTTGCTCTGTTGCAAGTAACATCAGGTGGTGAAAGGGAAATTAAAGTTTAGAGTGTTGTATTTAGTTTATTCTTTTATACACAACATTATCTATATAATTAAAAGTATCATCAGTATCTGTTTCCAAAACAGAAGTTTGTTAAGGAAGCTACAAAACAATTACTTTTTGTTATTTTTTCTACCAGCTACGAAACAGAATATACACTGAAGATGGTTTTGCAAGATATATATATGTGTATAATTATAAGTTTGTTCAATAAAGGTTGACATTGTTTTTCAATTTGCCAATATGTGACCAGCCACAGCGAACTGGGTATAACCTATTGAAGTTGCCCAGGCTTATAGCACAGGCGAGCCAAACATAACTGCCTAGGTCATGTCCTATCAATTTGGTGATTTCGGCACACATGCATAACTGATAACCTTATCTTCCAGTGTCCAAAACGAATCAAAAACATTCATTTATGAACACACTTATTCTAAAACCAAACGCAAAAAGAGTTAAAATGACCTCCTGTGTTTTTGAAGTGCCATGTAATCTGGAGCGACATACCCCGACTCAACGCATACCGTTGGAAAGTGAAACTCATCAAGAATATAATTATAATACTGATGACATCGTTTTCTTCCAAAGAAATAAAGCTATTAGACGTAATATATATATATATATATATATATATATATATATATATATATATATATATATATATATATATATATATATATATATATATATATTAAAAAGGTACAAATCCAACACTATATATATATATATATATATATATATATATATATATATATATATATATGAGCATCTATGTGTGAACGAACAGCTTTCATGCTTTAATTTGCAGCGTGGTTGAATTCATCACAGGTAAGCAGTTATTGTTGAAATGAACAGGGTCTGCAGCGTTTAAATGTGTCTTGAGCAAGAACATACTAAGCGTTGTATAAAAACTTTAACTTTACCATTTACCTCTACGTTCATCTCCTCTGATACTTCAATCACACGATGATTCAACCGTAGAATGCAACATATTAACAAAATGAAAATTATAAAACCGTTGCAGAACTTGCCCGATAAATCACAACCAGCTCTTCGTCCCCGTGCTGTGACAGTGCTGTAGATCATAAACACACACAATAACAATTACAGTAGCAATATTAGGAATGAGAACAATAATAATTATATGTATCATTAATGAAACAGCTTTGTAGAATGTGTGTGTGTGTGGGGGGGTGCGTGCGTGCGTGCGTGCGTGCGTGCGTGCGTGCGTGCGTGCGTGTGTGTGTCCAATTTCTACCAAATACGTTTAATTGTCTTAAGTGAATGCTAGTCCGTCATAACATAAAGAAGCATTATGTAGCATTTACAAAAATATTCTAAATCTGGAAAGGCACAATGAGATATCAAGTAGGCATACCCTTGACTTGTTCGAATGCCTTTAAATAGCCTTTGGCTTCTTTGTTGAAAGAGCCAACTTGTGTCTTAAAAAATTCCTCTAGGTCGGCAGTCAGGGTTGTCAATGCCAAGTCCTTCTGAGTCTTTGATCCTTCCACGCTGCAAGCATACATTCGGGTTACTTCGTGAAAGTTTCCCGGAAGCCAAATATGGTCATATATAATTATTTGAAATATCAGCTGCAGATATTATATTTTAGCAACCACAGTTCACTTTCGACCGAACTATGCTAATATTAAGTAATCATATTATTGGAATGCATTTTTTTAAAGATGACGGCGTCGTTCTTGCTCTTCTGTGATGAAGCAATTACACAATTATTAAAGTGGACGAATAGAGATGATAACATGAATATCTGCCATGTATGCGATACTTCACGCCTTCTTCGTATCGTAATGTTGCAACGTTTCTATGTCGTCTTTATTACACACAATGCAATTTTGGGAGTCATGTGATTGTATTTCTGATGTGTTTGACACTCTGTTAAATATTATCATTTCGGAAAACACGACAAACCAATAATAGCATTATCGCAGGTATCGTAGCTGCATAAATTATATTTTTGTAACCACAATGCATTTTCGACCAAATGCCTTCAATCGATAACATGAACTTTGCTAATATTAAGTAACCAAATGATAGGAATACATTTTGTGAAAGGTGACGACGTTGTTCTTGCTCTTTTGTATTGAAACATTTACCCAATTATTAAAGTGGGTGAATATAGGTGATGACAGGAATACCTGACATTTATATGATATTTCAGGCCTTCTTTGCGGCGTAATGTTGCAACGTCTCTATGTAGTATTTACAACACACAATGCAGTTTTGGGAGTCACTAGGTGACTGTATTTCTGATGTGTTTGACACTCTATTAAATGCTGTCGATTCATATACACAAACTTGCGTTTTGGTCAACGGAGTAGAATTTGCAAGTGGTTAAGTTTTGCCAATGAGTATTGTCATGATTGAAGAAAAATGTTGTCTAACCAGTAATGGAACAAACATACAACACATGACAAGTCATATCATAATCATAATGTTTCGTGTAAAGACGTTAACTGACTGTATTCCGTTTCACATATATTAGTTTGGTGTGACAAGTGCTACAGACTTGCACAGCAAATACTGACAGTGGTGTTTTGTGTGTGCACTTCAACACCGTTATTAGCACGTATTAGATAATGACGTTTCTCACAATATGTGTGTGTGTGTGTGTGTGTGTGTGTGTGTGTGCGTGCGTGCGTGCGTGCGTGCGTGCGTGCGTGCGTGCGTTTGTGTGTGTGTGTGTGTGTGTGTGTGTGTGTGTGTGTGCGTGCGTGCGCGCGCGCATGTGATCCAATTGACGAAATATGTATTACTAGCTCATCCAACAATCTTTACCCGGGGTATGTCATATTTTACCCGTGTTCAAACAAACACTATTTCAACATCTCCTAGATACTGCACAGAATCTGTTTTTTTTTATATAATAGCTTCACTGGAATCCGGTTACTGTCTATTGTCGTATGCTCATACATACAGCTGAATGAATCGAGACAAATGGGATAAAACGAAATTGTCAAAGCTTTGAACAGCTACAAGTTGATTCAAAACATATCCTCTCAGTTAAGATATTTTACCAATGTGGTACAACTTCCCATTGACTATATTTAAAGCCGATTTTTATGCATACTTACTATGTTTTGAAATGGCACATCCTCAACTTGAGTTCTTCTAATTTTGCTACGTCTGCTGCTATTTCTCGGAGGCTGAGCGGAAAATCCAGTGATTTAGCAGATTCGCAGAGTTTGCGTATGTCCTGCTGATGTTGGTGCAAACCTTGTGGAAAAGGCACAACGACTGCCTCTCGATATATCGCTTGCAGAGTTTCGTTATGCCACCCTTCCAATACTTTAATGACACTCTGATAATCATTCACAACCGTGTTGCAGTATTCAGTGCGAAGCTTCTGAAATAGAAAAGTATTATGCTGTTCCTTGCATTACCTGTTCAACGGAATAATCCTTTCTCGAAACTCTTGCACATTGTATTTATTGTTACTCTGTATTGTAAAATTGTTGATCGCTACTGATAAATACATGTTATTTCCTATAGCACCACCTCTTCTAGTGACGTTTTTGGCATATGTGTTTACTTTTCATTGTTTGGTTTCTTGTTGTGATACTCATAGCATAAGTTATAGTAAACTGTAAACATGTTTAATGGTATCGTCGGTGACATAACCAGATAGTAAAGGCAAGTCCTACTGCAATATGAGTTACATATACTACTACTGGCACTGCCACTGTCACTAATAATGATACTGATATTAATACAACAATAACAACAATAACAAAAACAACATCATCAACAATATTAATGATTGATGAGTTTGCCCAGTGACTTACGAAGTGTAATATATGTGGCCAACATAGATCAATATTACCTGTACCAGAATATTTACTTCAGTTTGTATGCTACATAGATGTATCCATTGGCAGACTATGGTTATGCGTCATATAATTATGCAGTATGTTCATGACATTGCTTAATAAAATGAACGTTCAACAAAAACATGGCTTTGAAATATGTTAGCTGTCATGGGTGTGAACAAATACACCGACAAACTCATTTGCACACACCCACCATCCTTCCCATGCACTGCCACCCCCTCATCATATAAATAATCTATATAATAAAGTGGTTTGTGACTCTGTATATGTGTACGTATGTACGTATGTATGTATGTATGTATGTATGTATGTATGCATGCATGCATGCATGCATATATATATATATATATATTTATATATATATATATATATATATATATATATATATATATATATGCTCCCTCGTATTTCCGTCAGTTTCGCATGTATGTGGCTGAAAGTGTGTAGACTGCCTATGGTCCATTGTGGTGGTTCGTACATTAAAACACATTCCCCGGGGGTGGGGTATTAGGTCGAAGGAACCAATGCGGACGTTTGACGTAAATTAAGAGCATTAATTACTTAAAATGGTTGGCACCACTTTGCGTGTTTCTGCCACAGGTGCGCGATCTACGTCAAACGTCCACCGAACATTTCGAACAGGCAGTTTAGTATGATTTCTTGGAGGGTGAAGTTGTCATTGCCATTGCACTACGAAATCTTCGCTGGGTAGTGGATGGATTCATACGCCTCTTTGCCCCGTGCAACGTCGGCAACTCGTCTAGTAATATATATAAAGAAGGCAACTGCAATACTGAAATATCCATCCTGGAAAATAATAACTCACATAACAAAACATACCTTAATATAAAGAAACTTATACAACAACGGATTGCATCAGTTTGATACACAAAATACACAAGTATCCATTGTTACACACTATTACTGCAGCTGTACCGAATGAACAACATGACGCTGACACAAGTTAAAGTAGTTGCTGTGAATTTACCTCAATGTCTTCGCAACCCTTCGTCACATCAGAGATGATGTCGTCCACAGTTTGTACCAATTCTTTTCCCTGGTCTTCAACTCGCACAGCTTCTTTCTGCAACATGGGCACAATGACTTAGTAACTTCTGAAGTTATATAATTGCAAATATTTCAATATTTTTTTATTAATTCAAATTGTCTTTTTTTGTGCAAATGTAATGCTCTTTGTGAACATAAATAAAACCAATATGACATTACTGTTGATGGGTCACGACTAACACGCCTAACAAAACAACCAGACGACAAAAGAAGCTTATCTATATGCGACTAAGAAAAGAATACAACTCTGTGCAGTCACATAGTCATTATACTTTTTATATGGCAAAGAAAGCATGTATGGACACATCCCATTTTCAGTAACCATATCTTGACACCTCCCAGTTAATATAACCATATTAGGGTGACAGAATCGCTGCTTAAAATGTTCCTTCCATCGTAGCTGGATGGGAGAGTCACCTTTGTGCGGACGCCTGAAGACCAATGCAACTTTTATAAATGATTAAGAAAGCAAAAAAGCTCCATGAAATATACAAAATGTAGGACAACATATGGAAATACCTGCACTATGCTGTGATATATTCTCTATGCATTTTTAAAACCCAAAATGGACAGTAAACATGGTCAGGACTGGTCCAGATTAAACCATGTCAGGACAATCCTAAGTTTTGACAATCACGCTCGGACACAGTTATGATCTGTGCACAACATTACCCAAGTCATTTTCAAATTGTTCAAAAATATTGCAAACATGACGGTATTTGCAATGTTCTTAACACACGGCTAATCGTACGTGTTTCAATGACCATCGATCGCCTTTACCTGATTCTTCCGTCCCATACTGTTGTCATTTGAAAGCATTAACATCGTTGAATTCGAAGTCACTTATTTTTAACTACTGCAAAAAAAATCAGCAGTAATTGGCTTCCCTTGATTGTTGCAATTCACTACTAAACAACATTGCTAAAAGAGACTTACCTAAGCTCCAACGCGTACACAATTGCTTTGCACGCTGGCTTCCTGTTACATGTCGAATCAAATTTAAATTGTCCACTCTGACATATCGTGCTACCCAACAAAAACCCTACTTGGCTAATCTCCTGCATCTTTGGTAGGTAGCTCAAATCATCTATTTCTCAACAACTTATTGTTCCTAAAAAAGTGCCTTCTCTGTAGTTGAGCCTAAATTATGGAATGAACTCCCCATCACTTTGTAATCATCTGATACTAAATCCAAAAAACCCAAGACTTTGCATTTCCGTCAGAAATCTTCGGTAGCACCGTGTTCTAATGATTTATGCGCGTCCCTGTTCATGAGTATGCTTAATAATTCCAGCTTGTTGCGTTCCTGAGGATATAATTCATTATTATTATTATTATCAACACATATTAAACCTGGAACTAGTGTGCCACAGTGCAATTATATGTTTATGACGTGCTTGCTTGGGCGCACGTTACATGCGTGTGAAGTAAGTGAATCTTCACCAGTGTAACGGATTTGGTTTTCTCAGCCACAAAGAGCATAACAATAAGGTACCTTCAAACCTGAACACCAATCTTCCAGAGTAATGACCACGTGTCCTACGTGTTGACCAATTCCGTCGTCGCAAACACAAAGAGGGCAGATAGCAGTTCCACATTTCTTGCAGTACAAGTATGCACGTTGTCCTTGATGCATACCGCAGATTTCCTGCCCCAACGTTCGTTCTTCTAGTTGCTTCTTCTGCTGCTTTTGCTGCTGCTGCTGGTGATACTTACTGACAATATTCTTCAGTGCCAAGTTACATTGACCTAACAGTTGACGCGATTGACGCGACGATGTGATTGAGCATTTACATCCCGATGGGCATTTTGCCACTGTAAAAGAAAACATACATTAGGTGATACATAGGTCAGCAACGCATAGCGCCTGTAACTCAAATACCGTGCCACTAGCTCATGGGATGTCCGGTGCTAATGGGGGGGGGGTCTACTGGCATTAACTCTATTTTACAATACCTTCTAGTTATTTTATTAATTAGTTAGCCCCACTTTCTTTTCAAATGATTAGATATTCACATCAGTGTGGCTAGTTGTTTCCAGAAGTAAGCCGTAAAACTATCGTTTATTTATCAACTACATACAGTACATACAAGTACACATAATTATCCATCAGATTTGTCCTAAATGTGCATGCTCTCACCACCACCCAGAGGAAATTGCTTGACTCACGCACCTGTCGTTACCTCAAACACTGGTTGGGAACACCAAACATGGTACCACACCTGCTGTTTTTAATAGACCGATTGGCCTAAACATTCCACCAGTGTCATATCTATGCTGCTAATGCCACAATCGAGCTGTGGCAATGACATATGGAAAGGCTCATAAGAACAATTCCAGCTCTTAACACCAAACTTCCGCACATTGTTAAACATTTATTGCTAGTATCGCGCTTGTGCGATTGGATCAGCGCACATTACACTACATTTGTTGTCGCGATTCAATTTTCGAATCGGTTCGACAAAGGTTGCGCCAGCCAAATCAACACACGATTTAAAAATATTTGTTAATATGTTTTAAAGCTGCTTCCTCGAATGGTTAGTTCACTCGTCGCAAATCCGGTTCATTTCAGTCCAGATGTGTAGTGTGTGACTAGTTTTAGTAATATGTGCAGTATGTTTAATAACAAAATGCGTTTTATTCAAATCATTGAAAGAATTGACTTCAGTCGTTAGATTGCGTAAGGATCAAAATAGTGGATATCCAAAATGGTAAACACTGTGCGAGTCAGTGCCGATCATGGGCGTGACTTGAATCCTCTTGCCGATCACATGAGAAAGTTTCGACATTTCACCAAGGATGCAAATCGAGATTTTTCAGTATTTCGATTTTCACTTCACTTAATACTTGAACAAACATAAGTAATTTAATAAGTTTGTCTGATGATTTCACAAAAACGAAATACAAACGTTGCACAAACGCGCTAGAATATCGCAGTGGGTACTAGGTAGGTTTGTTTTTTTGCAAAATTACTTTGAAATGAGACTAGCAAAAAAATCGAATTGAGGATGCACCTTTAAGCATATTGACACTGCTAACATTTACACAACATCAGCTGTTCATTCGCTTCTCTGAATCTGGTCTCCTGGGGAGGAGGTCTCCTGGGGAGGAGGTCTCTTTGTGGAGCTTGCGGTGGTCGCAGTGATTTTACATCAGACATTTTACCTGATTTGCGATGTTTAATCTTCATTAATAGTAATACAAACTTTTCATCCGGAACTGTATGCATATATTGACAATACTCCAAAACGTATCAAAATACTCCAATAGCATGCATTTTCGTCATTAAGACGCGCATATATCTGTGTCAATGACATATCAAAATGCCTGTTTCAGAACATTATAAAATAAACCGATACACTGGAGTTAATGAAAGCCATCCCATACCTTCACCATTCACTGATGCATTTCTCACGATGTTATCAAGGCAAACTTTGCAGTAGCTGTGACCACATCGTAACAGCATCGGTTCTTTGTATATTTCCTTACACACGGCACATGTCAACTCCTCTTCCATGGCTGTCAGTTGACTTACCTACAAAACTACAATGTATTATTTCTGATCAAGTTATGTTCTAGGAAAAACAAGCCTACTCACCATGTATTTAATCACTGTTTCAGCAATAATTAGTTATTGTTGTGAAATAGTCTAAAACAATATACACAGCACTAGGCAGTCCTGCACGTCTCTGAATTATGGCACCCTTCCTGAAAAATCAACAACTCGGGATGTTAATTTTTTTCAGCCAAATTCCATGTCCTATGTTCGACGCCAACAACCTTGTTACGTGGGTCAACACGACATGCTAGTATATAAGTATGTATATATTCTGTATATATGCCATGTAAACTGATGTTTACTGTGCAAGATAACAACACATATGTCTACTGCCCGTTGTAATACATATTTTAACTACAGGTAATTAGTTTTTGTTCCGCCCAAACCCACGTCCTCGGCTACGTCCACAAGTGTCTGGGATTGCGACTTCCAACATGTTTGGCATTTAGCTGTTGTCTTCACCCACCCATTACAAATTCCTAGAAATGTATTAGTGTTGGCACCATGGCAACTGCTCCTATTACAGCTCTTATAATATGAATTATCCATTGTATTATATAATCCTGCTGTGCACATTCATCAAGTTGTCCACCCGTTGCTATTGCCACACATCCAGTTGGCCCATGAGAACGATGAGAATCCAAGACACCATTAAGCGGTTAAACATTCAGCGTGTAGTGGTATACAAGTGGATGCAGTGCATCGGAATTTTTTGTTGACATATAGGCGGACAGGATTTCTTTAATGTTGCTAGACAGAATGTTTTCTACAAAATTAATTTGCACAGTACATATATCCTCATTAAAGTTACCATTGACCTCTTTCATCATAGCGTACTGATTCTTGATGAGTTCTTTGTGTCTGACAAATACTTTTCCAAGGAATATATCCATTAGAAAACATCTATTTTAGTTAAAGAAATCAACAAGTAATCAGGCAGGGAAAGTTCAAAATTAACTGTCACACAATTTTGGATAGTGGCCCAAAAGTCACCACGTTTAAACGAAAAGACACCACATTCGACACATCATGGTGCGCACTGTTGTGCTACTTCCGTGCAGAGTGCGCATGTCTGGAATAGCAAATCATATAAGTTGATCAATGGCCACAGTGTGGCGCCACTGTTATATCCACACGAATGCGTTTCTTGCGCGCGGTGTGCGAAACGTATGTTATTGTGTCAGGTTTGGGGGGAATCAATTAAGAGTTAGTTTGAATTATGATCATAATTATCAAGGTTCAATAATATGTATAATCTGGCACTATGCCTGCTGATTTTAGCATAGTCTTTCAATAGTATATTTTATGCACAAAAAAAAACATACCGTAACGTATAAAATATAGGATACGTACTGTATACCGTGTAGAGCCATATATTACACAACATTAGTCTTTTAGCAACCAAATGATACCGCATTCGTATTTTTACGATAATTATTAGCAAAGTTATGATGCTTTCACGGAGACCATTTAAATTACTCCACATTGCGTGCCCTGCAGAAGTATTAATTACATGCAGAGTTAAAGTGCATGTGCGGTAATCCGGGACAACGTTAAATTACTGAATTTTGTGGACTACCAGATTGTTTGACGGGTTACTGAATTTAATACCTTGGCAATCCGTCTGGATTACTAGACATTTCTCTTTAAAATCTAATGCCGAAATAATTCTAGTCGTTGTGCCTTGCTACAAGCGGCAACACGCCATGCGATTTTATGTTCTTATGTGTGTAATGTGCACATACAGTGTCTTTCTCGCCAGCCTTGTCACACAAAAATCCCGACACGCTGCCTGTAGCCTCGGTGGTCAGATCTTCAACTTTCCCTTGAAATGTTTTACGACTTCCTGGCAAGGCGGCTTTCTAGTTGTAGAGACTTTCTACAGTACTCCAATGTTTATCTAGACGGCTTTTAAACGAGTTGACACTTGGAGCAGTTACTACTACTTCCGGTAAACCATTCCGTAATTGCGTAACTCTTAGTGAGAAGCTTTCTTTTCTAACGTGTATACGGATCCTGGGCTTATCGGCTGGTTGGTGAAGACTACGCGGCCATGTGGATGTGTCGTGTTGTGTTCTGCTACGCGTGCTTGTCTATGGCTATTGTGGGAACGTCCCTGTGTGTGCCAGGCTACGGTTGGTTGCTCCAATTGTTCGCCTCGTCTGGACTGCTCGCGCTGTTTGGGTGTCGGAGTTCGTTGTTGCTGCCCTTTGCCCACCGGAGTTGTCCTTGTTCGTGTTTGTGAGCCGTGGTCATGCTTCGCTTTGTGTGTAGTTTCAATAGGTTTCGTCACCCTTTATCCGCTACGGCGCCTCATATTTACACACATACACACGGAAAGATGCTGGACACAGTTGGTGTTGTTATATAGTCTGAGCGCCAGACGATGGCGCCACCTTATAGAATCTGGAAACGCGACGTTTAGCGCTACTACAGTGCTGCTGCTAAGTGACCAGTGCTGAAACCATGAAATGCTTCCTCTATGGACTTGAAGCCGATCGAGATTTAACGTCAATGTCAATCACCTGCTTATTTGGGTATTTAATTATAAAATAACTTTGGTTGGAATCCTCACAATTATCACACCATAAACAAAGCCAGCAAAAATGTCGGTCTACTGAGACGCAACATTTTGGATAATAGCAGGTAGACGCAGGATAATGCATTTCGAATTGTGAAGGCACGACTGTTCCTCTTTATTTCATGTCTTGTCATCCTTCATAGCATTTTTATTCAGATGATTATAATGGGATATGGTTAAATTTCATTTCAATTTTGCTGCATAATTATAATTTCCTTCATTTAGTGTTGTAATATCATAAATGTGAGTTTAAATTATGATAGTAGTTATTGAGGTTTAGCACTAGCTATAATTGTGCACTATGCCTGTTACTCTTAGCATAGTCTTTCAATAACATGTTTTAGATGCACCACGAAAAATATTATAACATACCGTGTAAAATATACGGTACGTACCATATATTGTATAGAACCATACATGCTCCGCTTTGCGTGTGGTTTCAACATGTTTCATAGTTTCGTCACCCTTTTATAGGCTACGGCGCCTCATATTTACACACATATATACGGAAAAATTCTGGACGCAGTGCTAAATAGAGAGTTTAACTAAATACTGGATTGTCGCGCGAAAATTTAGAAGACGGTGCCACCTTATAAAAATCTGGATACGCGACGCCAAGCACCACTACAGTGCTGCCGCTAAGTGACCAGTGTTGAAACCATGTAATACTTCCTGTATGGACTCGAAGTCGATCGACATTTAACTCAACCGTGTCAACGAACGAAATTGTTAAGCTTAGCCCGATGAATTACAATACTAAGTCCAACAAACACGTGTGGGTAAGCACATACGTAACTGTGAGTGGCAACCTGGTCAGCATTCGGAAGATACTGTCTCATTTACTATATTAAAACGAAAGTAAAACACCAAAAACAACGATAAATTTAGCGGCGGCAACCAGTACATGTTAACCGTTTTCATATAAAAGTCATATAAATAAAATAACGAACAATGCCCTCTACCGATAGTATGCGTGCAACCCACTGAGCTTGTTTGCCATCAAAGCTCGGTGGAGTCTGTTTGGACATGTGCGTCGCATGCCACGTGAAACGCCTGCACAACTGGCTATAGACCAGTATTTCGCATCCGCTGACGTTGCTGGCTGGCGAGGGCGACCATGAACAACATTCCCAACTGCCTTCGACAAAGATTTGCAGGAAGTCGGCAAACGTCTTCGAAACCAGCGAGATTTAAACTGGCTGAGATCACGTGATCGACGTCTGTGGTGGAACTTAAGCCAGAACATCTTGATAGCGGCACGGGCGCAACTGTCCCCACTGTTGCTGTGAGACAGTGAGGAGACAGTGCGATCAGACATATATAAATAAAATAAACAATTTAAGGAAATTTGAAGCAAATGTTGCAATGCATCATATACTTGCATTCATCTACTTTTACTACATTAGTGGCTTAATCCAATGTTTATATATCACATGCGCTGGAAACCTGTATTTATCAAGAATATATCAAATTCAAACTAGTTTAGACGTGTAGACGGGTGTGTGATGTACGGTTTCGGACGACGAACGGTTGAACTATTTTAGCGCTATGCTGAACGCAGATGCTAAACATGTTTTTCAGATATCATAATGGCGTCAAGACCAACGCACAAGCTTCGTGACAGGGAATTCCCGAAGCTACAGAGACAGGACTACAGAGACAGGACTACAGAGACAGGACTACAGAGACAGGACTACAGAGACAGGACTACAGAGACAGGACTACAGAGACAGGACTACAGAGACAGGACTACAGAGACAGGACTACAGAGACAGGACTACAGAGACAGGACTACAGAGACAGGACTACAGAGACAGGACTACAGAGACAGGACTACAGAGACAGGACCCCGAGTGCAAAAGCCTAAGAGCGGCCTCTGCAAGGAGCTATATAAGAAACGCCAAGCCACAGATGGGGGTGGGGTAGGGGGTGGAGTGGGGGTAGGGGGGTGAGGTGGGGGCAGTAAGAAGCGACACAGACGACGGTGCGACCTGTAATATATTAAACTGATTCAAATGACGCTGACTGTTACGTTACTACACTAGCAACACCAGAACGGGGGCAGCAATATAACTACCAACGTATCCTATATGAAAAATTCACTCCTTAACCAACAATAACGGTAGTTTTTTAAAGAAATGTTCTACCTGTCGGAGAACGACGAATACAGTGGGCGATTTGAGTGTTGAACCATTCTGTGGTTTTTGTTAGCCACATACCACATTTACGACCCGTCCGTCATTTCCCACATAAAGAGTACATAGAGACGAAGGCGCATTATGAGTAAAGGCGTGTTATTAGTTAATTTTATTTTTATCATCACCAATAGGTCATAGGCCACTGGTGCAAGGAGGCGAAGGAACACAGAAAGAGGCGAGTAGATGTTAAATTATTTTAAATGACCTGAAATATATGTCTTCGGACCAATGATTCAAAGACAGTTGACAGTCTAGCAACGTTCATCTTACCTGGTTGAAAACCGTATGCTCAATGTGCCATATAGTGTATGTTATTTAGGAACTACAGTGAACACATCACTCAATACCTAACCCTACCCACCGCAAGCCCAAATGCCGCAAAACAGCCCCGTAAACAACCGCTCGGCGTAGTCAGGCCAAGCGGTTACCGAGTAGTCGAAACCAAGCATTTGTTTCTACTACTTATGCCGTACTATTGTAAGCGTCCGAGTTTTCCGGAATGTACTATTTTTAAGACACCCGCAGTAGCATGAGGTCATCGGCTCCCCTATATCGTGTACACAACGAAGACTGTGTCACGTTGAGAAAAACACGCGATGCCGACTTGCGACAGTGACTGAATTGTTTTTATTTTCTTCGGCTTAGGTGTGTACGAATGCTCATTTCTCCATAATATTATGATACATAAGCATCTTGCTTTGTGATCATGCTGCGACTAATTACGCTTATCTATCGTGTATACGGTTCCTGTGCTTGTCGGCTGGTTGGTGACGACTACGCTGCCGTGTGGATGTGTCCTGTTGTGTTCTGCTACGCGTGCTTGTCTATGGCTATTGTGGGATCGTCCCTGAATGTGCCAGGCTACGGTTGGTTGCTCCAATTTTTCGCCTCGTCTGAACTGCTCGAACCGTCTGGGTGTCGTGTTCGTGAGCCAACCCATGCTTCGCTCTGTGTAGTTTCAATAGGTTTCGTCGCCCTTTTATCAGTTACGGCCACTCATATTTACACACAGACACACGGAAAGGTTCTGGACACAATTAGTGTTATACAGCGTGATTGCCAGACGATGGCACCACCTTACATGATCTTGAAACGACATGTTCAGTACCACTACAGTGCTGCCGCTAAGTGGCCTGTGTTGAAACCGTGTAATACTTACTGTCTGGCCTTTAAACCGATCGATATTTAAACGAACCGTGTCCACGACCGAAATTGCTAAGCTTAGCCCGTGAAACCACAATACTAAGTGCAACTAACACGCGAGGGCAGACACATACGTAACTGTGAGTTGTAATCTGGTCAGCATTCGGTAGAAACCGCCTTACTACAACACTAAAACGAAAGTAAAACACTTCCGAAAACAACGTTAAAATTAAGGCAATGTCCAATTCTGACTTGCTACATTACCACGCTTCATCCGTGCACATGATTTAGTAACTCTAGTTTTATGCGATACAAAACATGTTCATCTTAGCATTAATGTTAAGAACACTTACCTTAAATTAATCGTATACGTGGAGTCCCCACTAGTACACCTGCTCTGGTGTAAATGGCAGTTCGCCCTCTGCCGCATAGATGTGTAACTAGTTGGGTATATTTAACCTGCGTAGTCAAAGTTAAATTTAGGTCATCCATCAAGAACGTCACGTTCATGGGATGGGGTGTCTGCGTGGCCTGTTTTGTTATGGTGTAGACACATAGCAAAATGTAGATTTGTTCAAATGCCCGTCACCAAAGTATGTACAAAGATATCTCTGCTAACTGTTAGACGTCCTAGCTAAATATAAATACAATAACAAAATCGTAGTTTTAAAGGAATCAGCTGTACTTAATTACTGGTTATTTTCAGGCTCATATATTCACATCACTGTTGAATACAATTCGTCGGTAGTGGTCGAACACTTCACGCACACAAATAATAAGCCCCGCAAAAGCCTCTTGAAATGGCTATATCAGTCACCTGCTTATTTGGGTATTTAATTACAAAATAACTTTGGTTGGAATCCTCACAATTATCACACCATAATCAAAGCCAGCAAATTTATCGGACTACTAAGACGCAACATTTTGGGTAATAGCAGGTAGACACAGGATAATGCATTTCAAATTGTGAAGACACGACTGTTCCTGTTTATTTCGTGTCTGGTCATCCGTTCATAGCTGTTTTATTCAGATGATCATAATGGAGCATGATTAAATTTCACTTCTATTTTATGTCATATACGTCACGAATGGATCAGTTACATTAATTGAAATTTTTTATTACAAATGTTTAGGTCAATCTAAGGGAATTCGATGTTAATAATGGAATACATGTGATCATTAAACTGGCAACAGTCTCTATTTTAATAGAATGTGATTGTATAATCACAATTTAAGTCATTTAGTATTGTCATGTCATAAATTAAAAATGAATTATGATAGTAGTAATTAAGGTTTAACAATAGCTATAGTTTGGCCCTATGCATGTTACTCTTAGCATAGTCTTTCAATAATATGTTTTAGATGCACCAACAAAAAAACAGTTTACCATACAGTATACAATATACGGTACGTACCGTATGCTGTATGGAGCCATACACGCTGGTGGTTTCAAAATGTTTAATAGTTTCGTCACCCTTTTATCTTCTACGGCGCCTCATATTTATACACAGACATAGGGGAGACCGGGGCTAATTGTATACAGGGCAAGTTGTTACATATGCGCTTTACGAAAACATAGCACACATATGGAGTCACCATCGACAATGTTTGGTGGGAAGTTCACTAACAGACACAATGTCCAAAAATCGGGAGTTAACAATACGATATTAACGAGATGTCGACTAAAATTACTTTTTAAACACTTAACACTGTTTTGGGTATGCCCACATAATATCATCTCACGCAGCCAGTTTTTATATTTCGTGAATGAAACTTGAAACATGTCTTCCATCATATAGAATAAGTGGTTATGCCAAGTTAAATTGAAATTCAAGATTTGTCATCGTACACGTGCGTTCAACTGCAAAAACTGTGTTTGGGGCAAGTTGTTACAATTGTATTGGGGCAGGTTGTTCCAACTGTAACAACGCTCGGGCGGCTCGTACCGATGGTTCAGCCAGCGAGTTGCATGCTGACAATGATTGAAAGAACAACATTTATTAAACCACGACGTGTGAACGCTTTATTTCACATTGTTCGGCTCCTTTGTTTTTAAAAGTTCTAACTACATGACGATGGGAAGCTTTTTGTGTTGCGCACGTATGAAAGAATATTCACTGAAAGCAATAACTTTTCACACAGAAATGGCTCGTGAATCAGTATTAGCAATAAATCCCGACGGATCAATTAGTTAATCAGTTAGCAACATTTCTTATAGTAATATCATAGCCAATTTTAAAACTATGTTGACAAAATATGTTCCACGGAAGAGACTATCTAAAAAAATATACAAACACATGGGATAGCAAACGTATTAAAGTCAACATAAAATACAAAAACAACTTGCATAAGAAATATTTGAACTGTCCTAGAAAACCATGTATCATTGAAAACAAGCTTACAAACTGCATTCGACCAGCGTAATAACAACATTATGAAATACTACTAAGAAATCACAATTATTCAAAAGTATGGACAGTTTGTGGTGAAATTTTAAATATGAAAAAAGATTGACAACGACTGTGAAATTGTTAATCATTTGAATATATTTTGTAATATTGGTACCACGTTACCAAAACATTTTAGCAATGTTAATAATAGGTTTACCAAAAACGTAATCCAATCAGGGACTCACCATTCCTAGAAAGTATTAGCACAAGCGAAATAACATATCAATAACTTGGCTTCACTTAAAACTGAAGTTGAATCAATTCTTGAAGCACTGAGTTGATGGTTTATTACAAATAAGTTAATCTTAAATAGTTACAATCGTCCTTCAGTGTATTTGGATATAACAAAAAGTTCTACACAAACAAATGAAAACATGTCGTTTCCAATATTGTTAGACAAGTGATTACTTACTCTAGAGACCCACTCCCAATTCCATACCGTATTTATTATTGTATTTGTATTTTATTTTTGGGTGAATAAATTGTTATTATTATTATTATTATCTAGCATGTCTTAACATATTTTTATTGGACACCCGAATTCTAAATTAAATAGATTATGTGTGATATTTTCGCAAAAAAGTGGACATTTTGTTTCATTATTTTCATTGCCAAAGAATATGAAAATATGCGTGAGAGTTCAGACCTTTGCCATGGAACCGTGACATTGAATACAAAACAGTAATACTTACGGCTGATGCGTGAGAGTTGACAGGTATAGTTACAGATGTAATAATTTTGTATGTAAATGCATACATACAGGATACGGGAACTTGGATATAAAATGGAAGATACTACCATAAAAGAAAAGGATTTTGGAGAAAAGTGTTTGGATTTACTGCGGTAAATTTTCAGCTACGGCAGTTAGATGTGACGTAGCCATTCTCGAACTTCTTGCCTGGGTGTGACGGGCAGTATCATGCCGTGTAACTTTATTTTTATTATGAACGATTAGTATATAATCTGCACGAAACTAGTTGTTTATCATGCTATAATTTTTTTTATTATATGTATAACTAAACACATTGTTATTTGTAATATTTGTTAATTTGCTAGTTAGGTCTAGAAGGTAGCCATTTATGCTACCAACGGGATGCGTTCTAAACAGGTACTTTTATTTAGTAAGTAAGTAATGTAGCGCTGGTTGAATTACAGTGTCATTGTGAGGCGGAATGGCCAACTCGATTCATGCGGGACATGTCGGTCACTCCAGAGTCCAGACAATGGTGGGTATTATTGTGTAACCTATTGTAAGCTACCGTATGTAATTGCATGGCGATGAGTATTATTCGTTTATATATACTAACAAAAAGGACAGGATATGCACAACAAGCAACCTAGTCGATGCTATGTACAATTGCTACGCGTGTTTTCTACTATAACTAATATAAACCATCCAGATGGCGCTACTTACTCTCGAACTGTTTACGTACAGAAGTATTCGCCGCGCGCGCGCGCGTTTGGTTTCTGCGATTGTTGGAAGTTAACGGTTTACGTAGCGAACATTTGTTTTACCATAAAAACCACTAACAACCCTTGACATACGGGGTATTTCGAAAAAATTAAAGGCGTTACGTTTCATTCGTGGGGTAGTAGATTAATTATTGAAAGTTTGGCGACCGATGTGCAAGCCGTCTAGGAGGAAAGCGTTAACATACAAACATACATACGCCACCTAGATTATAGTTAGATATGTGTGTATCTAACTATAATCGAGATAGCGCATGTTTGTATGTGTGTATGTTTGTTCACGGTACGCAAACCGTTTGAGAGTAAGTAGCGCCATCTGGGCGATTTATATTAATTATAGTAGAAAGCGCGCACTCACGTATTGGCCTTCTCGAATATATTTTCTTTGCTACGTAAAAGCGATGGCCAACAGAGAGATAGCTGCACAAAATGTGGCCCCTATCTAAACAAGCTTGCGAACCCACGTTGAGATGTCACTCATTTGGGAATTACGGTGGTTGCAGATAAACATTAGAAATAAAATGTTCTAGTGCATTGGAATACCGGCATTTGAGTCATTGTCGCATGCATGTTCAGTGTGTGTTTACTTTTATGCTTGACTGAACAACACATGGACAGTGAATACCAAGCAACACCAGAACAGAATCAGTTAATGCGAAGGGTGATGCTGCATATTCTTCAACAACCGTTTGAAGCGTGGACAGAGCGGAGAAATCACAGGTTGCAGAAGATCATCCAAATGCTAGTCCTTCAACCGGCATCGAAGTGTACTCTTGATGTGATTCGTCGATGATACACCCCACCCGCACGACCATGTACTGCCTTAACTTACCAAACATGTCTGCGTTGTGTGAAGCAATACCGGATATCGGACTTGCAATGAAGCATGACATTCTTGAAGAACTAAAGGTCCATCCCCAAATCGATTTTTTTCCTTAGTCTCATTTAAAATTCATTTCGTGAACATTCAAACTTACCTAGCATCCACTGCAACATGCCTGCCCGTTTGTGCAACTTTTATAAGTAGTATTTGATAAATCGTCAGACAAACAATTAAATTACTGAATGTTTTAATGAAACATTAAATCAAGTGAAAATGGAAACGCAAAAAACACATTGAAATTTCGTAACTTTGTTATATAATCCGTGAGAGGATGGAAGCCACGCCCAAACATTGTTTATCTATGTGTAACCCGCCCTCCAGAGATATGTGTCAACCTTATTTTTAAACATAGTCACGCAGCTAGCTGCAATCTGTGAATAATTTGTTCCTTTCGTTTATTGTTCTCTTTGAGAAGGTGTACTCTCTTACACACAATCCAGTCTGATCCTTTACTAATGCTACCTCATATTCTCTAGTTCCGCTATCTTTCTTGAGTGAGAAAATAATATTTATATCAATAATTACATACCCATTCAATATCATAAAACTTCAATTTGATCTCCCCTTAACCTCCTTGTCTCTAGAGTTGTTAAACCACATTCTTTCAGGCGTTCTTCGTAACTAAGGTCTCTCAGTTCTGGAATCATTTTAGTTGCTCTCCTCCGTATTCGTTTAAGCGTTTCTTATCCTTCTTCTTATATAGTCTCCAAGCTTGTAGACAACATTCTAAATGATGCCTAACTATTTCTTTATACAGGGATAAAATTAGCTCTTATTCCTTATGTTATATTTCTCCTAAAAAAACATTTGATAACACACTGCTCTGAATGTTTCATATCAGTACCTATTGTTACTCCTAAGTCAGTTTCATTTACCGTAGTACGTAGAACAGTATATCCCATTGTATAGTTTACGTTTCTGTGTCCTATGTGTAGGCATTTACATTTTGGAGAAATGAATGCCGTCTGCCATTTTCAGACCATCTCTATATCGTTTTGTAAATGTTGGTTATCACCATCATTTTAAACCTTTCTAAACACTTTTGTGTCATTTGCAAATTTAAGTACGTTGCTTGTTATATTATCGTCTAAGTCATTGACATATATTCAGAATAATGAAAGTCCTAATCAGGGATGGGTTCAAGTACTCGAGTACTTATGTACTTAAGTTCAGCAAGTACTGTATTTCGACTTGTGCTTATACTTGCCACCTTGCTGAGTGCAGTACTTGTACTTGTACTTGACCGTTAAAGTACTAGGACTTGGCAAGTACTTCCCCAAGTACCTTTTTATGTTTTCGTTAAATATTTGGCTCAATAATTGGAACAACTGGCTACAGTGAAAATGCCCGTGTGTTCACTGTTATTTGTTTCTTTCTCACAAAGCGTCATGACATAAAACATAAATGGTAAAAAAAATATCTGCAATAAAAATGACCGTATGTTATTTTTATTTTGTACAAAGCATCATGACATGAAACATAAATGAGGATGCAATGTTTACAATAACGTGGTAATAATACATAGTTAATAAACTGTAATGATGGCCATATTAATTGATCACATGTTATGTCTGTCAATGAATAGCTAAAGGCAATGCTGGATGTTGATTGGTTTATATGCATACAGGGGAGGAGCAACATAATCACTTATATGCATATCAGCTGATATTTAGCCACTGAACCCTTCAATCAATCATACACACATTATCAATTACTTGGGATTATTTGAAGCCATGAGTTAATTACATGGGATAAACTAACTGATATCTTGATCAGTTATAGTGGCTTCAGATGATCCGAAGCCACCAATTCACTTGCACTGTGGTAGACATAATTAACTTGGCTTTGGATAATCAATTGCAATATGTTCATATATGTTGAGGATAAATACCCGGCATGGCAGACGTGCAAGCAAATGCATGATACTGCTGCTTTGACTTTCACCATTATGAAACATAAATGTAACGTTCGGTATACTTGACTGTACTTGACTAAAATCATCAAAGTACTTTGTACTTGAATTTTTCACAAAGTAATTGTACTTGCCTATATGTTTTAGACAAGTACTTGGATCTGTACTTGGACTTGGCAACATTGAAAGTACTTGTACTTATGTACATTTTCCACGTACTTGACCCATCCCTGGTCCTAATACTGATCGTTGTGGTACCACACTCAAAACTAATTTCCATTTTGAAACCTTTTCATCTACTACAGCACGATGTCTTTTGTCAGTCATCCTTTTATCTGTCCAGTCGATAATGCCATCCCCGATGCCATATGCCTCTAGTTTATGTAGCAGTAGTAGTCTTTGATGTGGTACTTTGTCGAAATAAAAAAAAAATCCAAGTTGATAATATCTACTGGTAGTCCCTCGTCTATCCATTTAGTGATTTCTTTAAAAAAAACATTTGTTAACTATGAGCTCGGTTTTAAAAGTTTTATTCATTTAATTAACCTTTCTAATAATTTACAAATCACTGATGTTAAGCTCACTGGTCTATAATTATCTGACTTATTTCTAGAACTTCTTTTTTTAAATAGTTGTGTGATGTTTTCTTTTTTCATTCAACAGGAACCACCCCCCTTTTACTGAAAACTTGAACACTCTACTAATTTGTTCTACTTTTTCCATTAGTAGTTTTGACGGAATTCCACTCACTCCCGGTGATTTATTATCCTTCATTGTCTTTCTTTTCTTAGCAACCATTTCTGGAGTTACAATTAACTGCCCTAAATATTCCGATTTAGCCTCCTGAAAATTAGCATCTCGAACTGGTAATGAACTAACATCCTTTCTGGTAAACACTGAACTGAAGTTAAAAACCTTGCAAAAAGGTACGTTCTTATATAGCGCGGTATCCAATCCTTGGAACTGTCCAAAGCGCTATACACTTCAGCCCCTGGCAGACATATTCATTCCAAAACCATTTTGACTTCTCTTGTGAGAATTCAGCCGCGCTGCATTTACTGCGCGAAGACTATTCGTTCCGATATCCATCTTTGTAACCAGACATTCATTTATACAGCTGAGTGAACTGTGGCAACGTGAGATGAAAGACATTTCCAAAGCTTCGAAACGGCAGCAAGAGGATTCGAACCCGGGTTATCTCGATTGAGAGCCCAACGTTCTAACCGATATGCTACTATGCTCCACATTGTGATATTACATTTTGAGCACTGTCTTCTAGTGGTCCAACTGTGTCTGGTACGGTTTGTTTACTCCTGATATATGCGTACAAACACTTGCTGTCATTTTACATGCACATTTAAAAAAAAATTATATGCTAATTTTTGCTCATTGCTTCTAATTTCAGTCGCAGTTGCATTAAGTGCCTATTTGTAATGTGTGTAGTCTTCTTCCTTTTTGGTACGTATATAGACCCTCCTTGCTTGCTTCTTTTGCCAAGTGCTTCTTTCTAGACCATTTTCCTTGTTTTTTATCAAGGGAACAAATTGTTCAATGATACTCCCAATTTCATATTGTGCAATGTGTTTGTTATAGTAATGTTTAGCCATGTTTTAGCTATATATATATATATATATATCTATATGTTGTTCATCTATGCACATAAATATCGTATAACCGGAAAAAGCTCAGCTAGGCATCAATAACATGTTTTACATTTTAACTTTTTCGAGTTCCACATAAGTACTGCTTTTGGCAATCTTTCTGGTGGCATTCGCATCTTATGACGCACGGACTATTTTCGTTCTGATAGTTGTCGAGATATACTCCTGTTGACAATTCTTTGTTGGGTTTATGTTCTCGCTAATGGATTCCTCTTATCTTTCGGATGCATTTGTTATCAAAGAGGTTTATTTTATTTTTGATTGCTAGTGTGCACCTCCAGCTTTTCGATGAGCACTGTCATAACATGAGTGAAATATCTTCTTATTCGTTGATAATCTCAGGATTCTTGATGTCAATATAATGTTCAGTTTATTGAAGTAATCTGCCGCTTTGGCCATTCTGGTTCTTACCAGCATTGTCTCACGGAAAACGGAATGGTAGTGATCAACACATAGTTACGTGCACAGTACACAGTAACAAATTCAAACCATAATGCAGTTATATAATTTTATATAGCCGACATTTACACGCAGCGGAAAGTGACAATAAGATAACGCAAATGAGTCATGCTACATCCTCAAATGAATCAGTAAAACAAACCGTGGCTCCTCAAGAAGTATTTTCCTTTCCACCTCTCCTGCCGGGAACTCGGGAATTATTAAATATTCAGCTTTGTGACGACAATGGCTTGTGCCAACAGCGTTTGTCACTGACTAACTTAATACTGACTGAAAGCTTTCAGCTTGCACCATATATAGTATAATGCGTGCTTGCGAGTATTTATATTTATACAAATATCACAAGTGCTATGTCGCATAGTGTCGTCAGGCAAGTTGCCTTAGGAGAAATCCTGCGGATGTTCCACCGACGAGGCCAGGTTCATTCCTTGGAGGCGGAGTCATCGGAATGGACCGACACGTTGTCCACGGGGTTGTTGTCGCTGCCGGGTGAGGATGCCCCGTTGGAACGTAGTGTCGAATGCATGTAGCTACTGCGTCCGACACTCCTAAAGAAAGACAACAAGCAGCTGTATGGTGCGCGGATAGTCAAGTGTGAAAACTCACCGAGTGTGATTTAGCGTTTATATAATGTTTCAGCTCGATATCAAAACTACTTGTTGATGGCGATTGGTGATATAACACGATGGCCGAGAAGGGTCATCGCTGTTGTGTGCTGAATGTGGCAACGCGATGGAACGATAACCGATGCGATGCGATGGAGCGATGGTACGCGCGATGCAATGGAGTGACGCGATGGGGCGATGCTATAGTGATCCCACAGTACGCATGCGTATGCCGAAAACGAGACTTGGGCAGCCATTTGAATATTTCAGAAGTATAGCCCCAAAACTATGGCTTTTGTTTCACGTTATTGTAGGTGAACAAAAAAACACTGATTTAATTAGACGAATATATACATATACCGCCGACAAATTAAATATGGTTCACTTGAACAAACAGTTATTCGCAACATCTTGCAAACATGAGTACATAAGGTATATATTTCACTGCAGTAAAGCGGAATACGTGGTTGATAGTGAAGCGATAGGATTCGATGCACATTTTAATTGTTATGTTTATTATGAGAACGAAATGGCACAATTGTCTTAATATTCTTTCCATATTCTTTGTACGTATTTGTAATGTAGCAAACGGAAACTTCGGAACGCAGCAATCAAATGTGTTTTTCCGGAAAGGCTCTTTAGCCGCTTCTAACTAATTAATACAATACGACTGACTATCTTGCAGGGATCGTGTGCGCGTGCGTGCTATCATAATACATAACACGCTCGTAAACACTATCTTAAACAAAACTAAACGCATCATCAACTCGAGTCAGTCGATATTTTCATATAATCCCCATATGATCTAATAGTCACGTACAGTAGCTTACGATACTACTTTGATCACGATTGAGGTGTTAAATACTGACTAGAATGTTTCTTCAATTTATTCCTTTTCTAACAGCTTCTGATATCAAGATATATTATAATATTGCATGACTATGTTGTTTGTTTTGTTGTTATTGGACATAAAATGTACCTTATTTAAAACACTTTAAAACACTCAGTACATCACCCGTAGGTGAATGTGCCTCGCGGGAGGTGAATGTGCCTCGCGGGAGGTGAATGTGCCTCGTGAGAGGTCAATGTCATCATGGTAGATGCCTCACCTGTGTCGTCTTCTTGTCCTCCCCGGCTTCCTCCTCTGGCTGCAGTTCGCGGTCATACTGCTCCCGCAAGGCCTCCATATTGACATCGAGCCGCAGCGTCGCGTCGCCCGTTCCCCTGAGGCGCTGCTCGTTTACATGACTCTCCAGCGCTCGGTTCGGCTTCTCAAGTTCGTGCACCTGGTGGCAAGGAAAATACTAATGTCAACTACTTGGGACGCACCAACGAAACGTTGCCTGAGCTCAGCGGTGAAGCAAACCATAATCGCTAAACATGATATCACGAACAGGGATGCGGAAAAGTCATTGTCCGAGCGAGGGACCACTAAGTATTTACGGTGGAAATGCAACTTCAAAAAGTAATTCTTGAAAATAAGGTTGGTACGGTTTCATATGATGTTAAGGCTTCTTCTTGCATGCTTGGAGATTTTTGCTCTTTCCAAATGCAAAATTTTGTTCTTGCAAAGTGTTTTGTGTTCTTGCAAACAACGTATACCATTAGTTGCAAACAAAGCATTTATTTGTTCTTGTAAACACGTCATATACATAATTAAGCCTATTCAATCATTAATGTCAAAACTGAAAACGTGTATACAGAACCCATAAATGAGAAGTTAGATGCGATATGTTGTACAGAGAAGCGTCCTAGTTGACATTTACGCTCTTGCCGACTTCGTCCTTTGAAGAAATCTGGGTGGTCAGCAGCCGTCCCACTTCCACCAGACGATCCCGCAACTCACTGAGCTCCCGGGTTTGGTTCAGAATCGTTGTCTCCTTCTCCCGACTTTCACGTTCAGCGTTGTCCCGCTGCATCGCAAGACTGTGGGACACCGAGGGAACAGCATAGATTATACACAAATATATAACATTTTTAAAGACCTTGAACGACTCGTCATGTTTCCATGTGTTTTATATGTCAACCTACGTTGGTCAACGTATAGAATGAACTAAGGCAGTGTATTGTTTCTATGTGTGAATTTATGAAGAAATTAATCAAGGGATACTATTCCAACATGTACAAAGGAAGATAGTACACCAAAATACAACGCCGCCAACATAATCAGATTTCATGTCGACACGATGATTGCATCTGTCCATAAACATCCACATGAAATGTATACTCCCCGTGTGGATTTTGATGGACAGATGATTTGATTGACAGATGGACAGATGTCTATAAATATATATATATATATAATATATATATATATATAATATATATATGTATATATATATATATATATATATATATATATATATATATATATATATATATATAATATATATATGTATATATATATAATATATAATATATATAAATATACTCATATATATATATATAATATATATATATATATATATATATATATATATATATATATATATATATATAATATATATATATATATATAATATATATATGTATATAAATATACTCATATATATATATATATATATATATATATATATATATATATATATATATATATATATATATATATATATATATATATACTTTTTTCATCACGCAAAAAGAAACTGGCCCTGAGTGAGAACAACAGCGCCCTCTAGTGAAATACCTCTTTGAGATGGCTTTCTCCTCGCCCAGATTCTTGTCAGACTTCTTCTGGCGTTCCTCGAGTGCGCTGATGCGTGACCGCAGGTTCTTTATCTTACCATTGAAGTTATCCACCTATTACACGCATGTACCATTGCAATCAATGAAATTAGCCGTAGTAAAATTATATATGCGTTTATCGTTTGCAACTATAGGTGTTCTAATAGTCTATGTTGCTATTATATGTAATGCTAGTTATTGCGAAAAAATATTTCGTGATGACAATGCTAATCGCCTGTTAGAGATTGGGTCGGGCGGACACGATACAGGGTAGAAAAAAATACAAATTTGTTTTGTTATGTCGTAAGAACTGCTAGGGTCGGGTCACATTTAACAAGATTGCCATCCAAGGCAAATGACCAGATGGCAAGTGGACAAGGAAGCCATTGGCTTATCGAATGGCAAACATTTTTTAATCCATGTGTAATCCGCCCTCATGATATGTGTCAACATTGTTTTAAAAAATATTCATGCCGCTAGCAGTTACACAATGTAGATCATTTGTTCCATTCATTGACTGTCCTCTATGTGAACAAGTACTTCCTGATATCCAATCAACACTGATCCTTTACTAATGTTACCTCATGTCCTCTAGTTCTATTATCTTTATTGAGTGAGAAAACAATATTTATATCAATATTTTCATACCCATTCAGTATCTTAAAAATGTCAATATGATCAAACAGAAATGGTGCAGTTTTTTTCTTTCAATGTACACGTGTAGTTAGACTTGATGTTGATGCATTTTATCTAATCGAAAATTTGCAAATTCATGGGCAAATCCAACAAAGTATCTTTCTCCATAACCACTGTCAAAACTATGTTTGCACTGGGTGCCCACTTTTCGGTTTGTTTACGCAAACTCCGACACCCTCTGCAATCTACCTGTTGCTGGACATACCGACACCCCATGCAATCTACATGTTGTTGGATATATCAATCATGCTTTTCCTCAAAAGCAAAGCAAAGTTGGATGAGAGAAGTGTATTGGCTGTAGAACTCCTAATATCGAGCCATAAGAACAAAACCGGAACACTTTCTTACTGCCCTGCCGGGCATTTGACGCCAGCATATACTCTGCATCACGTTTGAAGGCTAAATCGAAACAACAGCAGTACATGTGTGCGAGATCTCTATGCAGATAATGCGCCTTCTGCTCCCATTCCAAGGAACAGCTGCATTGTATCGTGCAAAGTTTCTTCAATACATGCACACTTTTGGCCTCAAAATCAACGTCAAAAAGGCCATCATCATCATCCTCAATGATAAAGCACTCGTAATAGCGGAGAACTTTTTCTACTTAAACAAATTTATGCCTGAGAAGGAACTAAACACACGACTACTTTGGTAAAAGGTAAGGTAAAGTCATTCCCCAGGCATTACGCCTTAGGAAGCCATGAAAGCTTATATGGCCAGTGCTTAAACCTGGTTTCTGTAGTGCGAAGCAACTTAGAGTGCAGTTATACTGACTCTCCTGGACGGGACACTAGTCCATCGCAGGTACCTTCCAAACAGTGTTTGTACTCATTTTCAGCTGAGTAGACTGAGGCAAAGTAGGGTAAACGAAATTGCCTAAGAGTGCCCAGTGTGGGTCTTGAACTCACAACCCTTGAATTTAGAGTCCAACACCTTAACCACTAGGCCACGGCTGCCCCCTACAAAATGCCGACTACTTTGAAAAGACTCTCAAAACGATGTTGGCCAACAAGAGGCTGACTCTGTGTATCCTGTTATTTGGTGCAATGACCATGACAACCTATTGCAAAGGAATGGAAATTAAACCGCTTCCATCTACACTGCATACGTATGATCCTTGACATGAAATGGCACCAAAGACACCAACCGTAAAATTTTCCAAATCTGCAACTCAGCACCACTTAGCAATAATTTCTACCAAAGACAAACACGATGGTTTCCGCACGTACAGCGCACGTCTAGTGACCGACTCCCCACGATAATTTTCTATGCGGAGTTAACTGAAGACAAACGCCCAGTTGGCAGACATAAGTCGTGATACAAATATGTAATCAAAAGAGATATGAAAGACTATGACACCGACCCTCAGCATGGGCAAACAGTTACCGAAGACCGACCTAACTGGCGAGCCAGTCTTAACAGCGGTACTGCTATTGGCACCGAACGTACCGGACTAACCATGAGTTCAAGCATGCGATGCGTCATGCTGGCAATTTACCAACATGATGGTGAAGCAGCTAAGATGAGCATTGTCTCATGAGGCAGAAACGGGCCACTACTATGGTGACGAAATGGCAAACTACGAGTAGAGCTGTAGTCCAACTACAAATGGTAACAATACCTGGACACGTATTCTAGATAAAAAATGTAAAGTAGCTGCACATTGTCCATGTGAAGCGTGTCATTTGTATAGCCGCGTTTTACTAAATAATCTAGTATTTAGGACGATTTTGACACATAATCGTGTAATTGTAGAATTATGTAATCAGAGATAACCGTACTTCTTCAAACATGTTTCTGTACCAAGACATATAACATTATATACAACCACATGTTATTTTTGTAAATGGAATAGTAGTACAGCACCTTCCTGATTTAACCTTATTAGTAGTGTTCAAATGATGTGTTTATAATGTCCAAAATACGGTAAGGTTTATGTGTTCTTAGAACTTACTTTGGGCCTTCCTGTGTGACATAAGACACACCATATTCAGTGAAAACCACAAACTGACAATCACTGAAACATTTATAAATCAAATCAATAGAAATATGACATTTCTTAATATCAGCTATAGCTAGCACCTGGCATATGTATATGACCGAACATCTTTTAAGCATCAATTTACAGCGTGATCTGCCGTGGGTGAAATGTAGTACTTAAATATATATTGAGTAAGGACATACTAAGCACTGTCCAACAATTTAACATTTTTCCTTTACGTTTATCTTACCTAATACTTGAGTGTTGATTCCACCATAGATATAATAACGAATATTGAATATTGAACACGTATGCTAAATAATAACAAATGAGAATTATAAAACCATTGCAGAACTTGCCAGAGAAATCAGCTTTTCTTCCCCACGACGTGACTGTGCCAAGCCTGTACTTGACCCTACCAATTAAAATATATTTTTTTCAGTAAGATGCTGCAGAAGTGGCCATGAGAACTCCCATGTGCATACGAAGCTATTCTGAAAAGTAGATTTTTTTTCAATATTAAGATATAAATATTTATATATTCTTAGATCCCGTTTAAGTGACCGTTTATTTTAGACGATGATGATGTCAACTGTGTTACTACGGACATTACTGTATTTTAAAGAATGTACAATTGCCATTTTTAATGTGCGGAAATAAAGATTTTATTTATTTATACCGCTTTACCCGGTCTGTCGTACCGGGCAAATATGGCATTTTGAAATACAAGGCTTTGGAAAAAAGCATGCTCAAAATCACACAAAAAAATGTGTAGGGATAAATAATTCCACAAATTATTTCATTTTCGATTAAACTGGGTGCACTATCAATGATAATGGTTAACTAAAACGGATTCGTTCCGCAATGACACATTACAATTTTATACAGACCGACTTTCGTCTGTTTAAATGGGATCTAGGAATATATATATATATATATATATATATATATATATATATATATATATATATATATATATATATATATATATATATATATATATATGTATATATGTATATATATATATATATATATATATATATATATATATATATATATATATATATATATATATATACATAGCTTGGATATATCGGCTATAACCGAATCTTAAAAAAAACTGCTATTAGAAATTGTGTAATTTGTACCAAATAGTTGTAATGTTGTCATGTGAATGCTAATTCGTAATTTTTCACTGTAGGATACACACATAAACATGCACACACGCACGCACGCACAACAACTAAACAAACATTATGTGGTATTTGCACAAATATTCTACATTAGGAAATTCCCAATGAAATATAATGTAGACCTACCCATGACATGTTCCATTCCTTCTTGTTCGATTCCTTCCACGCTGCAAGCATACACACATTCGGGAAACTTTGTGAACATTTCTTGGAAGCCAAATGTGGTCATATATAGAATATTTCAAATATCAGCTGCACAAATTATATTTTAACAACCACAGTTGATTTAAAAAAATCAAATTAAGGAAATACATTTTGTGAAATATGAATACATCGCTGTTGTTTTTCTGTGAAGGAACGATTAACCACTTCGTTGTTTAAAGTGAGTGAATACAGATGCTGACAGAAGTACCTGTAAAGCTTTTGATAATTCCAGCTTTCCATGTACCGTAATTGTGCAAATGAACAGCTGCAAGTGGATTCCAAGATGGTCTTCTCAGTTATGAGTCCAACATGTTACCAATGTGATTTACCGTCTCACTGAATCTATTTCAAACCTATTCTTTACACATACTTACTGCGTTTCGAAATGGCACATTGTCAGTTTGCGTTCTTGTAATTGTCCTACTCCTGCTGCTATTTCTCGGATGCTGAGCGGAAAATTGTACTGTTCCAATGTTTTAATGACGGTCGCAATCGTGTTGCTGTAATCAGTGCGAAGCTTCTGCAATAGAAAAGTATTTTGCAGATCCATGCCGTGTCTGCTGCAAGGGATAATCCTGTATTTTGAAACTCCTGCACACTTTATTCTTCGTTACTCTGTATACTACTACTGCTACAGCTACAGCTACTGCTACAGCTACTGCTACTGCTACTCAACTACTACTACTACTACTAATAATAATAATAACGACATCAATAATAATAAACTGATTACTTCGCCCGGTGACTCACGAAGTGTAATAGATATGGACCAACAGAGATCAATAGTATTGCATTATAAATGATCTGTACCAGAAGGTTTACGTCAGTTTTCATGCATCACAGTGTATTCATTGGCAGTGTATTCATATGTATGGATACTGAAATGGTGATTCTAAGAAGAAAGTCAATCATGAAATACTGAATACATATGCTGCATATTATTGGTTCTTGGAAACAATGGATTTATTAATTTTGTTCTTGCATGTTGTGCTGTTTTATATTCTTGGAGATTATGTTATCTGTTTTATATTCTTGGAGATTATGTTATCTGTTTTAGGAACGGGCGTTATTATTATTCTGACAACGCTTCCTGCTGATTCATGTAAAGGATGCCATTTATTCTAAAAAAAACTGCTATTTTTTTCTGAAATTGTTTGTTCTCACTATATTTGTTACAAATAACATCAACAAATGTAGTACACACCAGGTAAACACTGAGTGACGTCATTTGCGAATACTGTAATTGACAACTTGCATATATCGACCACAGTGAAATATGTAGGGATAGAACTATCGCTTAGCTTGATTCTAAGTGTCATATCACTTTAAGTCTAGACCAGCGATACTGAAAACACGTATAGAGAAACCATAACTGAGCTGTAAGAACTGAGATGTTGGACAGTAATAGAATGACCCTAGTTGACACTTACGCTTTTGCAGACGTCGAGTGTGAGTTCGTCGAGTTCACGGGCCTGGGTTATCCGTAGCCGTTCCACTTCCTCCAGACGATCCCGCAACTCATCCAGCTCCAGGGTCAGGTTTAGGATCGTTGTCTCCTTCTGTCGACTTTCACGTTCAGCGGTGTCCCGCTCCATCGCAAGTCTGTGGCATGTAGAGAAGGAACAGTCTTGATTACACTCAACCAAATTACTTTTTAAATGTATTTTATTTGTCAACCTATATTGGTTGACTTACCAACCATTTTTTTTATTATAAATGTATTACTTGAGTATATTTATTGGCATCCTTCTGTTTTCAATAGAAAATGGTTTGCGCAGATTTTTCCTGAAATCCGACTGGAAATTCTCAGCTTGTTGAAACAGTATTCAGGTTTTGAAGCAAAAACGTTTGTTTCTGACGAATTTAGAAGAGAAGCCACATTAATTATAGTTACGCCACACAAATTAAGAAACATGTTTTCCCCTACACAGCACAGTTATGAAAATTATCCTTTAACCTAAATTAAACAAAATAAATGACATAGCACTAACATTAACCATAGATAACTATTCAGTGATACTATTCCATCATGTACACAGAAAGGTGACTTACTCAAATACAACTCTTCTAACAGACACCATGTCAACAGGCTACCTACATAGATCCATAAAAATCCACATGGAGAGATTTATATTATTTCTTTTCATTACCCGATATGTTAATATAAATTGCTTCTGAGTGGGAACAACAGTGGTCTCAAGTGATTTACCTCTCTGTGGTGACTTTTTCCTCGTCCAGATTGTGATCCAACTTCTCGAGCTCCCCAAATAGTTGATGCAGGGTTTCAATCTCAACGTTCGAATCCTCTACCTATCACACGTCAGCATCATTACAATCATCATGCATCTTCGAAAAAAGGCTTGGTTTTACAAATAAGGAATTTAAAAAAGAAAAAAAAATTAAATTAAATAAGCTTTTTAATGGGCGTTTATACTTTTACAACGTTTCTTTGGGTCGAACGCAGGTTCTCCGTGACTAGTTTCTACGCAAATGAGAAACTGCAGATTTGGAACAAACACGGAAATTAAGCCGTGTTTATCCTTCAATGTGCATGTGCAATTACACATCACGTTAACCAATTTTAAACTGAGGGTAGCATTGAATCGTTACAGCGAATTCATGACCAAATAAAAACAATAATCTTGTCAGTACATTATCAAAATCGTTACAATTATATGATTCTTCGGTTGACGCACTTCCTTTCTATATAATTAATTTTGCAGTGGGTTCTACTATTTAACTCAATAAACCAATATGCGGTGTCGAAATGGCGATTCCCCAAATGAAAATGAGACACATTAAACTTGAAGCCTCCTGATGCCATTCTCTGGCAATGGCAGAAAATGACTAGAGTGGTATTCCATGTAAAAATGGTAACTACGCCTGGACTCATTTTCCGGATAAAACGGATTAAATACTTGCATTTTGTTCACGTGAAAACAGCTGCAGCCAGCTTCTTAGTTCTTTATTAAATAGTTGATAGTACGTGTAAAAATTTATAGCTAGGATGATTTTGACAATAAATCACTTACGCTACAAATCATTTTCGATATCCACAAGAACCAAATGCAACCAGATTATCCTTCTAAATTGGGCCACACGTCATCTTCCCGAATCGGTATGTCAAATTTAATGCTGGTCTTGGTTACCATAAGACTTTTCACCTCTGTCTGCAGCTTCATCTTGACCTTGTCCAGCTGGTCGTTCTCAGCAAGCAGTTGCTCACTGCGTAGCTGCAGAACTTCAATCTCGCTCTGCATCTTCTTCTTCAACTCTTCGTATCCCCCGACCAGGCCTTCTGCACTCTCCAGCGTTTTTCCCATGTTGACCATCTAGTGGAAAATGTGTCGGCAAAGTTAAATTGAAAGGTGAGCCATATATGTAAGATGAAAGACAGGAGTCGGAATTGGTAGGTGGAGAGGAAGCAGTTGGCAAATGTAAAGGGAGACAGTGTTAGTTGACCCATCCATGTTACCCAAGAAACAACAGCAATGACAGTTACTTGGTTCCACCCTGTGATTGAACATGTTATTAGAACACGATTGACGCACAATAGGGGCCACAACGGTCAAAACATGTTAAAAGTGTTTTTTGTTGAGGATGCTGACCCCACTCCCCCATATCATGAGGGTGTTTACCCACTCCCCATCCAATGAGGGTGTCTACCCCACTCCCCCGTACCATGAAGGTGTTTACCCACCCACCCTGCACCATGAGGGTGTCTACCCCACTCTCCCATGCCATGAGGGTGTCTATCCCACTCACCCATGCCATGACGGTGTTTACCCCACTCCTCCAACCCATGAGGGTGTCACACTCCCCCATGCCATGGGGGTGTCTACCCCACTCCTCCGTACCATAATGGTTTTTACCTACTCCCCCAGCCATGAGGATGTCTACCCTACTTTCCCATGCAACGAGGGTGTCTACCCTTCTCTCCCGTGCCATGAGGGTTTTTACACACACTCCCCCATGCCATGAGGGTGTTTACCCACTACTCCATGCTGTGAGGGTGTCTACCCCACACCACCGTACCACAAGGGTGTCTACCCAACTTCCCCACCATGAGGGTTTTTACACACTCCCCCGCACAATGAGGGAGTTTACCCACTCCCCTCATGACATGAGGGTGCTGATTCGATTCACCTGTATGGTGAGGGCGTTGACCTTCTGTTCCATGGCCTTCCTCTGCTCCTCCTCGGCTTGCAGCTGGTCCTGCATCAGTTTCACCTTCTCCTCAGCGTGCCTTAGCATCGACTGAGCGGCGACCTTCTGACGCGTCTCCTCATTCATGGTGTCCTGGCTGTCAGCAACCTGCGACTCGAGGGACGTCACCTGTTCGCTCAGCAAGTTGGCACGTGCGTCCGCCTCCTCGAACTGCTCTACGGTAGTCTCCAGTTTGTTCTGTTGCATGTAACATCAGGTTGTCAAAGAGAAATTCTCATCATATGCCATGTCAATTTGTTGAAGGGCTGAGGCAGGTGAAATGATTTTGTCGCTAAAGAAACTCAAATACTTTCCACCTTATTATGGTAGCTGTAAATGTTTACTATCTGTAAAGTTCATTTTTATAAAAAAATTGCATACCTTTAAATCACTTTTAATCATGCATAAAGCATGCTTCTTACAAGTAATAAATCCCTTTGTTTCTTCAATATTTAACAGCCGTTTTCTCAAAACCATGGTTTTCACATTTGGAAGAAGGATATTTGTGGAAGTAATTATGCCAACTAAACATTAGAGTGTAGTATTTTATTTATTCTTCTCTACGCAGCATTATCAACATAATTAAACATTGCATCAATATATGTTGCCAAAACAGAAGTTTTTTCCGGAAGTTACAAAACAAGTACTTTTTAAAGGTTTTCTACCGGTTGTAAATGTTTTCTATAAGTTGTGAAATAGTGTATATGCTGAAGATGATTTTGCAAGATTTATGATTATAACTTTGTTCAATAAAGAACTACATTGATTTTCAATTTGTCAAAATGTGACCCGCCACAGCGAACCGGGTATTAACTTTTAAAGTCGCATAGGCTTATCGTACAGGTGAGCCCAAAATAACTGTCTAGGTCATGTCCCATCAATTTTGCGATTTTGGCAGACATATCACCTCTTTCACTGTCTGATTTATTTTCCATGACAAATATTCCAAAAAGAATAAAAAAGATGCATTAATGAACTCACTGATTGTAAAACAAAATGTTAAACGAGTTAAAATGACATACTCTCTTTTTCAAGTGCCGCGTAGTCTGGCATGACATACAATGACTCAATGCGTACCGCTGAAAAGCGGAACTCATCGAGAATATAATAATACTACTGACAACATCGTTTTCCTGGAACGAAGTTAAGCTTAACATCAATTTTAGATGTAATAAATATACATGAGCACCTGGCTAATATATATAGTGGCAGCTTTGTGTGAATGAACAGCGGTCATGCTTTAATTTGCAGCATGGTTGAATGGTTGTTGTTGGAGAACTTTAGCTATACCATTTACCATTACGGTCATCAACCCTGATACTTTAACGACATGATGAGTCCACCATAGATCAATAATGAAATATTGAACACAAATGCTACATATTAGTAAACTGAAAATTATAATAAAACCATTGCAGAACTTGCCTGATAAATCACAATCAGATCTTCGTCCCCGTGCTGTGACAGTGCTGTAGATCATAAACATACACAATGACAACAGTAACAGTAGCAATATTAGAAATAACAGCAATGATAAATATATGTATCATTAATTAAACTGTTTTGTAGAATGTGCGTGTGCGCGTGCGTGTGCGTGTAATTTCTACCAAATACTTTAGGTCGTGGTGGGGTGGTCACAGGTTTGTGGGTGACCTTGTGGCGAAATGGCCCCACCTGTTTGTAATTAAATTTGTGTATTGGTGGTGGAATGTCTGTATTCTTTGCATGTTCATGACGACTTCTTGATGTATATATGTTATCGTCATGCTTGTAGGAATGTGGGCTCTGAGAAACTTGCCGGACGGGGCTGTACATGTGTTCAGTTCCTGTCTGGTTTGCTTTGAGGAGCTCACATTCCTGATAATATTCTTCCCAAAGTGGCTGCGTGATAAGCAGTCCACTTTGCAATAAAAACGTCATTTATTTGGCCCGTTTCAATTCTCTACTACATCGGACTTGTGTTGGTTATTGCGTAAATAGTATACATGACAATGAACTATCAGGTAGGCTTACCCATGACTTGTTCGAATGCCTTTATACAGTTATTGGCTTCTCTGCTGAATGAGCGAACTTGTTTCTTTAAAAAATCTTCCAAGTTGTCGGCAGTCCAGTTTGTCAATGCCAAGTCCTTCTGGGTCTTCGATACTTCCACGCTGCAAAAATACATTCGGGTTACTTCGTAAAAGTTTCCTGGAAGCCAAATATGTAATTATTTGAAATATCAGCTGCAGAAATTATACAGTTGATTTTCGACCAAATGCCTCGACTTGATAATATGAACTATACCGATATTAAGTAATCAAATTATAGGAACACATTTTGTGAAAGGTGTCGACTTTGCACTTGCTCTTCTGTGGTGAAACATTTAACCACTTCCTTATTATTAAAGTGAGTGAATTTAGATGATGACAGGGATACCTGACATTTATATGATACTTCAGGCTTTCTTTGTAGTGTAGTGTCGCAATGTTTCTATGGCATATTAACAACACACAACGCAGTTTTGGGAGTCACTTTGTGACTGTGTTTCTTATGTGTTTGATGATATTCTTTCAGAAAAGCACAAAAAGCAATAACAGCATTATCATAAGTTGTCTTATTATCATAAGTTGTCTTATTATCATAAGTTGTCTTATTATGTAATCAATCGTGACTTCCATTCATATACACATACTGTCTTGCACTTTGGTCAATGGAGTAGAATTAGCAAGTGGTTCGGCTTTGCCACTGTTTGAAATTCGGTTTTGCCTACAAATGTCATACTATATTAATAAATATTGTCATGATTGAAGAAAAGTGCTGTCTTACCAGTAATGGAACAAACACACAACACATGACAAGTCATATCATAATCATCTTCTATAACATTTTGTATAGAGACATTAACTTACTTTATTCCGTTTCACAGTTATTAGTTTGCGATAAGCGCTACAGACATGCACAGCAAATATTGGTAGTGGAGTTTTTGTGTGCACACTTCTACACCGTTATTATCATGTATTTGAGAATTACGTTTTTCAAAAAGTGTGTATGCGTGCATGCGTGCATCTGATCAAATTGACAGATATGTGTTACTAATTTAATGTATTGACCACTTAAAGGAAATAACAACACTGATTGCTTGAAATCATAGTACATTGTGTATTACATCATTTCCATTTCCACAACATCGAAAAATTCATTAGAATTCCTTTAATTAATAATTCCAAATAATACTCTGTTCTACAGGCCTGCCTCGATTATCATATTTTTCCCGCACTTATCGGCAAGCATTGACGTGACGTCACTGATGATAAGGAAGTGCTACAAGATTGGGACTTTCCATTCATTCACCGTACTGTTGACAGCCATAGCGGTTGTTTAGAAGTGAACATCATAATGGTTTATTTTATGGCATTTGATTGTAATGGAAACAGTAGTAAGAATAAACGGAGCCAACTTCGTTTTGAAAAACAAATTTTCTACTGCGATCCAGACCAGAGAAGGTGCAATCCTAGGTTATCCTGGTGCCAAAATATCTAAGAGAGGATGATGTGCCCACACTATTCCCAGAAGTGGAAGCTATGTTGATGCCACCAATCCGTAGAACATAGGCAGCGACGCGGGCGACGACGACCATGGTTCACATAGGATCGAAGTGAGCTGTCAGCGCGGATACAGGTGATATCGGCTCAAGGTGAATTCGGCCCAGTGAATTAGGACAGCATTCTTTGGAGAGTTCAGCCCACAACTCTGGTAACTTCGGCCTCAGAGCACAATGGGCTTAGTGATCTAGGCCCAAACGATTGTGTAGTGTGCGCATTAAGTATAGTGTGTGTCTTTCTGTGAATTTAAGCATTCTATTTATTCTCTCAGTTATTAATTGATTTATTTCCATATTCACAAGAAATTGGTACTTTGTAACTGCTTTTATAGCTTTCACTTCCTTTCGCATAAAATACGGCGCTGTATGTTTTCCATTTTAACACGCAGTCAACGAGGCGATCATTACAATTTATACAATTCATTGTATCGTTTAAATTCATATCATATAATATATAATGTATTACACAAAAAAACTATAATATTATATACAGTTGAATAATTTTAATACATTAAATTACAATTATCATAATATCTTGTTTCTACATTTCAGATTTTCATGCGTTTTCCCTCATCAGGGGAAATTCTTCCACGTTTTTGTGTTTAATTAAATCAAATACAGAGCAAAGACAGCAATACGCGATTATTATATTGTGAATACAACGGAGCCACCTGCATATGGTTTTTGATCTATAGAGTGTTTACCGTCAGATCATTTTGAATGTAAAGCAATCTTTTATTCACACCTGCTCACTGTACGAAACAGACAAAGCAATGCACTTCAACAATATCTAGTTAAACTTAGCATCCCTTTGATGACAAGTACAGGAATAACAAACCCTTAAAGTGATGGCTAATCCATTACTAGCTAGAACTGCATAGATTTTGCTTGTCACAGTCACCAAAATCACCAAGCCAAAACAACATGACAGTTGGGCCGAATTCTCCGAGGGCCGAAATCACCACCTGTCAGTGCTACTCCTGCTATTGCGATGTGTATTTTCTGGCCAAACCATGAAAATGACCACATAGAGCCGCCAAACTTCCCATATATTTACCATACATATACACATATCACATGGTCAAACATTACTCTTACTTTCATGTAACGAAAAAAATACAAAAACAGATGACAAGTTTACGTTTATTTTGATCTTTATTTGGAAGTAAGAGTAATGTTTGACCACGTTACATGTGTATGCGTATGGTAGATATAAGAGGAGAGGTTTGGCAGCTCTAACTCAAAATTGCCAAAGTAATTCCAATATTTAAGAAAGAATACCCCACATTATTTTTAAATTATAGGCCTATTTCTCTTTTCCAACAATATAAATTTTTTTAGAAAAAATTATTTTTATTCAGTTATCTTCATACTTTAATGTATTTAAACTTCTTTTTGATAATCAGTATGGTGTTAGACATAAGCAATGCGCACAGTATGCTGCGCTTGAACAAATCAAATGGACAACAATGATGTGCCAATTAATATATTTATCCATATCTCGAAGGCCTTTGATACCATTGACCATAATATTTTATTTAAATAAATTGAGGTACTACGGTCTAGATGGTTCAACTGTACTTTTATTTGAACATTATTTAAGCAAATGGAAACATCACCGTCAATCCATCAAGTTGCACCAATGTTTTACGCACATCAACATTAATTAGCATCAGTCATATTATTGCATTCGATTTATACCATGCTCATTCAACAATCTTTACTCGGGGCATGTCACATTTTACCCGTGTGCACACAAACACTATTTCAACATCTCTTAGGAACTGCACATAATCTGTTTTTACAATACCTTGACTGGAATCTAATCACTGTCTATTGTCATGTACTCATCCATGCAGCTGAATTAATTAAGGCAAATGGGACTAAACGAAATTCTCAAAGCTTTGAACAGTTGCAAGTGGATTCAAAACAGATTCTCTCAGTTAAGAGACCGATATTTCACCAATGTGATACCACGTCCCATTGATTATAACTAAAGCCGATTTTTATGCATACTTACTATGTTTTAAAGTTGCACATCCTCAGCTTGAGGTCATCTAATTTTGCTACGCCTGCTGCTATTTCTCGGAGGCTGAGCGGAAAATCCAGTGATTTTGCAGAGTCGCAGAGTTTGCGTATATCCTGCTGATGTTGGTGCAAACCTTGTGGAAAAGGCAGCTTTTCCGCCTCCCGAGACATCGTTTGCAGAGTTTCGTTACGCCAATCTTCCAATATTTTAATGACACTGTCATAATCCTGCACAACCGTGTTGTCGTATTCAGTGCGAAGCTTCTGAAACAGAAAAGTAACGTAATAATCTTGTAGTTTGGCCAAACATCTTGCACATTGTATTTAATGTTACTTTGTATTATAACTTTGTTGATCACTACTGATATATACATTTGATTTTCTATAGCATCATCTCTTCTAGTGACGTTTTTGTCACATGTGTTTACTTTTCATTGCTTAGTTTCTTGTTGTGATACTCCTAGCATAATTTATAGTAAACAGTTGTAGGCATGCCTAGTAGCATAGTCGGAGACATAACCAGATAGTAAAGGCAAGTCCTACTACAATATGAGCTGCACATGTCACTACTGGCACATTATAAATTATCTATACCAGAAGATAATTATATATATATTTATGCAGAACAACAACGCAAGTCAGGTATAGATTGAAGTAGGCCAACTTAATGACATGTAGTTTTATTAATAATAATCGTGTAAACATCAATAATCAAGTGACAAATAACCACAGCAAGCATGCCGGCCCCAGACTGCTAATTTCACCTAATAGATATAACTCGACATCGTAATAAGTGTGTCAACCAATGGTAACAATATTATGACTACTAAATAAATCACTACAAGCTAATATGTTTATTTTACCATGTGGGTGGGGGTCACTCCGCCCTAATCACCCAACATTCGTGAAAAATTCATAATGAAAATTATGGTAACACAACAAACAATGTATAAAGGTGTTACATATCTAGACATTAGTCAACCAATAACTACTAACACATCAGACCGAGAGGTAGGGCCAAACAGCCACACAAATATACTCATAAAAAGTACCCGCACTAAAAACCCTGTGTACACTACCGAAAACTTAGTGGAGGGAAAAGCGTTAATGCAAAACCTCGTGTACCAAACTATAACAGGGAAAAGCGTAAAAAAATTCAAAAACTTTGTGAACTACCTCTCTGTCTTCAGTGTTTCACAGTGTATCCATACATAATGCACAACTTGATTTATTAGATAGCAACTGGGTAAAAACTGTTAACACAATATTAGGGAGGGAGGTGGGATTTTTCAAACGGAGCGGAATAAACCGAACAACAAAACTGATCTTGCAATAAAATAAACAAATTCAGCGATAACGATTAATCAGTAACAATATAAATCCGGAAATATTTGCAGCGCAAAGGTCTCACAACGACACAAGCTAACTTGGAAATCAAGAGAGGCAGGCTCTAGGTCACGTGGTTGGTGTATCCATACGCGTGAGCGAGTAATTAGGCCAATACTCTCTACCATAAAAGGTCTAACCTCAAATCGCCTTCATTGCCCTGTTCGCCGCCCACGTAGTTTAAAACTAGACAATCCTGAAGAACGTCCATTCCATCCATCAAAGGGAGGGAGGGTGGGCAAATTGTTTAAGAACTCAGATTAAACCCAAACTGAATCAATATACGCACAAGACGAAACTAACATCAACTATCACTACACAATAATACGCAAATCAAAAATTACAACAATTCAAGCAAAGCAAAGATTTCTCGTGTACACTCCACGCAATTCCGAAGAAAAAGAGAGGACAGCATCATGGCCGCACTCGCTTTTATAGCGTTATCGGGTGCGCATGCGCGAGCCGCCGTGCATACTCTCGTAGCCCAAACAAGTATCGTCCTAATAGCTATGATGCTAAAGTATATTACATGAATTAAGTTACGTTGTCATTCCACATAAACGACAGTATGTCCCCGCTGTTTACATACATCCATTTATGCAGAACAACAACGCAAGTCAGGTATAGATTGAAGTAGGCCAACTTAATGACATGTAGTTTTATTAATAATAATCGTGTAAACATCAATAATCAAGTGACAAATAACCACAGCAAGCATGCCGGCCCCAGACTGCTAATTTCACCTAATAGATATAACTCGACATCGTAATAAGTGTGTCAACCAATGGTAACAATATTATGACTACTAAATAAATCACTACAAGCTAATATGTTTATTTTACCATGTGGGTGGGGGTCACTCCGCCACCAGGTCACCCAAAATTACATATATATATATATATATATATATATTATATGTATATGTATGTATATATATATATATATATATATATATATATATATATATATATATATATATATATATATATAATGCTGCTACCCTCGGCTACCCTCAGGCCAATACGAAGGCAATGCGAATATGACCAATCAGTAACATATAATAAAGTAGTTTGTGACTCTGTCTGTGTGTGTGTGTGTGTGTGTGTGTGTGTGTGAGTGTGTGTGTGTGTGTGTGTGTGAGTGTGTGTGTGTGTGTGTGTGTGTGTGTGTGTGTGTGTGTGTGTGTGTGTGTGTGTGTGTGTGTGTGTGTGTGTGTGTGTGTGTGTGTGTGTGTGTATGCATGTCTGTATGCATGTCTGTATGCATGTATGTATGTATGTATGTATGTATGTCTGTATGTGTGTCTGTATGTGTGTCTGTGTGTGTATGCATGTGTGTGCGTGTGTGTGTGCGTGTGTGTGTGTCTGTGTGTGTGTCTCTGTGTCTCTGTGTCTGTCTGTGTGTGTGTCTGTCTGTCTGTATGTATGTATGTTCCCTCTTATCTCTGTCAGCTTCGCATGTATGGGGCTGAAATTGTGTAGGATGCCTGGGGCCCATGGTGGTGGTTCGTACATTAAAACGTATTCGAAATTCCCCCAGGGGTGGGGTATTACGTTGAAGGAACCAATGTGGACGTTTGAAGTAATAGACGTAACTCAGAACAATAGTTGTTGGCACCGCTATGCGTGTCTCTGCCAAACGTTCACCGTACACTTCGTGAAACCGGCAGTTGTACATTGTACGTTTTAGCGTGAAGTTTCATTGCCATAGCACTACCAAAACTTGACAAGGTAGTGGAAGGATTCATAGTCTTGCAATGGTTGCCTTTTTGTCCCGTGCAACGCCATGCAACTTGGCTAGTAATCTAACCACAATCAAGCTAGCGTATGTTTGAATGTTTGTTCATGTTTTCCTTGTAGACGGCTTGCACCGCGGGTGCGAAACTGTCAGGGATTAATCTACGAACCCACGAAATAAACGTAACACCTTTATTTTTCTCAAAATAATTATGAGCGCATGGCGAATACTTCAGTGTGTAAACTGCTTGAGAGTATGTAGTGCCATCTGGGTGGTTTATATTACATAAAACGTTAACTTCCAATGGCAACACGGATTAGACATAGACACAAGGTAGAAAGATGTAGACATTGTTTTGTAGCCATATTCATAAAAGCGATCACCTATTTGGTAAACATTGCTATCATGACTGTCATGTATGAACTACCATGTTATCCCATCCTGGAAACGGGTATTTTCGCCAGTATACATAAAAAAGGCATCTGTAATATTTAAATAACCATTCAGGAAAATAATAATTCACAGAGCAAACCATAACTTAATATAAATAAACTAATGCAACAACGGATTGTATCAGTTTGATACAACACAAATATCCACTGTTACGCGCTATTACTACAGCTGTACCAACTGAACAAGATACAAGACAAAGACTGATACAAGACAAAGTGGTTGCTGCATATTTACCTCAATGTCTTCGCCACACTTCGTCACATCAGAGATAATGTGGTCCACAGTTTGTATCAATTCTTCTCCCTGGTCTTCAACTTGCACAGCTTCTTTCTGCAGCATTGGCACAATGGTTTAGTAACTTAGACAAACTGCTGAAGTTATATATTTACATTTTTTTATAACATTTATTATTTTTAATTATTAATTAAAATCTGCCTGAAAAATCAGAGTTCGTAGTAATGTAATGCAAATGTAATGCTCTTCTTGAACAACAATTAATCCAGATCACAAGAGTGTTCCTGGGTCAAGTCTCACATGACTGGCTTACAAATGAGATGAGAACTGTGATTAAGAAAAGAATAAAACTGTATACAGTCAGAGTCACTGAACTTTTTAAACAGTTGACCCATACAAAGAACCCATACAAGGACACCTCCCATTTTCAATAACCATATATTGACACCTTCCAGTTAAGATAACCATATTAGCGTCTCCGAGCTTTATCTACTGCTAAAACAATACCAGCACTAATTATTAGTCGCTTTGATTATTGCAATTCACTACAATAAAAACAGACTTAGCTAAACTCCAACTTGTCCACAATTTCCTTCCATGTGTTGTACTCATGGCGCCTCGTTTTTCACCGTCACTACCACTACATAAACACTGGCTTCCTTATCTATAAAATCAACTTTAAACTGTCCACTCTTGCATATCGTGATCTATCTACCCAACAACCACCCTACCACTGATCACCTTGAAACCATTTTCTGAGCTCAGGTTCCTCAGGATATAATTCATTATTATTATTATAATTTGTATAAACACACATAAAATCTGGAACTAGTGTGCCACAGTGCAATTATATGTTTATGACATACATGCATGGGTGCACGTGTACATGCGTGTGAAGTAAGTGAATATTCACCAGTGTAGCGGATTTGGTTTTCTCAGCCACAAAGAACATAACAATAAGGTACCTTCAAATGTGAACACCGCTCTTCCAGAGTAATGACCACGTGACCAACATGCTGACCAATTCCGGCGTCGCAAAGACAAAGAGGGCAGACAGCAGTTGCACACTTCTTGCAGTACAAGTATGCACGTTGTCCTTGATGCATACCACAGATTTCCTGCCCCAGCGTTTGATCTTCTTGTTGCTTCTTCTGCTGCTTCTTAATCTTCTGCTGTTGCTGTTGCTGTTGATACTTACTGACAATACTCTTCAGCTTGAAGCTACATTGAAGTTCGGCGATTGGGCCACATCTCAATGGGCACATTGCCACTGTAAAACATTAACAAGATTTAACAAGATTGCCATCCCAAATTACAAGGTCCAGATGGCAAGTGAACAAGGAAGCCATTGGCTTATCGAGAGTCCAACACTTGTATCACCTATGTATCAGATATCTGTCAATTGCATTTTTAAACGTATTCACACCACTAGCATTAGCACAATCATTTGGCAGTTTATTCCCTTCATTTATCACCCTATGTGAGAATGAGTACTTTCTCATGTCCAACATACACTGTTCCTTAGCTAATGCTGTGCCGCTGTGTGTCATCTGGTTCTACTGCCTTCTTTAAGTCTGAATGAATGAATAAATTTATTTTAATGAATAACCATTCATTATTTTAAACACTTCTATCTGGTCTCCTCTTAGTCTCCTGGTTTCTAGTGTTGTCAAACCACATTCTAATAAGCGACTTTCTAGCTTGTCTAGGTCTTTACGATATGGCCTCCATGTTTGTATAAAATATTCTCAATGAGGTCTAACGATTGACTTGTACATGGGTACAATTAGCTGTTCTCCTTATATGTGATAGTTCTCCTAATTAGCTCTAGAATTTTATTACCTTTTGACGCAGCAATACTACGTTGCTCTGAAACTTTCATGTCAGTACTAAATGTTACTCCTAAGTCCTTTTCTTTGTGGTTCTGCCTAGTACATCATCAACCATTTTATTCTCTTCTATGTTTATGACTTTCTGATTTTCATCTTCCATATATATATATATATATATATATTAAAAATAGCATAGCTCCTAATACTGATCCCTGTGATACTCCACTCAAAGCAGATTTCCAGTTTGAAATTTCACCATCTACTATTACTCTCTGTCTTCTGTGTGAAAGCCGATTTTCTATCCAGTTGATTACATCATTACCTATACCATGGACTTTTAGTTTAAGTAACAATCTTTCATGCGGCACTTTATCGAAAAGTTTCTGGAAATCTAAGTAGACAACATTCACTGATGACCCATCATCTACCCACTTTGTAATTTCTTCCAAAAAAACATAAGAGATTGGTTAGACATAACCAGGGCTGGGTCCAATTATGTAATTGTAATTGATTACAGCAAAATTGTGTAATTTTAATTGTAATTGATTATGGTTTCGAAATGTTGCTGTAATTGTAATTGTTATATTTTGTATAATTGAAAATTTATTTCAATTATAATCAATTACAGTACGTTTCATATCACAAACTACCTGAACGAATTGTCAATAAAAATATAATTGAAGTCTCACATGAGTTGAAAATCAAGACTAATAATAACACCTGCTTATATATTTATATTAAAGTCTCAGTATTCACTGTCTGGTGGGTACTGGTCAGTGGTGCTATTGGTGGGTAGCCTTAGCAATTAGCCTTTTCAATAAGTTGGTAACAGCCAGGAAGCAATAAACAATGCACAGACATTGTCAGACAAAGGCTAAGCTGGTATTCAAACAACATGGAAAGAACTGTAGCCTGATATTGCTTCAGAAAATATCAGCTCAGTGAAACATTGCAGAGTTAGCAAGCCAATTACACTCCTTGTGTTGTGATGGGTTGGAGACAGGTCAGGTGGCAAGGACCGTTTATATGGCCTCTGTTCCCATTCCCAACTCACACAGAGCAAAGGGCAGACCAATTAAGAATGTCAGCTTAGAGCAGGAGCGACAACCTCAAAGTAAACACATCACACCCTATTATTAGTATTTTCCAAAGAAAAATTAAAGAAATGCGCACGAATAAATGTCTGCATTGGAATATGTCTTGTAGGATTATGTCTGGATATTGCACTGTATTTTTATATAATAAAAACATGTTTTAAACGGCTATCTTTTTATTTAGTATAATTCAAAGTCACAATTCAACAAAATGTACAAACATTACCGTAATATTTCTTTATCAATTGTGTACAAAATATTGAAATTCAGCAAAACGCGCAAAAATACATAATTAACAAATGCTGAATATATTTGGTTCCGCATAATGTAATTGTAATTGAAATTGAAACAGTGTAATTGTAATTGATTTGGAAAATTATGACTGTAATTGTAATTATAATTGAAATAAGAAATTTAATGTAATTGTAATTGTATAATTATAGTAGTATAATTTGGTGTAATTAGACCCAGCCCTGGACATAACCTTGCTTTTAGGAACCCGTGTTAAAATGCATTTATTAATTTATGTTTTACAAGGAATTCCACCATGTGGTCTCTAATTAATGTTTCTAATAAATTGCATACAACTGATGTTAAACTGGTCTGTAATCCCTTCTTAAATGTAATGTTAGCTTCTTTCCATTCTGAAAGAACTATTCCTTCTTCTACTGACAAGTTACACACTTTTGCAAATGGTGTACTAACTTGTTCTACAATTTCCTTAAAGTGAAACCAAAGGCTTTGTTTCGGGCCTTTGCACTTATAGGAGTGCCTAAAAACTAACCATTTGCAACTATAATTAAGAATACCACGCAAGCGGTTTAAATGTAAGTTCTTATATAGCACGGTATCCAGTCCATAGGACTGCTCAAAGCGCTTTAAACTTCACCCACTGGTAGACCTGTTCATTCCAAGGCCATCTCAACTTCTCTGGGAAGCATTCAGCCACGCTGCAATTGCACGAAGACTATTCGTTCACATTGCCACCACTGTCTGTATTGCCAGATACTCATTTATACAGCTGAGTGAACTGTGGCCATGTGGGGTGATCAAACTTGCTAAATGTTCGAAGCGACCGCAGTGGGATTTTAAACCGGTTCTCTCGATTGAGATAACTAACCATTTGCAACTATATAATGAAGAATATCATGCAAGTGGTTTACTGAGAATCTGATCTAAAAGTGCGAAATTCTGTACTATTGTCATTTTTCATGGAGGCTAACATAATCGTCAGTCTTTGTAATTTGGACGAATCAACGGCGAGCAGCCCCTTAACCCCAACGCGGCTGTGACGTAAGCTTTGCAAATCTCGTGTATTTTTAAGGTGGTTGAGATGCGCAGTTACATTTTTATTTGCTTTTATGTAGGATTTACACGCAGCAAAAACTCTTACAGTGCTGTGCAGCATTCATGTGTAAACATGATTCAGCGAGGTATAGAGAGTTGTCTCTTTTTATTTCCTCTGGAAAAACAGACAGTAGTGAAACAATGAATTCACAATTTGGGGCGGGTGGTCAAGTTGGTAGCCCACGCGATATGCTAGATTTTGTTCACCCCATTTTGAAGAGTCGTGTTTTGAAGTAGATATATTTTCATCATCACACGACTTTATTTCGACACACCGCAAACACTCGACCAAGAGAACTTTCAAATAGGAACGCGAGGCTGTTAGTAAACAATGAATGAATGGACTACCTTGCCAGATAAGTTGATTTTAGACACAAATGGCATGTCCAAATTTATTGGCAAGTGTGTGACTAAAATGATCTACGTCTATGATCAGGCGTTTAAAATTGGAGTTGTGGGAAACCTAGTCAGCACTCTTGATGTAGCATTCTGTACAAATATATAGCACTGCCTTTGCAAAAAAGATTTTCGGTGTTAAACGAGGTATATTTAGTTAACCACATGCATGATATTCTTGATTTATTTGCAAATGGTTAGTCTTCAAGTACTCTTATAGGTGCAAAGGACCCAAAAATGCCTTTGGTTTCATTTTAAGCAGTTCTGGTGGTATCCCATAAACTCCAGTTGATTTATTATCTTTCATCTTCATGATTTTCTTTGCTATCATTTCAGGAGTTACAAAAAACTGTCCTAAATCATCTAATTTATCGCCCTGAAATTTAGTAACTGGAACTAGAAGTGAGCTTGTATCTTCTGTAGTAAAAACTGACCTGAACTACTCATTCAGGACCTTTGTCATTTGAAACCCGTCTGAAATGATGTTTCTATTGTTGTTTTCCAGTGGTCCGACCTTATCTCGAACTTTCTGTTTACTTCTTACATAAGCATGGAAACTCTTGCTGTTATTTTTTTATTTTATAATTTCAGTTGTAGTTAGGTTAAGTGCATCTTTGTACCTTGTGTAGTCTTCTACATGTCCGGTGTGTTTATATACCCCCCCACAGCACCCCCACAGCATCTGCTTGTGAGCAATTTTTTCTAAAAGCCTCTTTTGAGAGGTGTTTCCTCCTGGGCCTTTCCCTTGTTTTCTTAATGGAACAAATTTCCCAGTAATTCCAATCTCTATTCAATAGATATGTTCTCATCTCTTTATATTTGCCTTTGTTGAAGTTCCTTGTCCATTGTTTTTTATATGTATTCCGTTTTTACTTTTATAGTAAAATGGATATGGTTGTGATCACTGGAAACCGAAGGTTCGTGTACTTTAACATTGTCAACTAATTCATTTTGAGAAGACAAAATTAAATCTAATACATTCCCACCTCTGGTTGGTTCCAAGACATGTTGAGTAAGGAAACAATCCTGTGTTAAAAGTAGAAACTGATGTTCGTCACCCCAGCACTCTCTAATGATTTCCATTGTATATGACCATGATTAAAATCACCCATTATAACACAGTGTCACATCTATATTCCCAATGTGACTCTCTCGCTATGGCAATGACACTTGAAAAGGCTGACATAGGAACAGTCCAGGCTCTTAACACCAAATTTGCTAGAGAAACAGGCTTCGTTTGGCAACATGACAGCTCACCAATATCACCAGAAAACTAGAGCTTCAGAACCACAGTGAAAACGGGTATTAACACGGATCAATCTAAAGTGTGGCTAGACCATCTGAAAGATCTAGTCGTGCAAGTTCGACCTTTTCAGTCTTGCCCACTTAGAGGAGTCGTACCTCACATAGTTCCATCGACAATATTCCTCGCCGTTATTTGAGCGTTGCCACCAATGCCTCTATAGATAATCTTCCCATCTTTGGGAACTTAAAATTGTGGCGCAAGAAGATGTCAGCTAAATGTAACTAATATGGCAACAACCGATATCTTCTTCACGTGTTAGTTGTATGTAAGAAAAAGTTAGAACAGAACCACTACACATGGGGACTTAATTGTATTCTAAATCTTCTCAGGAACTGTAACAATGACACCATCTCTGGTGTTTATGTTACTACTGATCTTCCAGGGAATTCGCTAAGTGGGCATACCATTACATACCATTACATTACATACCATTACATTACATACCATTACATTACATACCATTACATTACATACCATTACATTACATACCATTACATTACATACCATTACATTACATACCATTACATTACATACCATTACATTACATACCATTACATTACATACCATTACATTACATACCATTACATTACATACCATTACATTACATACCATTACATTACATACCATTACATTACATACCATTACATTACAGGAAATGGAAGTTACCTCTGACGGCCCTGATCTTGTCATCTACCATCTAGATGCTAACACAATTCACGACACTGAACTGACTATACCCTCTGAAACTAGCACTTAGAAAGACCACCTATTCAAAACTAACAAGTATACCGCAAAGGCCCTTAGCCAGAAATAAAGTTTTGCCACTCTTAAAATTGAGTGTAACCTTAACCTTAAGCTCACACACAACTCCCGTGGAAGCCAGTCGTGCTTATGACAGCCATTGTTGGTATTTTATTTTACCCGTCTTTGTCAGACATTTGCCCGTCTTGAAAACGGGCAGACGGGTCCATGGCTGAGGGAATATTGAAACACTGATATTAGTGATAACCGAGAAACGTCATAAGTAACATGTATTAAAGTAGGTTGCAGAGGCTATGTGTCAGAAGCTAACAAATCAAACTTAAAAACTACATTAACATAACTTTACATAAAATTAACAACGACACATGTGAAAACACTAACTCTATCTTTGTCTAAACTTGCTTTGTCGGGGTTCAAAACCACCTTTGGTAGAGCGTCGGACTTTTCGGTCGAAGGGACCGGAGTTCATAACCACCTCCGCCGTTTCGAAACCTGGGCAATTTCGTTCACCTTACTTTGCCCGTGTCTTTCGGAAGAGACCCTAAAAACCGTTGGTCCCTTTTACTTGGTGGATGTTTATACCAGGGGAAGTAAAAGATCCCACACGGGGAGTAAATGTGTAACCTGCTGTGGACAGTTTTGTTGAGTTGCGGATCAGCGGACATTGCACAACTGTTTCATTTTAAGTCAAATAATCCCATGGTTCGCAACAACGTAGCAACGTACGCTTAGCATTGTCAAATATATGTATGTATATGTATGTATAATATTGTTTTAAGCTTATCGACACTGCTAGCGTTTACACAATTTCAGCTGTTCATTTGCTTCACTGAATGTGGACTCCTGGGACCATATGGAGTTTGTTGTGCTCGCAGTGATTTTACATCAGACATTTTACTTGATTTGCGGTGCTTAGTCTTGACTAATAGTAATACAAACTTTAAATCCAGAGTTATATACATGTTGACAATATTTCAAAAAAGTATTAAAATAGCACGCATTTTCATCATTAAAACATGCATATATCTGTGTTAATAACATATCAAAAGGCCTGTTTCAGAACATTTTGCAAATAAGCGACACACTGGAGTTAATGTAAGCAACCCCATACCTATTCCATCCTGTGATGCATTTCTCACGATGCTATCAAGGCAAGTTTTGCAGTAGCTGTGACCACATCGTAACAGCATCGGTTCTTTGTATATTTCCTGACACACAGCACATGTCAACTCCTCCTCCATGGCTGTCGGCTGACTTACCTACAAAGCTACAATGTATTATTTCAATACAAGGCGAGTGATGTTCCTGTAAAAGCAAACCTACTCACCTTGTATTTAATCACTCTTTTTACCATTACTTAGTTATTGCTGTGAAATATGGGTGTGTGTTTTAATACAATTAATAATTAATTAATAAAAAATTTAATAAAAACTCCATATATATATCTATATATAGAGAGATATGGAGTTTTATAAAAAATTTTATTAATTAATTATTAATTGTATTAATTTTTATTTATTTTTGGGGCTGCACATTGGATCATATGTGATCATACTGATATGTGGTGTCTATGTACACTATCATACTAACATGTAGAGTACTAAAATTCCAAGACTTCCAAGATAAATATGTAGTTCTTGTCTATTGTGTTAAAACTCCATCCTCATCAATTTATTATCTCCAACGGGCGCACATATGTTAATCGGATACTGCAAACTAGATGGATCAGGTGAAATAATGCACAAACCATCAGCATAGTAAAGATGGCTAGAACAAAGTTGTTGTTAATGTGGCAACCAACTCCACGGGTGTTGGTTGCTCCGACTGTTCGCCTCGCCTGGACTGCTCGGAGTGCGTGGTTGTAGCCCACTTTGTTCACCAGAGTTGTCCTTGTTCAGGAGCCGTGGCCATGCTTCACTTTGTGTGTGGTTTCAATAGGTTTCGTTACCCTTTCATCCGCTATGGCGCCTCATGTTTACAGACACACGGAAAGATTCTGAATACAATTGGTGTGCTTGCCAGACGATGGCGCCACCTTACCAAGACTATTAAAAAAGACGCGTCACTTCCTAGTCTTTCAATGGTAATTACCTAAAAATGCTGCCGCCTAGTGGATGGGTTGATCAACTAACTTTAAATAGCAAGACACATATAGAAAAAGTTGTGTTGACTGCAACCATGGTTTATTTTTTGTAGAATAAGTCAACCAATATATTTCACAGGTTAGATATGTTCAATATATACATTATATATGGCAAATACAATGTCAATGATGCAGTATTTAAGGTATTTCAAGACAATGACATATTGCTATACCGGTAGCATAAAATAGAATTGTTGTAACAGCAAGTAAGCAATGACCATGTCAATGTTATGTAACCCAAACATATTCAAGTCTAATTAATAATTGTGAACTATATATAATGTAACTACAAATCATTTGCATAGGAACGACCTCATAAGTAACGCATGAGACCTGTATGAAAAACACTAGTTACAGTGAACTTATACACTTTGACAGCATCTTGCAGAACATATTCACAGATGCAATAGTTTGAACATTTTGTGGCAACGTTTTCCATGTGCACATTTATTATCTATATTTGATGTCTTGATGCCATGGAAAAGCCTGACTCTCATGAACAACCGTGCTACACACACCAGCTTCTGTTTACAGGTCATGGAGTCACAATCTGCCATGCCTTCACAATAAGGTTCTGCATACATAGCAAGTCTAATTAAAACTTTCTCCATATGCACTATATAAGGGAAGTGATTAACAAAAACAGTCTCAGTTTTTCTATGAGTGAAACAAAACAAATTGAAGGATAAATCAATGCACCTATTGCTCGGTTGGCTTTTGCCTACAAAAACTCAGTTGTTGGTTCATTGTCAGAAAGGTTTGGCACTGTAAATCTGGAAAGGCATTTTATCTGGAGAATGGTATCCTTCTTAACACATATCTAGCCATATAGATTACCACATTATGTGTACAAATGTTAAGTTTGTTCACGGCATTGCTCTCACCGGCACTACCAGACAGGTGTTCATCATGCAAAGTAGACTCTCTAATCTGAGATGGTGCGGAGACTTGTGAGAAAGAGGCGAGATCTAGCAGAACCTTGTCAATATCAGTTTGACAATTGCTTGCCTCAATAGGCAGGAGAAGCTTGTCAACAACAGTCTGTCGAAATGCAGCCAGTAATTTATGTGGATCAGGATTTTCTAAGCAGTCCTGGTTAAGTCGGTTAGTTAGTAAAAATTTTAAATCATGATTTGCACTTGAATCGGCCCAAAGTGAAAGTGGACGCTTGATTGAAATTTTCCACCCATTCAAACATGGTAATTTTCGATCACGTAACAGCTTTATCGTATCTAAGAAAGTAAGGGCAATCTTTAAAAAATTGCACATGAACACTCTCGTTCTGACAGGCATGGCGGAATTTCTGGCTGCATTTGAGTGAATTACTGTTGAAAGCATTAAACATTAAGCAACTTGTCTGAGATGGACCATCGTTTACCATGTTTACTTCGTTTAGACATTCGAATCTGAGTTTCTATAAATGAAATGGTATTGTCTGGGAGATAGGTGAATAATTGTGACATAATGTGTTTGATAAGCATGTCATGTGTTGTAAATTTTGTAGAACATTAAATTAAATGTTCTTCTGCTTCTTCAAACAACAGACTTTTGTTCGCAGTCAAGCAACTTCTTCGGTAGTTTTTGCTTTTTCGTAGTGCTGCACTCAGATGAGGGGCAAGGCAATGGTTCATCCGATAAACAGTCTCACTGGATTCAAGTGATGTACCTGCAAAACACATACATTTTATTAATGCACCCAGAATTATTTAAATAAAACTGAATATAACTATATGGGTACATCCATTCACAGTGATTATAGTTTGTGTTTTAGGTAAAGAAACATTTTGTTTAATATGTACAAACCGACTGATGGATACAAGAATACAGAGATGAAGAGAACTGAGCATAGAGATATCCATGCAGGACACATCTAACAACTAATCAATTAAATGTATTCTTACTGTGTAATTCAGGAGTGTGTCGTTCCTTTCACTGTCTCTTTGATGCTGTTCTGGGACGTGGGTTTGGCACAGACTCAAATACAGTTGGGATCACATATGGCATCAATGGTGTGTGTGCTGGGTCCGTGAACTGGCTTCTTCAAAATGAGTTGAGCACATTCGGTAGTTATTGTAGAGTTCAGTTGGTGTTTTCATATCTAAGTCGGCTCGTCTGCTGTTGATAACCCATTTCTTTGACCTGTCAGGAAAAAAATCAGACACATAAAAATTTAGGTCATGAATTAAGACAAAAATCAATCTAGCAAAACAATTACGGAATAGTAAGTTATGCTTAATGATAGTTTTCACTATGGCATGCTGTTAAAGATTAAAATGTGGCTATGCATGCAGTAACATAGCAGTTCACCAATTGATGAGAGGTACCAGCTTCGTGACCAGCTAACAATCTTGATAGTGATGGCTTTGCCTATGGCATGCATAGCCTATGCCTTTTAATACTCACTCATTTTTATGAAAATTGCATTAACTTCTGCCAATGTAGTTCCATATGTTTTATGTTCTGTGGTATGATCTAATAACACTGTGTGCCAGCAGTGCAAGTGACAGCACTGCCACTGGCACTACTGCCGAGGCTACGCCAAGGCTACCACCCTACACTATAATGCACTGCCACTGATAGCCTAACCCTAGGTAAGCACTTCAACAAAATCCACTGAGCGGCTCGCGCAGGGTGTCCAAAAAATCGTGTCAGTTTAGCTGCGTCGATTTCCGGCACCCAGGATCTACTTTTGTTTTATATCCTATATTGTCGGCTGTTTCCGTTCTTTTCCGTGACTTGCCATGGCAGATTGGTTAACAATAAGTACATTTACATGTTCGTTTGTTTTTGATTAAAATTGCACCAAAATTAAGGTGAAATACATTGATTAGAAGACACGGGTGTATTTCCATTTAAGTTTAGCAGATAACAGATCCACTGCACGCCATCCAAAATGTTCAGCACCTCTTAGTCCGTGTTAGAAATATTTTCCCGCTATGCGAATATGCAGGGGTGTGTTTGAGCTCCGCTAGTTAGTGAAATTTGATCCGATTTTGATTCTTTTAGTTGGACAGCGAAAGATCTATTTACTAAAATCTTGACTTATTTACATTTCTACAAATTAAATTCATTACAAAGCCAATAGGCAAATACAATCTGTTTGATATTTGTTTTGCAAAATAAATTTGATTAATGATTATTAGTAATGGTACTTTTTAAAATATTTTATGTACTTTTTTATTTTTACTTATTAATTGCATCATCTGAGTTATGAAATGAGTATGATGTATATTCATGACTCTGGTTAACGAGTTTTTAAACCCTGAACAAATTATACAAATATCTACATAATCATGGAAGTTATGGCCTTTTATCAAAATGTGTCGGTCAGCGCACACATTAGCCGATATTGTCATATTAATTGCATTAACTGAGTTACTATTAATGATACATGACTGGACTATTTATGACCCTACTTAATGTGCTTGCAACTCCTGAAAAAAATATTAAAATATATGTACACATAAAAAAGTTAAGCCATTTTAATCATACATTTATTTAAAGAAAACACAAAAATGAGAGTATTTAGCGAGATACACAAAATTTTCTAATTTTTACCATATTAAAATCGCAATATATTTGGATCTAATAAAGATAATTGTTATAAAATAAAAAGTTTTTGGTTCATTTACATGTCACCTTTCATTTAAAATAATTCCCAATGTTCTATCATGATGTCTAATTTTTGTTGAAGTGCCTACCCTAGGCCTAGCTAGCACTGCCCCTGATGCAGGCAGTCTACGACCACCATTGTCTAGCCTCAGATTCAGGGTGAGAGAAGCACATATTTGTACACAGACTAGATCAAGGTCACAGTGCTAAATCTTGCTAAAGTCATTTCACACTGACTGTAGTCGACAGGGGTGTCGGATGTTTCGGCCCATAACAGGTTCGGCCCATGGGCCGAACCATCCAACGGCGCGACCGGTGAACCGTGAAGTGTTTTCGCTCGCATGGGCCGAACCATCCGTGTATGCAACCGGTGCCAGCGGGCGCTGTGGGCCGAAACAACTAACGAATTCTTCGCTATTTTCAACTGTTTCCATGTCTTAGCGAAATGCTGTTGACTTGTTGTACGCTACAGTATTATTGTTTTCGAGTCAATTGTTGTTTATAGAGTATTGTAATTGCGAAATGTTATATGCTACAACTATTTCAGTGTTTTAACGAAACGCCATGCGCTACATTATTATTGTTTTAGAACCAATATTACTTATTTATTACGTTCCCTAGTTTCAAATGTTTGCGTGTTTTAGCGAAATATTGTACGCTACAGTATTGTTATTGTTTTCAAACCAAGTGTTTATTACGTTCGCTATTTTTGTCAGTCGGCTCAAGGAACGCAGCGTTTCCCTTTCGTTACGTTCGGCCTTGACGAGACGCTCCCAGATTGTAAATAACGCGTTCGTCCTGTCGTGGCTTCTCCGCATTATGGCATGTATGCATGTATGTATATATATATATATATATATATATATATATAAATATATATGTATATATTTATTTATATATATATATATATATGTACATATATATATATATATATGCACATATATATGCACATATATATATATATATATATATATATATATATACACACATATATACATATATACATACATACATGCATACATGCCATAATTACATATATATATATATATATATATATATATATATATATATATATATATATATATATACATATATATATATATATATATGTACATATATGTACATATATATATATATTATATTTTGGTAGTTGTTAATAAAGACAGAAATTCCATCCGTTGTCAATATTTCTGGCGTTGTGTTGCTGGACTGCATTCTGTTATTTTATGAGATAATTGTTATATTAGCGTGTGAATATGTTTCTGTGCGTTATCATATTAAGTATTTTTTTCCTGAATAACGCCATGGGCCGAAACTACTATTCTTAGAAATCAGCTACTGACGTGGGACAATAGAGCCGAAAACGTTAATGACTCTTTGCAACTTGTGATATGCTCAATTAACTTAAGACGATTAATTGAATAAAGGGCTTGATCAAATATAACGTGCTCACACAAACAATGAAGTGATGCTATCAAACATTTACGTTATCATGTTTTGCTGATGAAACACCAGATAGATTAAAAGCATAAAATGTGCTCACACAAACTATGAAATCACGCTTTCAAACATTTCAGTTAACAAATGTTGATGATGAAACATCAGACAGATTAAACACATAAAGGGCTTGATCACATAAAATGTGCTCACACAAACAATGAAGTCAATACATTATATATTACAATACAAACTCAACTAGTTATTACGTTTATTCGTGGACGTTTCCATTAAACATTAATTACTTGAATTTGGTTCATTTCTTTAATATGTCAACCACTTTCTTTTAATTTATTTATATTGCTATATTTTTATAAATAGTTCCAGATCATTATTATTATATTAGCGTGTACGTATGTTTCTGTGCACAATCATAATTTCCGCCTCTCCGCCTTTCTTGCTGATTCAGGCCGTGGGCCGAAACAACTATTCTTAGATTTCCGCCGCTTAGCTAGAGTGGGCCGAATCAACCGTCGCTGATTTCAATAGCGACAGTGAAATGGGCCGAACCATCTGTCTGCGTGGGCCGAATCGACTAGGCCGAACCATCCGTCGGCGTGGGCCGAACCCGTCATTGGCAGAACCATCCGGGACCCGTCGACAGTACAATTTTAGTTGTAAGTAAACACTCATTAACTCGCAGCTAATGCATGCTTGGACTTCATCTTAGACTTAGGAGTTGGCGATAATAGGCACAACCACAGCATTGTGTTTATTGTTACTGTTATTTATGCAAATAATACCTTAATTTACTTACCTATCTTCGTCCTTTTCATTCGGAAATCGAAATAAGCAGACATCTGAATTGTAGGTTGTGTTATGGCAACCGTTTGCCGCGCATATCCTGCACGACGCTTCTTTGGCCAAACATCAGCCATTTTTAGTTGATAAACCCAGCCGTCAGGTAGCGCTAGTGGCGTCGTGATTACACGAATACCCAAAAGTGACACGTCTTCTTATATTTATAGTCTGACCTTACAGAATCTGGAAATGTGACGATAAACACTACTACAGTGCTGCCGCTAAGTGACCAGTGTTGAAACCATGTAATATTTCCTGTATGCACTCGAAGCAAATCGACATTTAACGCAACCGTGTCAACGACCGAAATTGTTAAGCTTAGCCTTAGCCCGAGGAACCACAATACTAAATCCAACTAACACGCGTGGGCAGGCACATATGTAACTTTGAGTGGCAACCTAGTCAGCATTAGGAAGAAATTGTCTTAATTACAATACTAAAACGAAAGTAAAACACCAAAAACATCGATAAATTTAAGGGAATATCCCATTATGACCCATTACATTACCACGCGTAATCCATGCATTTCAGTTAGTAACACTAGTTACAAAACATGTTCATGTTAACACATATATCAAGAACAAAACACTTACATTAAATTACTCGTATACGTAGAGCCCCCTCTAGCCACCTCACTCAGGCGTAAACCGTAGTGCGCCCTCTGTCGCATAGATATGTAACTCTTTGGAAATACTTCACCCTGCTTAGTCGAAGTTAAATTAAGGGGCCATCCATAAAGTGCTCAAGGGATTGGGATGTCTGGGTATGCGTTACGGAGCGTTACATGGAAAGGTGGAGGTGTCTTGACGATCGCTACGTAACGATTAAAAACGTGTTTTGTTCGTCTAGCTGTCGATATCATAATAATAACATTAATTGCAAGGTGTTTCAAACGAATTCCTACGGGAAATGAGTGCGTACTCTACCGTGTACCAGTGGAATCTGAAGAGGCGCGCGATAAAGTCTGTACACTTGGTGTGCCGGCAAAAAGTTGTACGAAATACCAACTTGCTGAACCTCAACGTCACCGAAAACTCATGTGCGTACGTGGATGATGTTGAATTGGAGTGGTTTGGTGATGAGCACATGCATGAACATGCACTGTACTCCCAATTTCAGAAACATAACTGGTGTTTGGGTGTAACTAGATGACACCGTGTGGAACATAATAGTGTACACTTCATTGTTGGCATAATGGTGTTCCCAAACGAAATAATGGAAATTGCGACAATTATAATATTATATCAGGTCCATATTCACAGCAGTACGAACGATTCAATAAATGTGAGTTCAGCTCATCATTTCAGTTTCTGTATTTTATTATTCATACATAATATTATAGACCCTATTATAAAACAATTCTGATGTCATTTACAGTTCATATGCAAACTGGCCGTGTCAGACCACATTCTGAGATGTCCTCAAATGTCACCTGCCAACCTATTCTGTAAGGAAGTGTCATTGAGAAATTTACGACTTATTCACCACATGCAAGAATACGCCGCCTGTTGCACTACGCAGTTAGCCACAGCCACCGTGACTTCAAACTTGACTGCGCCTAGACGCACATTTTGAATGGTTGAGGCTGTGCAGGGAACGGAAGCCCTAATTGCCCAATTTGACGGAGAAGTCTTTGCCAAGGAGTTTATACATTAACACAGTCGCCTTGATGTCCCCAAAACACAAGCGCCAAAACTCGATCGAAATATGGTGAAGATAAACGCCTGCGATAGCCACAGTTGAACAAGCACTCAACTATTGTAATTACGTAGTGTCTATTGGAATGGAAGTCATCAGAAAATCGGCGCAGTTTCTTTCGGAAATAAATGGTAAGTACATCATATAACACGCATTGAACAAGATGTTTGCGACAGCTATAGTCTACAGCACTGCACCATATTGCAGCGTGTTGTAACGCGTTCTATGCCACGTGGACACACATTAATTACTTGGATTACTTTTCAACCTTAATGAACATGTCCTGTGTCGAAAAAAAATCGAACATATTGCCATGCCGGCAACATTATATTCCACGCGGACGTAAGGTGATTTATGCTGCGTTCCAGTGAGTTCGTGTAGTTCACGACTCCCGGTCATGTGGTAGTTACCTTAACAGTAGAGAAGTTAAATTGTGGAGTCCAAGTTGATGACTCGTACATTTAAATGTCGTACGTGGTCACCTAGTGTTCGTGGCAAGTACGAGGGCATTGGAACGCAGCATAATTGCGTACACTGTATGCACAGTCACGGGTGAACGCACATCAAATAGACGCAGTTAGCGGCCCCCGTCGAGTTGTTTCGGACGAGTATCGGTCGAATGTAGATACCTGTCCTTTGTAGAGATCAGTCGAACGTACTAAAGGAGGTCATTAATTTTAATTCGGGGTGCTGTTGGGTGAATAAAGCAACCCGCAGATACGTCAAATGATATACTACTTTGGAAGCACTCCTAAGAATGTGTCATTCTTTTGAATCCCAGACCGTAAATCTTTCAGCGATCTTTTCATCGTAACTTTGTTTGTCACATGCTACTAGCCAGTCACTGGGTTTTTCCGAAGGTGTGTCTAATCCTGCAGAACTCCAGAATGGGACTGGGAGTGTCGTTCTTCCTCGTAGAACCCTTTATGGAGGGATCAAGCCCACTAATTAATGTACTGCTGCACTACTTTCGTCGCGGTCTTTTTCCACAGCTCCCTATCGCCAGCCTTGTCCATGCAGTTTTCATCCTCATCTGTCTTTCTCCCATTAATGTTTACGCAATCTTCCTATCAATCTTAATCATGGTCTGGACTTTACCGGCGGCCTCGCTGTGTCACCGCCTATAATCATCAATCAAGTGGTGATTTAAAATGTTAGGACCTGAATGTCGGAATGAACTAGGGCGTATGTTACACGGGACTTGTTGAAAACGTGTTTCAAATGCAAAGGAGTATGAATTATAAATTATAAACACAAGAAGCACCGCACTTCGAATGTGTTGTTATGGGTGACATTAAATTGGAAGCAATGGTTGTGAAAGGATTTAATATGTTTCCTCGACATAAGCACTTGCCAGTTGGTGGTCGATTAGCTAAGAGGTATTCAACGCATGGAACACCTAAAAGCGGATGAATGAGGAACATGTCGTCTTACGAGTACCATACCCAAATAGTCAACCTCCCTCGCTCTTGCCTTTCGTTTATGAATACACCTCCGTCACACCCGCACAACTCACTCACTCACTCACTCACTCACTCACTCACTCACTCACTCACTCACTCACTCACTCACTCACTCACTCACTCACTCACTCACTCACTCACTCACTCAGTCACTCACTCACCCACCCACCCACCCACCCACCCACTCACTCACTCACTCACTCACTCACTCACATTCATTCATTCATTCATTAACTTATTCACTCACTAATTCATTCACTCATTCATTCTCCTATTCACTCACACATTCAACCACCACACTCAGCCACTCAGTAATTCACTCACTCACTCACTCACTCACTCACTCACTCACTCACTCACTCACTCACCCATGCATTCACAAACTAACTTACTTACTTACTAACTCACTCATTCAACCACTCACCCACTCGTTCGCTCGCTCACTCACTCACATTCATTCATTAACTTATTCACTCACTAATTCATTCACTCATTCATTCTCCCATTCACTCACACATTCATCCACCCACTGAGCCACTCAGTAATTCACTCATTCACTCATCCACTCACTCACTCACTCACTCACTCACTCACTCACTCACTCACTCACTCACTCACTCACTCACTCACTCACTCACTTACCCATGCATTCACGAACTAACTCACTCATTCAGCAACTCACCCACTCGCTCACTCACTCACTCACTCACTCACTCACTCACTCACTCACTCACTCACTCAATAACCAAATGGGGCGTATGTTACACGGGACGCGTTGAAAATGTGTTTCAAATGTAAATTATAAAGGGAAACACTTCGAACGTGTCGTTATGGGTGACATTAAATTGGACGCATTGGTCGTAAAAGGGTTTAATATGTTACCTGCACATAAGCACTTGCCAGTTGGTGTTCGATAAGCTAAGATGAATTCAGCGCATGGAACACCTAAAAGTGGATGAACTTATTCATTCATTCATTCATTCATTAACTGATTCACTCACTAATTCGTTCACTCATTCATTCACCATTCACTCACACATTCACCCACCCATTCAGTCACTCACTAATTCACTCATTCACACAATCGTTCACACATGCATTCACCAACTAACTCACTTATTCACTAACTCACCCACTCACCCATTCACTCACTCACCCATTCAATCATTCACTCACCCATTCATTTACCAAGTAACTAACTCACTCATTCACCCATTTACTCACTCATTCAGCCACCCACTCATTCACTCGCTAACTCACTCACTCACTCACTCACTCACTCACTCACTCACGCACTCACTCACTCACTCACTCACTCACTATTCACACATTGTCTTCTCCCTGTATCTCGTTTCTTCTCTCGTCTCTTTCTTCTCTCGTGTATCCTGTCTTTCTCCACTCTCTTCTCTCCTTCAACCCCTCTTTCTCACGTATGTCCTCCTCGTTGACCTTTGTCTCACATGTTCCTCTCCCTCTCTTCTTTCCAATTCACTCCTACACATCTACCTGCCCTCACCCTCTGCATCTTTTCCTCTCTCTCTTTACCCCCTCACTATACTTTCCACCTGCGTTGAGTCAACCTTTCCAGATGCAAGATCCTGACATAGTAAAACAGTTCCCCTTCGCCTAGTACGTATATACGTCAGACGTATCCCGATATCGCATACTCCCATTTTGCCTACTGATAATATTCCTATTTCTCCTACTCTGTTTTTGGATAGTTCTCCTATTTCGCCTACTCTCAATTTGCACCTACATATTCTGTTCCCACTTCACCTTCTCTGCATTACGATAGCTCCTCTACGGAATTACTAAAAGAAGCCACATCCAATTCACTTTTATAATGTTGAAGATAAACCATGTACAATGTACATACAGCCCCTAGACCAAGTGATCTAAGAGAAGGCGAACGGGAGTAGGCCTTAATTGGGCTGTAGGCGAACTGAGAATCTATTTCAGAATTAGCCCTAAAACAACAGGAGCATAAATCCGGCAGCCAGGACACAGTCTCTGTTGGTGGGTCACTGACATGAACATAACACAAGCTAAAACACATCCACTAGTATTCTATGTTGGCAAAGTGTATTCAGCATAATTGTATCTGACATATAATGACAACACAGACTGCCGCGGTTAATCATAATTGGCACAACTAATGAAGCGCGTTATAAAAATAATATTATATAAATTATTCAAATTGGTAAAATATTTTCAGCGACGCCGGAGAAGACGGGAGAATACGAACCACTGAGGAAGGACGAAAGCGCCGACTCCGACGACGGATATGTAAACGAAAACGTTTTGTTTGAACAGACGAAAGTGAACACTGGAAAACAGAAATGTAAGCGCCTTGTCCCGACGCTGTGCTGGATAGCGTGCATTGCGGTGGCGATACTGGCCGTCTTCACTGTGGTTCTATATTTCACCCGCTCCAAGACATTGGCCAACTCTTTCAAGAAACCGCATATCAAGAAACCGCAGCCCAACTATTTCAAGAAACCGCAGCCCACCAAGACTTTGGAGCTGAACAAAAGGTTCAAAAAGACGCCCGAATGGACGAAGACCATAAAAGGCTTTGGTATGTTCTTGTTGCCAAATTTCCAATGTAAGGTCTAACTACTTGTGTCTATCCATACGTTCCCGTCAGTTCTCCACTTGTCACACACATATAGTGGTGATGTATTACAGCTCTTTCTAATTTCCTCTTTACACTACAGTGTACCCATATCAAGAATTTCCACCCGTAGTTCTTTTTGTTCCAATTCGTATTTCCGCTTGATATATCCTGTTGATTTTATTTCTATGAATTGACGTAGCGTTTGCATTATCAACTACCAAATAAGCCTGTTGGGCTTATTCTATCTTTAATGTTTTTGTTGGGTGTTACTTAACCCTCAGCCCTTTTCAAAAGTCGTACCCACAAATGTAGGTTGGGTAGAGAGTGTTGGGACTCATGTGGGCCGGCACACTGAAGTTCCAATCTGCTCCGCGATCCCTAACACATTCGCAGCAGGTCGCACGGTACCAATATATGTAGTATACAAAGAGACGACACTTTCTGGTCCCCTTTCACTCCACGGAGCTATGTGGCGGCAAGAGCTGAAAGCGAGAGTCTGAAGCAAGTACTACATATAACACATTACACTAACCTCGTTTTCACACCACACCACCGGAACTGCACTATTGAATTTAATATGTAGAGTTGACAGGTTTTGGCTTTGATTTATACCAGTGTCCTCCGGTAGGTATTCGAAACGACCGTATTTGCAGGTACCGAGTCTTGTATCCGCCTGGTGGACGTCGATGAAGACGGGCGTGATGACGTCATCTTCGGAATGACGAAAACCGAATTTGCCGGTGTGGGTGACAACACTATGGATGACATGAAGAAAACATGTTCAGATGCTGGCAAGTTTTTAGTTATACTGAAACATAAATATATATATTCAAGATAAAAATCATCATTCAATCATTACTCTGATTTTAATAAGGTACATAAATAATGTTTTATAATAATGTTTTAAAATAACACGGTATATAGCCAATAGTTTAGTCGTATCATACGCAAATGTGACTATATTCAATTTAATCATAATGTAATCGTAATAGATAATGTGTTACTGTAATTAGAATAGGTGATCGTAATACTCTGATTGAACCATGTAATAATTGTGGTGTAACAGTAAATGTTGTTTTACTGCAATTTGTATTCGTAGACAAATTTCAGTAATATTGTTCACAGAAACAATAATTGATAATGTCCTATGAAAATTCCAACCGTAATTGTAATCGTGACTTTTCTACTTGATCGGTTATTACATTTATGTAACCGTGTTCGAACCGAAAATGTTAGTGTCATCATAATTTATAAAATGATAAAAATCCCGATAAACGAAAGCAAAACAATGTTTCAGTTCCTAGTGTTATTATAATTTATTGACTATGAGAGCTAACATGTCCTTGTATGTTTCAGGGAAAACATTCCCGTGTGCGGCTAGGTTGGTTGCCTTGCGAGGTTACGATGGGAAGGAACTGTGGCGCATACGAGTTCCAGGGGCGCCGTTTGAAATGAACTGCCACAAGATCGACGTCGACAAAGACGGCAAGACAGATTGCATCGCCAGTGGACGGATGGGCACAGTTGTGGCATTTGACCCGCGAAAAGGTGATTTAATTTGTGATGTTTCTACTTACTGAGAATGGTCAGTTTCGCTGTGAGACGTTGTAGTTGCATTGTCATATTGTAGACATCACATTGTCAATCGAGAGGACGAGGCTAAAGTCCACCAGCCATCTTTGTTCATCCCACTTTGCTACGTTGCGGGAAGATGAATTTCACTGGACCCAAAATTCAGCAATACATCGGTGCAAATAGCTACCTAGGGGCACACAATTGTGAATATTCGAAACGAGCTGTTGTTCTGTTCACAAACGCTGATCTAAGCTAAACCACCGTTTTACTCCGAAATATCTGCTGGACAGGTGTCTATGTTGATAATCAAAATGTCTATTACAAGTATGATCTTAGGAAGATAAAACAATCAGGGATGGGTTCAAGTACTCGAGTACTTGAGTATTTGTATACTTAAGTACAGCAAGTACTGTACTTGGCCTTGTACTTACACTTGCCATTTTGCTGAGTGCAGTAATTCAAAGTACTTGGACTTGGTAAGTACTTTCCCATGTACTTTGTTATGTTTTCGTAAAATATTTGGCTGTATCTCAAGAATTGGAATTTGTAATTAGCTACATATCTGTGCATTGGTACGTACATGTGAATATTAATTATGGTTAATATGTGCTATTGCTCATTATATGGCCCATTGAATAGATACATTTTACACATCATTATTGCATAGGAAGAACAGCAAAATCATGAGTAATGTTACATTACTCTGCACTTTAACAAAGTCTTCCCACACAGCTTTAGCTCGTCTGCCACCCTTCAGCGCGGTGCGCACTGAGTTGGTAACATTTCACACACATATGGGTAATCAATTTGCAGTACTTTCACATGTAACAATATATATCTATGTGAATATTTAACAACTGGTGGCTGGCCAAGCCGTGCTAAGTAGTAGAAAGCAATGGGCCTATCGGCTTGAAACAAGCACTTTATATGGCAAAGGTGATGAAAGCAAGAAGGGAAGCCCAGTCAATTGGGTTGTGGTTCATTATCAGCTCAGAGCAGTAATCTAACTTTTACTTTGGGCAGTACAACAGCCTGGAACTGGGTTGAAATCTTCATTTAACTGGCCAATCTGGCTTGTTACTACAATTATAATGTTGGGTCTTAACTCCAAGAGGTCCACGAGGAAATCCTGGCCTAGCGTTTCATTGCCTTCCCAATTGTCATTGACACTTATCCACAGTCCTAACGCAGTTAAATGATGTCATCTCAAATGTTATTGCTGGTATGCACTTTGACAGACAAAATCGTTTATTTATCCATTTGTACATAGTATTACAGTAACTGTAATTCCTATTAATTAATATATTTAGTACAACGTGGATTTGGGAGACTCCTATTAAGACTAAAGAAGTCGCTCTCATAGGAGCCCCAGTCAGCTTCCTTCATGCTTTCCCAATTGTGACTGACACCTGCCCTGTTGTTTTAAAAACTAGATGCTTGGTGCAACCACAGTGCCACAATTATTTGTGCAATCGCCCAGACAGGTGCAGGCTGACAGATCAGAAGATTGAATGCATGTCTGTTCGGTGCAACCAGAAATAAATGAACATTTCATGATTTGATGCAAAATGCCAATATTGCATGCCTTGACTTAAATAATGATTAAATGCATAATACTGCTGCTTTTGTGTTTTCATCGCTTTGACCTTCACCATTATGAGACATAAATGTAAACATAAACGTTCGATGTACTTGACTAACATTTTCAAAGTGCGTTGTACTTGTATTTGAATTTGTCACAAAGTACTTGTACTTGTCTATATTGTTTAACTTGTAGTTAAGTCCATTGCACATATACTTGACCCATCCCTGAAAACAATACAAAATTACAAATTCACTTAACTTGTGGTATGTGGCATTTTATAAATGTTCTATCTGTATTGTAGGTAAAGTGTTGTGGCAAGTCGACCAGAGCGTAGTGTACCAGTCGTGGAACTTCTACAATGTTCTTGTTATGTCAGACTTCACACAAGATGGCGTGCCAGAAGTATTGCTCTCGCAAGGCGGTGATCCAAATTTTGAAGCCGAGGTAAATGCAAAACTATAAATTGCAGTGCACCTATTCCTATTTGTTTATTTGCAATTAAAAAGCACGTACGTTAACATTTAGGGGTATATTACACTAAAGCTTAACGTCACTAGTAATTCACCATAATGTTTCGTCTTACTTCAGCAACACAAACGATACTCTGGCCGTCTGGCTCTCGTGGACGGTAGCAATGGCCAGTCACTCGGTCGTTACTTGAACATGTCCAGATATAAGGAGACATATTTCTCGCCAGTTCTGCACACAACCAAGGACGGGTCTCAGTACATTCTGTATGGTGAAGGCGGCGAAACTGTCAAAGGTAAAAACATCTTAATATTAACAACTATTCTTTAACAATTGAGTGTGTTATTAATTACTCAACTACAAAGCACCATATCGAGTAAATATTGCACGAATGTCTGCGCTGGAAAAACATTTTAACTTTGCTCAATCCAGAATGTGAAAGAATAATCATGATTTTTGCCATTTTAACCGTGCGATCAATGTATCTGCAACATGCAAACAATGATAATTAAAGGTATTCTTATGGTCTCTATCAACAGTTTTGAATCCAATTCGATTCAAAGTTCTACAGTAAGCAGCATCTAACATGTCCTTCGTTATATTGGGAAACATTCCTTAGGCAAAAGGCATATAGTTGCGTCTAAATCTTGAACGAGAGAAGAATAAGTTATCGACAAACAAACAGGATATATTTCAAAGTTGCAAACTCAAATTCCAAGACTACATAATTACATTGTAAACATACTCGACCTTGAGAAAGCATATTGCTTCTGTTCTAATCTCCATATCCGACCCATGTTTTCTATCAAAATACCCATGTATGGAACACAAATAAATGGGCGAAGATGTGGGACTGAAACAACATTTGTCTAACAACATAGACAAAACGTTAATAATGTATAAATGCGATTGTTTCAGGTGCTTTCTTGGCAATATCTGTACCTGACTTTTTCCGCTATGTCAAGAATCTTCCCAGATCTGCAGTAGTTCCGAACACCCGGGGTAGCTACACAAGTTGGGAGAAAGGAATACTATACCATCGCAGTCATGGTGTTCTTGTGATTTACAAGTACGTTTTTATTCCATTGGCAGACATTCTGACTGACATTCAGTTTAAATCGAACACTAATGTTTAGCGGTTTTCTCATTTGGTTTTGTTCTGTTCTGCAATATATAACAAGGCACCCCACTGGAATATTATTAGTGTTATGGTTGTGGTCAAGTGGTATGTGTGTCTATTTTTTAATGATTAATGCATGAATTCTTCTTTCATTCAGTTTCCACGTTTTGAATACAAAATTTCAGGAGCAAAATAAAAGGCGTGATGGTTTCACCAACTTTGGTTGACATGAACAATGACGGCGTACGTGACATCGTCATGTCTGCCTACGACGGCACAATACGGCTGTATGATGGCGAAACCCTGGACATTATGTGGACAGCACGGTTCTACGGGTTCGAATCGTACAGGTCAGTACGAAAATTATTTAATATGCCATGATTAACTGAATGATTGTATGTGTGGCTATGCGTGCGTGCGCATGTGTGTGTGTGTGCGTGCGAGCGAGCGTGCGTGAGTGTGCGTGCGTGTGGTGTATGTGCGCATAAGTGCGTGCGTGCTTGTACGCTTGTACGCATGCATGCATGCGTGCATGCATGTGTGTGTATACGCATATGTGCATGACATGTATGTATAAGTGCTTGCATTATGATACAAACATGCGTACACACATACTTACGCACGCTCAAATACATATCTACGTATCCAATTACCCACACAAGCCCGAACTCACAAACACAGAAACGAACAAACTGTGTTGTCTTGTTGCAGTTGTTTAGCACCGGCCTACTTCAATGATGATGAACATCTTGACTTCATGATTCATATCAATGCTGGAGCTTGGCCAGATTATAAATACTCCCTGGTAGGTAGTTTTCATCATGGAAGTCAATAAAGATTCGCAATGTACGCATACGTATAAAAATCCAGGACCTACGACTATTGTATTACTTACTTACTTAGTCCTTTTTGTGCCCACTGCCGCACAGGGCAGAAACAAGTGTCCTCTACCTCTTTATGTATGCAGCCTGCTTTGCAGCCTCGCTCCAGCTTACGTGTATTTGTTTGAGTTCTTCTTCCGCAGTTTTCCTCCAATTTTTTGGGCCGTCCTCGTTTTCTTTTCCCTTCAGGTGTCTTAGCGCAATCTTTGATATGTTGTCGTCCTCCTTTCTCGTCCATCTTCTTGTGGCGAGTATGTTGTTCAAATTGCTTTGTCCAGTCATTCTTAGCAGTTGGTGTTTTGAGAATTTTTGTGGCCAGAATATTCTCATGATATTTCGAAGACATTTTGTGTGGAAGGTAGAAAGGTGTCTTTGGTCTTGCTTTGTCATACGCCAGCCTTCTGAGCCACAGAGTAGTGTGGATAGGCCACTACTTTGGTATAGTCTCAGTTTTGTTCTTCTAGAATATATTGTAGATCTACAAACAGGTTTCAGTCTGACGAAAGGACCTCTGGCCTTGTTCATGCGATTCTTGATGTCAACATCGGCTCCTCCATGTGTGCATACTATGCTTACCAGATAGGTGAAGTTGTCTGCGGTTTGCAGTTCTTCAAGATCGAGATACATTGATACCGGATTTCTCTGATTTAGCCCCATCACTTTGGATTTTTTTTTCTTTAGTCCTAATTTTGATTTCCTTGAGTATGTTTGTCTTTTCCTCCATGTCAGGTCGCGTATGAGACAGAAGGGCTACATCATCGGCGAAGTCGACGTCCTCGAGAAAAAAAAACAATATGAATTTTAGTTTTCTTTTTGGTCTTTCTGTTGTTTTCTTCATAATCCAGTCTGTGACTTGGTTGAACGAGACTGCTGACATCACGCATCCTTGCCTGACTCCTGAGTTTACATTGAATACAATATCTGACTGTCCTATGTGCATGTATAGTTCTCGTAAAAAACGTGATGAGGTCCACAATATGTGGCGGAACTCCATATGTATGTAGTATCCTCCAGAAGCTGTCTCATTGTATAGTTACGACCGTTGTACGATACCTTTATGCCGCATTCTAGTGTAAGCATTTACCGATAACATGCTCAGCGTTCTGATTCAAGTAAACAAATTGTGATCTGGTTATTTAAAATTCATCTGATCAAAATCACGGAATTAGTCGTCCTTCAAAAAGGCGCACGTCATAGAATACGCGGTTATCGTCTGTTACGAACTGTCACTGGGCTGAGATTCAACCGTGTTCACTCAGCCTAACACAGACATACATTCGACAAGATCTATCTACCAGACTACATTATTCTAACCAGTTGTTAGGGTAGTTCACATGACTCAAATAAAATGTGTATCAATACGCGGAGACTTGACATAGAGTGTACGATAATAGCTGGTAAGTTAATTACTGTTATATTGTATTAAATGTGTACAAATGTTACTTATGAGCCCATTGATTCAGAATGTTGAAGCATGCTAGCGCATCCAATACAACATCTGAAGCAAGTCGTGCATAAAACCCAGTATCATTCAATAAAATTAATATATAATATTTGCCGTATTCATAAAGGTAGTAGCGGGTTCCATTGAGCCTGTTGGTGATACAACTAACTGTTGCTGGGGGGGGGGCATCCCCAGGGGTTGAGGAATAAAACAGGGAAAGGCCTGGACCATTGCCCTACATGTTATCCATCGAAATAAAGCCAATTATTAGATAAATGATCTGGTTCACTTATATAAACTTATACGGTAGGCTTAATTGTAATGAATATAATTACAGAAGGTCGTGCTTGACGGTAGAAACGGCAAAGTTCTGTGGCAGATGAATGCGACTTTCTATGAGATGACATCCGACCTAGTTATGAGGACAACCGAGGAACACAGAGATGCCTTTGTATTTCGCATCGAAGGAGTGAACGGGCATGACACGAATATGGTGAGAGATTCGAGGACGCTTTTAATTGGGGCGAGTGGTGCAGACGTTCTGTATTTTGAAAACTCCTCACGGGTCAGTAATGTGCTCAATGAAAAACAGAAGATTTTTCCCTCTACTCTTCGATACGTTTCTACAATTTTCATAACATGTTTCGCCGCATAAAAAGTTATATTGTAATGTTAGGTGTGATACGTCCCAGTATTTGCAATATTTGACTTATTTGCGAATGTGAAGGCATATCCTGTGTGAAATAAGTCCGCACGAGATTTTAATTTAATACAGGGATATGTAATGTCTCAATGGTGCATAAATATTACTTGATATACTTAAATATGCCTACAATCATTTGACATATTTTCTGCGACTAACAGTTTCATTTAGCATTGATATATACAATCACAATAGTCACAATCGTGCTATCTAAAAATAAAGTACTCCGCCATCACACATACAAGGATATGTGAGAGGAGTTATACTGACCATTTACGTTGATGCGAACGGTCTCTAAAACGGGGCATGTGCATAGAGATTGCACACACGTTGTTACATATTGGTGTTATACCGTAAGGTGCTGCCACCTATTGACTATGTAAAGTAAAGAACCTTTGCATCGGTGTCGCTATAATGCTGTCTTGTAACACTGGTTTGCTTGTTTATTAAAAGTGTGCTTCTCGCCCAGTTCGTGACTTACGTGTTGAGGTCTTCAAAATGTAGTAAAGGCCACCAAGATACTACAAACATGACTCCACGTGATGTATCTTACACGTCACTGGTTGTGTTTAGGTTTATGTGGTTTTACTTGAACGAACGAACCAGGATGTTTTGTATGTTTATCGTATCGAAGACTACACACAGTCATTCTAGATTCGCGTTCGTCTGTTGTAGAAAAAGGAAGAGAGACAACGACGCTCCAGCGGAGAGAACATCGACAAGAACAACACCGAACTTCAGACTTCGCATAGCAATGACACCCACATTGACCGAGCGGTCAACACGACCCACAATATGAAAGATGCCGACAGTAGTTTCTCTGAGCTGTACAAGGAGTTCTTCAATGACACGGATGTTGATTATCTTGACTTCACAATCGTAAACGGTTCGGTATATTTTCTACTCAATTGTAAAGGAACATAAACAAATATCTGAAATAGTTTTAGGAGCATTTGAATACTAGCTGATAGCTGACAAATGGCCATACTTAAAGATTTGTCTTGTCGCCTTTAACAGTGAATCCAGAACGATGGCAGCCCGTATTAGTTGTCATTCACAATGAAATACGCTGTATATGGTCAGATCAAATCAACAGTACGTCAATGAAATAAGGCACTATATGGCCGTTATTGGTGCATAGTAATACATGTAAGTATTAAACCACAATTACGTATACTAGATCCTTATCAGATGTGCTTGTTTTGTCTTAAACAAACATCGTGTACTTTCCGAGCGGAAATTGAAAGAAAGTACACCTGCACTACTGGAACACTGTATTTTACGAAATAATTAAATAACACACGCACACGCACGCACACACGCACGCACCAACAAATGCACACACACACACACACACACACACACACACACACACACACACACACACACACACACACACACACACACACACACACACACACACACACACACACACACACACACAAATAAACAAATACACGCACGCACGCACGCACGCACGCACGCACGCACGCACGCACGCACGCACGCACGCACGCACGCACGCACGCACGCACGCACACACACACACACACACACACACACACACACACACACGCACACTTCTGCGACCCGGATAGATGTACATTCCACCTTTCCTGTTTCATATTAAAAATGAAAGTATTCATGCTTCCAGATAGTAATAGTGACGATGGAAGCCAAAGCGTTAATAAACCAGCAGACATCGATAAAAGTATCTCCGCATCCTGCCCAGACGACATAACGTCTTACATGACACAGTTCATGGTGTTAGATCGGTCCAACGTCCACGCTCCGAATATACTGTATCAACTTCCCTCCATCAAGTTCTTCTTCAGTAAGTATGCAATGTGGATATAAACTATGTAAAGTGTATTCTCGTTTCCACCATGTTCTATGTCTACGTATATCGTTAGTGTGTTTTACATTCTTATATACAAGTGATAATTTCTTTGAAACGACTACGCCATACAACTCACAATAATGCAGGTGTTTAATATGAAATAGAAAAGCATTGACCACTCTTTGCATCGAACGGCCGTTTGTAGAGGCTGGCCATTATCTTCACACAGTCGTATCTTCGTAAGTACACATGGTGGGATCTACGCATGTTGTAGATTTGACAAAGGAGGAAAAGGAAACGTTCTATCAGAATATTCAGCATAGGATGGGTTTCGAGAATCGACATAAGATGGGCGGATCACCGAACAGAAGGCGACGGTTCGACACAGGAGATGCGGGGCCATATTGCGTTGTGTTACGGAATGACGAGAGGACCACGGGTAAGATTGTGTGTGTGTGTGTGTGTGTGCGTGCGTCCGTGCGTGCGTGGGTGCGTGCGTGCGTGCGTGCGTGCGTGCGTGCGTGCGTATGTTTTATTTTATATATGATAGGGCGTTGTGTTCTATGAAAGCGAAAGACTGAAGAGTCGTAAGTCTACCATAGATTCATCAGAAGAACGATCTTACTGTCGTACATTTTGAACTTTGCTGAACTTTAAATGTAGCTAATCTCAGTACGGTTAATCGGTGACATAATAACATTATATATAGAATGATATTTGGAAAGACTAAAACACTAACATTTTATACCACTACGAAGCGAATTGACATAAGTATAAAGATCTTTCAATGTACAATCAATGTTAGAGTATACTATGTTGCATTAAGAACAGGATAAGTATTGTGAAGAAGTTTGGTTGTTACGGATGTCTCCCCTTTGTAGGAGTGATTGGTGACGTTGACGGAGATGGGGAGCTGGACCAGGTGGCTATCGTTGGCAGCGAGGGAGAATTGTACGGCCAAACGGTCTACCATGTACGCATCGTCAAAATAAACATGTTCGATGCCATTAAGACCAGGGGAAGATACCGCTCCGGACTGGACATGTACATCTCCGAGGAAATGAGAAATGTACGCGGCATAAAACCGCTGGAGCAGATGGAATTTCGACCCATGAAAGAACAACCGTGGACGCAGTATATGGGGAAGTCGGGTGATGGGATTTATCGCGGGATTGGTTAGGTTTGCTTTTATAGGATTGTATCCAGCTTAGAAAATATAGCTCTTTTACCCGGAGAAAACGTGCATGTAATGTGATTGTGTGTATCAATATTTGCTGTGAATGTAAACTTTATTTGGTGCTTTATTTACAGGTGCTTTGACATGTCGTATTTATGTGACATACACTGATGAGTACTCGACTGCACTATGAAGTAAAGGCAAATTGTTGGATTTACATCTTCTTAATATGCATGCAAAACATGACGTTTATTAATATAAGGGATTGATAATAGTGTTATGTTTGCCAAAATGTCCATCTACCTCTCTCTACGACGTTTCGGCAATCGTCGGTTCGTTTTCTACATAAAGTGACTTCACGGACGACTTAGAGAAAAGGTGGAGCATATCACCAAGGAACTACAACGACATTGCACCATAACGATGATGAAAAGACAACAACGACACAAGGGAAATATTAAAGAAAGTAAGGACAACTACAAGGACAAATCCAACAGCATGGTCATTACCATGTGTGGAAGGAGTATAACGTGTGCAGTGCATCAATATATTGCTTCAGCTGTCTGACTACACATAAACCTCAAAACAATACTAGTGCATCCGACAGACAAAGAGAAGGACAGTAGAAAAGCATACTGTGCATGTCACATCCTCGATACGAATCGCGCAAACATCACCGAAACAGGGAGAACGTTTGGAATAAAATTCGAGGATCACAATAAATTGGCTCTCTCGCTCCCCCCCTCCCCTTACTCGTGAACAGAAGAGGGAGTCACCAATATTGGCGCATAATTCAACAATCATAGACCATGCCAACATAAAACACTGCTTTGTTGACTGGGAACGAGCCAAGGAGATAAAGTGTGTATTTAAAAAAACAACACTCATGAATCGAGATGTCAGGGACAACGATGCAGCCGCGTATTGGGACAGCCTGCTTGCCATACTATCTGGCGAGCAGACACCCAACTACTAAATCGTCCCAGAATTCAGTTCTAGAAGAGAGCAAACAACGGTTACCGAAACATCGTAGTGAATACTATGTATAGGTGTACCTAAAGGAAAAAAAATAGGCACATATATAGTCGTAGAGAGTACTATGTTTAGGTGTGTTTAAATGAATATATATTTAATTTTAACACTCCTATACATAGTACTCACTTCGACGTTTCACACACGCACGCACGCACATATGTGTGTGTAATATATATATATATATATATATATATATATATATATATATATATATATATATATATATATATATATATATATATATTGAACTATCATTATCGCATTTTAAAAGGAGCAAGTTTTAACACTGGGAGAGTAACAAACGCCTGAATTTATGTTGCGTATTTGCTAAACAGAGCATTTTGGCGCAGCATTATTTCTAGTAAGCGGTTCCTTGTGTTCTGGTGGAAGTTGTGTAGATTCCTGAAATACGGAGTGATAAATCGTTAACTTAACGGCTTATTTATATTCACGATTGCTATGTCATAACGCGTGATGCACTACTATTTGTTATTGTTGTTGTAGAATATACAGGAAGAAAGATATAACTACAAATATGTCATACCTTCTATCCCGCACATGTATGGAAATCCTGTAACATTATGAGAGTCATTGATTATATTGTAAAGACATACCAAATACAAGCATGTATGCAATAATGAGTTCATTTCAAAATGTCCCCGGGGTGGAGATATTACGAAGGAACCTATGTGGACGTTCCATGTATATTTCGTAACCCAGAGCAATATGAGTTCGTAGTTATGTACAATTGTTAGGAGTATTATGCGTGTGTTCTACGATTGTTCCTTGTTACGTAATCTACGTCAAATTTCCACATAAGTTCCTTCGTACGGTACGAACGCTTCGTGAAACCGGCAGTTGTACATGTTTTTTGGTCATGAAGTTGTCATTGTCATTGCCGTTCCAAAACTTGACTGTGTAATGCCAGGAGTCGTAGGCTTCTGCAGTGGCTGCCTTTTCTCCCGTGTAACACCAGACCATATATTACACTTACAAGTAATACTGTAAGTGTAATATCTGGTCTGGTGTTCTTTTTTGCGTTTTACCAACTTTTAGCAGTTGTCTCAGTTTGGAATGTGTTATGTACTTGTATATGACACATGTGCATTTATAAATAACAGATACGTTGAAACGTAAACGTGCTAGACACAACTGTGTGTCTGATATTAACAAATTAATTGGGCAAACATTTAACACTAATACAACAGCGGTATTCGTGAGACAGGCTGGGACGTAATGCCGGTAATCAGCATACATTATCGTATCTCTTCCAACCACTGTTTTACATTAATGTTGCTTGTTTCCTTTGGGATAGCGTAGACTGCACTGTTGGAGCGCCAACTTCAACCATAGTCAACTGGTTTAGGGGACATCCAGAAAGAAGATCACGCTCAGCTGTGGGGTGTCTTTGTAAGCATTATGGATCGTGCATGTGGTACATTTGTGATAAATACAGAAATCGCTTATATTTATAGAATTGCAAAGCCAATTTTGGGATATATTTCAACTGAATTTCAACGTACTTCACTACGTGTGTCATTACACATATTAAACTTACGTCAACATGGATATTTTATGTTATTTTTTATTAGCTAAGCATACCTATATTCCACTTTTGAAATTTGAATCAATCCAAACACGCAAAAAAAAAAATATGCGTTTGCATAATATTTGGAGTGTCACGTTTACGCCATCTTGAGAGTGGCTCACATTCAATTCGGCCACAATTTGGCTAAAACTTCCGTCTAGCTTACACCCGTCCACGTAGCAAAATTGGTGAGCCCACATTTTATTTTCAAATAGGCTGCCATTACAACGTTCGTTTCTTAGGATTCCTGCTAAATTTCTCATACGATTTTCTTCAATATTTCATAGCATATTTATCCCATATTAACACCCCTGCTGTGTGTAATTCGATAAAATCACACACCTTTACGATCGGCGATGGCAGCAGATAACATGGACTACCTTCCATTGCTTGGGCATGATTCCCTTGGTAAAGCATAGCTGAAGTAATTTAGCCAACCGTTTGGCCTGCTCTGCGGCAGCTTGTTTCAAGACTATCGCTGGCATTGAGTCTGGTCCATTTGGTTTTTCGATGTCAAGCTTCTGTATATGTTTTACTTTTTTGGCTAAAACACAATCTTCTTCGAGGATGCACTTGCCTTCCTGCGCACACGGAGACTGGCTTCTTCGTTTTCTGCTTCAGTGATAGTTGATTTCTCAGCAAAGGTGTCAGCAAAACATTCAGCTTTGTATTGCCTCCAGATTCAGAATTTCTTGTTGCGTGCTATATCACAAGCCTCGTTGTACCGTTCAGGCTTCCCTATGAGGATCTAACCGTGCGTCTGGGGAAGTAGTTTTTCATGGCTTTCTTGATTGCTTCGGTTAATTTGCTACAAGAACTTTCCCAGTTTGCCTTTTGGTATAACCATACTGTGTGCAGAGACACCTGTTGGTGCATCTCCATGGTATATCCGGTGGAAAAAGTGCACCAACTTGTCTCCCTTGTGCTAGTGATTGTGTGGCATTCCTGCTCAGAGATTCCTCTGGTATAGCGACATTGTCTGTCCTTGACTTTTCGTCAATGGCATTGTGTAGTTGTACAATGTAAGTTAAGGCATCGCTTGTAGAGTGGCCAGCTCTGAATCCAAACTGTTTGTCTGAAATCAAACTAAGCACACAAATACTTAGAGATGAGGCCACTAGTACAGATAAACCAATAACAAAATGTCCTAAAACAGGTCTGAAGCAGATTATAGATGAATTAATTATGAGTTAAACGAATTAAACATTGTGGTAGAAGATATTGACCCTCACATAATTGGTATTACCGAATCATGGGCCAACACAGACATAACAGATGCTGAATTAGGATTGACAGAATACGTAATGTTTAGGAGAGATCGAATAGGAAGAAGGGGACGAGGTGTTATTTTATACGTTAAAGAATCTATTCAGGCTTATGAAATAACATTAGAAAGGGAAGTATATTGCGATGAAGCTGTTTGGTGCAAAATAGTTTCAGGAAATTCAAAATTAACTATTGGATTAGTTTACCGAAGTCCAAACATAAACGAAGAGGATAACACAACAATACAAAATGCTATAAAAGAAGTTAGTAAAGGGATGGGAGATTTTAACCATGCACACATACAATAGAAATCTCTAGAGAGTACAGGGGGTGAGGACCAACAATTTCTATTTTTAATCCAGGATAGCTTTCTTACTCAGCATGTGCTAGAACCAACCAGGGGAGATAATGTATTAGATATAATTTTGTCATCACAAAAAGAATTAGTGGACAATGTAAAAATACATGAATCATTGGGTAACAGTGACCACAATCAAATACATTTTGACATCAATGTAAAATCAGAAAGTAAAAGTAAAAAACTTATTGGAGAAACTTTAACAAAGGTAACTATAAAGATATGAGAAAATACTTAGCAAAGCTAGATTGGAATAACATGCTGATGAATAAGACCGCAATTAAATGTTTGAATATTCTAAAATATGAAATTGAGAGTATCGTCAATAAAGTTGTTCCCTTGAAAAACAAGGGAAAACGGTATAGAAAGAAACACTTATCAAAAGAAGCTATTAGAAAAATAGTGTTCAAGCAAACTATGTCGAGGGTTTATAGGCGTACCAGAAAGGATGAAGACTATGCAAATTACAAAGAGGCACTTAACCTAGCTACAACTGAAATTAGAAAATCTAAAAGAAAAACATTGGCAGGTAATACAAAAAATGACAGCAAGAGTTTTTATGCTTATGTAAGGAGTAAACAGAAAGTTCGAGATAAGGTCGGACCACTGGAAAACAACAGTGGAAACATAATTTTAGACGGGTTTCAAATGATAAAGGACCTGAATGAGGATTTCAGCTCAGTTTTTACCACAGAAGATATCAGCTCACTTCCAGTTCCATTTACTAAATTTGAGGGCAGTAAATCAGAACATTTAGGGCAGCTATTTGTAACTCCTTAAATAATAGCAAAGAAAATTAAGAAGATGAAAGATAATAAATCACCGGGAGTTGATGGGATACCACCATAACTGCTTAAGGAAATTGTTGAGCAAATTAGTACACCACTTGCAAAATTGTTCAACTTGTCACTAGAAGAAGGAATAGTTCCTTCAGAATGGAAAGAAGCAAACATTTAAACTATTTAAGAAGGGATCGAGGAACTAGCCAGACAATTACAGACCAGTGAGTTTAACATCAGTTGTATGTAAATTACTCGAAACATTAATTAGAGACCACATGGTGGAATTTCTTGAAAAACATAAATTAATAAATACATCTGAACATGGGTTCCTAAAAGCAAGGTCATATCTAACCAATCTCTTATGCCTTTTTGAAGAAATTACAAAGTGGGTAGATGACGGGTCACCAGTGGATGTTATCTACTGAGCTTTTCAGAAAGCTTTCGATGAAGTGCCACATCAAAGATTGTTACTTAAACTAAAAGCCCATGGTATAGGTAATGGTGTAATCAATTGGACAGAAGAATGGCTTACACACAGAAGAGTAATAGTAGATGGAAATCTGTTTTGAGTGGGGTACCACAGGGATCAGTATTAGGCCCTATACTGTTTTTAACATATATAAATTATTTGGAAGATGACATATCTAGCAAAGTACTGAAATGATGCAGATGACACAAAATTATTCAGAAAGGTTACTAACGTTACAGATAAACAAAGTTTACAGGATGATATAGATAAATTAGTTAAATGATCAGAAAAATGGCAAATGTTATTTAATTTTGGGAAGTGTAAATGCATACACATAGGACATGGAAACATGGGCAAAGAATATAAAATGGGGAATGCTGAAAAGAAAAGGACTTAGGAGTAACACTTAGTGCTGACATGAAAGTTTCAGAGCAATGACGGATTGCTGCTTCGAAAGGAAATCAAATTCTAGGGCTAATTAGGAGAACTATCACGTATAAGGAGAAACAGCTAATTGTAACCCTGTACAAAGCAATAGTTAGATCACATTTGGGATATTGTATTCAAACATGGAGGCCGTATCGTAAAAAGGACATAGACACGCTAGAAAGAATACAACGAAGAGCAACTAAAATGTTTCCAGAATTGAGAGACCTTAGTTACGAAAGCCGCTTATTACAATATGGTTTGACAACACTAGAGACCAGGACATTAAGAGGAGTCCAAATAGAAGTGTTTAAAATAGTAAATGGTTATGAGGATGTTGATAGGAATATGTTCTTCAAACTTAAAGAAGGCAGTAGAACCAGAGGACACAAAGCAGCATTAGTTAAGGAGCAGCGTAGGTTGGACATGAGAAAGTACTCTTTCTCACAGAGGGTGATAAATGAATGGAACAAACTGCCAAATGATTGTGTTAATGCTAGTAGTGTGAATATGTTTAAAAATAGAATTGACAGATATCTGATAAGGGCGGGCTACACATAGATGAGAACATTTTTGGCATGGCCAATGGGATGGCAATCTTGTTAAATAAAATCTTAAGTCATACGCCCAGACTTCTGAAGTCTTTCCATCACCTTGCTGATGATGCTAAGCACTGATACTGGTCGATAATTGTTGTTCGAGTCATGCTTATCTTTCTTTTTCTGATAGCAGATAACATGGACTAAAAGTCCATTGCTTAGGCATGACTCCCTAGTTAAAGCATAGCTGGAATAATTTGGCCAACGGTTTGGCCAGCTATGGGGCAGCTTGTTTCTAAACTCTAGCTGAGATTGAGCCTGTCCATTTGCCTTTTCGATGACAAGCTTCTGTATAATTTTTTTACTTTCCTTGGCCAAAACACAATCTTCCTCGGGGATGCACTTGTCTTAATTTAACAAGATTTAACAAGATTTGCCATCCAAGCCAAAGGCCCAGATGGCAAGTGGACAAGGAAGCCATTGGCTTATCGAGAGTCCATCAATGTTCATCTACTTATAACCCGCCCTCCTGAGATATGTGTCAACCTTGTTTTTAAACATATTCACGCTGCTAACAGTTACACAATCTGTAGACAATTTGTTCCATTCATTTATTGTCCTCTGTGAGAACGAGTGCTTCCTGATGTCCAATCTACATTGATCCTTTACTAATTTTACCTCATGTCCTCTAGTTCTGCTATCCTTCTTGAGTGAGAAAAACATATTTCTATCAATATTTTCATGCCCATTCAATATCTTAAAAACTTCAATCTGATCTCCTCTTAACCTCCTTGTCTCTAGAGTTGTTAAACCAAATTCTTTCAGGCGTTCTTCATAACTAAGGTCTCTAAGTTCTGGAATAATTTTAGTTGCTCTCCTTTGTATGCGTTCAAGCGTATCTATATCCTTCTTACGATATGGTCTCCATGCTTGTATACAGTATTCTAAATGAGGTCTAACTATTGCTTTATAAAGAGGTATAATTAACTTTTTTCCCTTGTATGTTATGTTTCTTCTAATCAATCCAAGAATTTGATTACCCTTTGAAGCTGCAATACCACACTGCTCTGAAACTTTCATATCAGGGCTTATTGTAACTCCTAAGTCCTTTTCTTTTACAGTAGTACCCAGAACAGTATCTCCCATTTTATAGTTTACATTCAAGTTCCCATGTCCTGTATGTAGGCATTTACATTTCCCAAAATTGAACAGCATCTGCCATTTCTCAGACCATTTCACTAATCTGTCTAGATCGTTTTGTAAATGTTGTTTATCACCATCAGTATTAACCTTTCTAAACAGTTTTGTGTCATCTGCAAATTTCAGTACGTTACTTGTTATACTGTCGTCCAAGTCATTGATATAAATTAAGAATAATATAGGTCCTAATACTGATCCTTGAGGTACCCCACTCAAAACCGATTTCCAATTTGAAACTTCTCCATCTACTACAACTCGTTGTCTTCTGTCAGTCAGCCATTGTTCTATCCAGTCAGTTATGCTATCCCCGATACCATGGGCTTTTAATTTAAGTAGTAATCTTTGATGTGGCACTTTGTCAAAAGCTTTCTGAAAATCTAAGTAGATAATATCTACTGGCGATCCCACGTCTATCCACTTAGTGATTTCTTCCAAAAAACATAACATATCTGTTAAGCATGACCTCGCTTTAAGGAATCCATGTTGAGATGAATTTAATAATTTATGCTTAACGAGGAAGTCCACCATATGGTCTTTAATTAACCTTTCTAATAATTTACAAATCACTGACGTTAAACTCACTGGTCTGTAATTCTCTGACTTATTTCTCGAACCCTTTTTAAATAATGGTATGATGTTTGCTTCTTTCCATTCAAACGGAACAACTCCCTCTTTTAATGACAAGTTGAATACTCTTGCAAGTGGTATACTGATTTGTTCTACTGTTTCCATTGGTAATTTTGGAGGAATCCCATCCACTCCCGGTGATTTGTTATCCTTCATTGCCTTTATTTTCTTAGCTACCAATTCTGGAGTTACAACTAACGGACCTAAATAGTCAGATTTAGCCCCCTGAAATTTAGCATCAGCAACTCGTAATGAACTAATATCTTCTTTGGTAAACACTGAACTGAAGTAACCATTTAGGTCTTCCGCCATTCAAAAACCCTGTGATATTATATTTCCAGCACTGTCTTCTAGAGGTCCAACCTTGTCTTGTACGTTTTGTTTACTCCTGACATATGCATAAAAACTCTTGCTGTAATTTTTTATGTTACATGCTAGTTTTTGCTCATAGCTTCTTTTAGATTGTCTGATTTCAGTTGTAGCTGCATTAAGTGCCTCTTTGTATTTTGCATAATCTTCTTCCTTTCTGGTACGCCTATAAACCCTCCACATAGTTTGTTTTAGCATTATTTTTCTAATAGCCTCTTTTGACAAGTGTTTCTTTCTACACCGTTTTCCTTGTTTTTGGAAGGGAACAAATTTATCGATGATACTCTCAATTTCATATTTTAGAATATTCCAACATTCAATTGCGGTCTTATTCATCAGCATGTTATTCCAATCTAGCTTTGCTAAGTATTTTCTCATATCTTTGTAGTTACCTTTGTGGAAGTTTCTCTTGTACGTTTTAATTTTTTTACTTTCTGATTTTACATTGATGTCAAAATGTATTTGATTATGGTCACTACTACCCAATGGTTCAAATATTTTTACATTGTCCACTAATTCTTTCTGTGATGACAAAACGATATCTAATACATTTTCTCCCCTGGTTGGTTCTAGTACGTGCTGAGTAAGAAAGCTATCCTGGATTAAAAATAGAAATTGTTGGTCCTCAATCCCTGTGCTCTCTAGAGAATTCCATTGTATGTGTCCATGGTTAAAATCTCCCATTATGATACATTCCCCTTTACTAACTTCCTTTATAGCGTTTTTTATTTTTGTGTTGTCCTCTTCGTTTATGTTTGGACTTCGGTAAACTAATCCAATAGTTAATTTTGAATTTCCTGAAACAATTTTGCACCAAACAGCTTCATCACAATCTGCTTCCCTTTCTAGTTTTATTTCATAAGCCTGAATAGATTCTTTAACATATAAAATAACTCCCCCGCCCCTTCTTCCTATTCGATCTTTCCTAATTCAGCATCTGTTATATCTATGTTGGCCCATGATTCAGTTAATGTGCACACAAAGGACTAGCTTTTCGTTTTCTGCTTCAGGGATAGTTGATTTCTCAGCAAAGATGTCAGCAAAGCACTTAGTTTTGTCTGTTGAAGTAATGAAAGTCTGATCATTACTGCATAACACTGATATGTCACATTTACCACCCTGTCCCATCAATCGGTTTGCAGTTCACCACCAGGTTTTGCTACCTTTCATTAGTCCGGTTGCCATTTTCGTCTTCACTCTTGTGTTGTGTTCTGCCATTGCTTTCCGAGTTATATTAATATATGTGTTTCGGGCTTGCCTGTATCTGAACCTGCTCTCTGGTACTTTAATGGCTTTGTATTGCCTCCAGATTCTGATTTTCTCGAGTGCTATGTCACACGCTTCATTGTACCATTCTGGCTTCCCTAGGGAGGATCTAACCGTGCGTCTGGGCAAATGGTTTGCCATAGCCTTCTTGATTGATTCAGTTAATTTGGTACAAAAACTTTCCAAGTTTGCCTTTTGGTATAACCATGCTATGCGTGTTCCATCTCCGGGGAGATACATAGGATGGTAGTCAGTTGGTAGTGATCAGAGGTATCTATCTGGCATTCAATGCAAACTGGTGAACATAGATTTGGATCGTCACTCATGATGAGATCCAGTCTATTCCTTTTGATGTGGGTGGGGCCCTTTACTAGTTGTGCTAAACCTTAGTGTTGCGCATGAAAACAGTGGTATATTCAGTATATTCCTTTTGATGTTGGTGGGGTCTTGTTTTAAAAAGTTCATGAAACCATATGATTACAGAACGATTTTGGTGTTGCACATGAAAACATTTGTAGGCCTATGATTCAATGATCCACAAATGCAAATTGGTCGGCCCCTTTGTTTAAAAAAGTTCATGAAAGTGTATGACGATAGGACGCTTTTTGTGTTGCGCACATGTGTTAGAATATTTACTGGAAACAATAACACCTTTTCACACAGAAATGGTTCGTGAATAATTATTAGTAACAAATCCCGATGGATCAATTAGTTATTCAGATAGCAACATTTCTTATTGTTTTTAAATTTAAAAACTATGTTGACAAGATATGTTCCAAGGAAGATATTATTTAGAAAGATATACAAAAACCCTGGATGGCAAATGGCTTTATAAAGTCAGCATAGGTTTACCAAATACTTAATCCAATCGGGAACTCACCATTCCAAGCCAAGCCAAGCGAAATAACACATCAATAACTATATTTATGCGATAATTATATGTGTTTTATCAGTATGATACAAGGGGTTACTATATAAAAGAGTAAACATATATATATATATATACATAATTATTATAACAAATCAATACAACAGCGGAGAGTACACATAAGTTTATATTTCAATTATCTCCATTTCCAGCATAATACTACAACACACTGTGATTGTTACTATTCATATTTTAAATATGCATGATTTAAATTAGCATTGTATAGAAATGTTCTGCATTAGCAATGTATGTCTATGCAGTGCATATATGTAAAGTTGGAAATAAATGTATTATTATTATAACTTGGCTTCACTTAAAACTGAATTAGTTGAATAAATTCTTGAAGCACCAAGCTGATGGTTTAATGCAAATAAGTAAATCTTAAATAGTTTACAATCGTCCGTCAGTATATTTGTCGTGCCCTTATTGTCAGTAATTATTTAGTGCGTACGTGTTGATACAGTTACCTGTTGATACATTTTGATATGACAAATTTAAGGCGCACATCATGTTGATTTTTGTGTTTATCAGACAATTTTTTCTTAATGCAAATTTGTGTATGTCGGGTCACGTGGTGACAACTGATTACTTATTCTAGAGACCCACCCTCAATTCCATAGCGTACTCATTCTTGTATTTGGATTAATAAATTGTTATTACTATTATTATTATCCAGCATGTCTTAAACATTTTTATCGGTCACAGGATTGCTAAATCAAAGATTATGTGCGATATTTTCGCTAAAATGTGGACATTTTTTTTATTATTTTTATTGCCAAAGAATATGAAAATATGCATGAGAGTTCAGACCTTTGCCATGAGACCGTGACATTGAATGCACAACCGCGATACTGACGGATTATGCGATTTATGCGAAGGCACACATACAGCTGTGTGTGCCTGACGTTGATACAACGTATTTTCAACGTAATTTTGCCTGCTGGGAGGACAAGGGAATTTGGATATAAAATGGAAGATACTACCATAAAAGAAAAGGACTGAAAAGTGTTTGGATTTACTGTGTTAACCTTTCAGCTACGGGCGTGGCAGTTAGATGTGACGTAGCCATTCTCGAACACGAACTTCATGCCTAGGTGTGACGGACTGTGTCATGCCGTGTAACTTTATTTTTTGATTATGAACGATTAGTATATAATCTGCACGAAAGTAGTTTTTCATGCTATAATTTTTTATTACATGATTGCACAACTAAGCACATTGTTATTTGTAATATTAGTTAATTTGCTAGTTAGGGCTAGCAGGTAGCCATTTATGCTAACCACGGGGCGCGTTCCAAAAGGCACTTCTCTTTAGCAAGTTAGTGATGTAGCGTTGGTTCAATTAGTGTCATTGTGAGGCAGAATGACCAGCATATGCAATTTAAATGTGTTGATATCCATCCTCCATGTTATGGCGTTTTATTTGTTGCGTTAGCTATGGCTTGCAATATAATATAATACGACTGTTCTACTACTTGTCTTAAGCTAGCTATATACCAATTATATGGTGTGCAAAGGAGCCTATTAAAAGAGGCTACTTTGCACCCATCATTAAAAGGGGATTACATTGCACACTAACTTTATGTAAAGAATAATAGAATACACCACATAATACACCCCAAATGTCATCGCAACTATAAATCTAATGGATATAATACAATAGAAAGCTCAGAGGGAACCATCCGACCATTAATCTTATGACACAACATATAAAACACATTTGTGCGTGCATATGTGCATGCATGCGTACGTGCGTGCATGCATACATACATATATATTGGCAATAGACAGTGTTGGGAATCCACCGATGAAAGAAACAGCTTTTGCACAGCAATTGCAGCGGGGCCGGATGCTTCAACAGACATTGCAATGGTGTTTGCGTGAACAGATCTGCTGTGGACCAAGTGCAATGCGCGCTGAACAGCGATTGTCACAGTGGTGCGGTTTGAATTGAATGCTTTGCTTTGTTTTACAGTTAATACGTGAATAATAGTTACATCAACGTTTAGGACAATTAAGTTTACCAAGTGCTTACTACGTGTGAAGCTGGCATTAAATAAACATTTGTTAATGATTTGTGAGGGTCCTTCCAGACCAGGAGGGCTCACGCCAGGCTTTGCTTGCTATACAGTACAGTTGAAGCCCCCACTTCATATCATCCGGTGCCATGCCCTGAGCACCACGCCAACCGCAGGAACTCCACAATTCACCACACTGGACCCAACGGTGGACGCTTACAAGTTTGTCTTTCTGCCAAGAACGACTGTGACGTGGAACGCCCTACCAGACAATGTTGTCCTCGTTGAGTCAGTGGAGGCGTTTCGCCGCCGACTCCAGCCAACAGGGCTATGAGGACGACAATACAAGACAATATACCATGAGAAAAAATATACATATAATAAGCACATGAACACAGGGCACAGCATGTGACCAGTCACATGGTCACCTCGGCGCAATATCCTTGCAGGACTTTGTCGGGTACGTATCCAGATCCAGTTTGAACTGCCACGGTCGCATAGTTGTCATATTTGCCACAGGTGTCCTCGTCGTCATTGACATCACACTGATACAGCCTTTTCTTGGATGAACTTATACAGACTCTTCCGACTTCTGCTGCTGGCACCATTGTAGTCACGGATGAGTGACCACACTTTCCCTGCAATGCACAAGAGAGTACGATAAAAGCATGTTTTCAACTATTCAATTATAAAATATCAGGATAAGTTTGTATTTCTACAAATATATTTCTCAGTTGTCATTTTTTAAGTAAGCACAACCCTATGTCAAGAGGCACCCGAAGTTATCAGTTGGAGGTTTGCACATCAGGATGCTATTGAGGGTGTGATTTTTTGACAAGCCACCCAGTAATATCAGAAAGGTAAGTTGGTGTTTTGCATATTACGAGCTGATGCCATCTGCTAATATAATACAACTGATGCCATCTGCCAATATAATACAACTGATGCCATCTGCCAATATAATATAACTGCCAAAGCAACTGGGTGATTTGTCAATCACCTGATGAGGTTAACATGCCATTGGCTAATAAAGGTAGGTAAATTGCATGTAACCAAGTGATTTGTACACAAACAGATGAATATCATAATTCCATTTACCAATGCAAGTGGACGATGCCAGGAATTAATCTTACATGCAAAATATATTGAAGTACAACATATCATGCAAGGAAACAAAACAAAGGGCCATACCAACAGTTAAGCCTTTTTCTGTTATCAGTTTGTGGACGTCGTAGATGTCTTGGGCGAGAGCGCTGTCTTTGTACGTGAAGTAGCACACGTCACGTCCTATCACAGCAGCAGCCATTAGTTGGATGAGGGCTGCAACAGAGAAATTGCTGAGGCAAACTGTGATGAGATAACAAACTTGTCGAACAAATTCGACATCCCGTCCAATATTAGGAGAGTGATTATCTGCAATTTCTTGTTTTCAATTATTCATCAGCAGATTCAACACTGCTTGACAGTGTAAAACACATGAAATAAAAAACATAAGCCATGATGCTTACTGACCCTTCAATGTCATTTACCTTTCAACTTGGCATCTGCCCCATAGGATCCACAACCCCAGTTTCCTGTGGCGACGGCCATTCGATTGTGTTGAGGGCCATAAAGGCTAACATAGGCCGAACAACAGAAATGCAGTCGGTGAATGAAGATTCATCATATTGAATTCAGATGGATGACTTTGTCGCTCCAAAGCCTGAAGCCAAACAGCCTTAATGTAACATTATACATAATATGAGGGAAGGAGGAGGAGAGATGCGGAGAGAGGTACAGACAGAGTCATACAGGCAAACATACAGAGAACAAGGAAATGGGGGAGTTACGAGATATAGAGATGACACTTTTACCTACATGATACAATAGCAGTCACAAATTAGGAACCAACGAAATAAATGACAACTCAGCAATTTACCTTATTAAGTTCTCGGCAGACCTTTGAATTCTCAAATTCATCCTTGGACTGGCTGAAATCTACTGCATCCATGGCGACTACGTGGGTGCATCGGCGACCCCAGCTGTCTCTATGACATCGCATAAATAAAGATACATAACATCAGCATGGTTTATTAATTATCAAATAAGCCATGTGGTCAGTGGTATCATGCGCAGGGTTGAAAAAAATCATGATTTTTATTTAAAAAATCGGATTTTTTTAATTTAAATCGGATTTATTTGATTTTTTTTATTTATTTGATTTTTTGGGAATCTGGTATATACATATTTATATAGATGTTTAAATTTGTAAACTCTTTCAAACATGTTCTATTCAAATCGATTTGGGTTCTTGTCTTAACAGAGGGTACATGATTTTTGCTTATATAAACACATTAGACAATGTCCACAAGGCCTCACCCCCTGTAGTTGGATAATCTGTCTTGGAAAGGAAAGCATGCTGTGTGTCTGTGGCTGTAGCAGTGCTAATTATTGTTTGCCTATAGGGTGGATTAGCACCTGTCCAGGGTTCTGTGTACTATAAGGGTCTCTAACCAGAATACAAATTGGTACAGTATTAAACAACTGAGTCAACATACTGAATTGGTAACAACTAGCACAAGCTATAAGTAGACTTTAACTCAGGGCTTCTGTGTTGAAAAGATACTTCCTCTGGAAGACAAGTTTATGTGGCTTCACTGCATTCAGAAAGGGAATAGCTCAAACACACACGTCATAAAATATTTGACTATCAGGCTATCTGGTGACAATACAGCTACACAAGTGTGCGCACTTTGTGTTTTGTATAAAAAAACATACAAAACTTTGTTGATCTCGATGCTTGTAAATAATTATTTGTGTTAAATTCATATAAATCAGCAATTAAAAAAAACGGAAGTAAAAAAAATCATAAATCAATGATTTTTTTGGAGTGATTTAAATCAATGATTTAAATCAATGATTTAAATCAAATGATTTAAATCAAACAACCCTGATCATGCGTAGATTAAAGATTAAACATTGTGTTTTTTAGTTATTATATAACCTTTACATGGATTCTATTTCTCCCGTGCGATATCCCCATGGACAACACATCAATATTGTTTTTCATGAGTTTTATGTTAACCGTAAAGCCAGTGTATTCAAATCCTACGTTGTGTTTAGAGGCTACATGAACAATTCTATACAGATGAGTTAAATGAAAGAAAAAGTAGCCTTCGTAAAAATCTATGCAAAACGAACAGCACAGAATTTTTCATCAGAGGAATTTTGTCAGCGTTTCCAGGCCATGGTGGAGTTGTGGGGTGTGGTGGTCTAATGGTTAGAGCACCCGCCTGTCGATCGAGAGGATGGTGGTTCGATTCCACCTCCGCCGTTTCAAATCCACCTCCGCCGTTTCGAATCCACCTCTGCCGTTTCGAAGCGTGGGCAATTTCATTCACCCCACTTTCCCTGTGTCTTTCGGAAGAGACATTATAAGCCGTTGGTCCAAACTCCTGTGTTAGCTCAAGATTGGGCTGTTTGGAGTATAACTACTTCAGTGCCATTGTAACATGTTATCATAATTGGTATAGTCTTTTATGGCCACTTCCCTTTGAATGTGTGGGTAATCATAAAAGTTTCACTGTACATAACCCACAATTAGAAATGTTTGAAACCACCAACCATTCAAACCACATGGAATTGTAGAAGTATCTTGTTTTGGCTGGTAAGCTCATATGTCAATTTGTGTTTGGATTCAGGCATTCACACTATATTACTATTACAATAGAACAAACTTCCTCAATTCGTTGCCACGTGCCTTGAGTAATGATAATCAGTTTCAAAGGGGTCATAGGAAGACGGCTATGAGCCATGTGACCACCATGCAATATAACATTGAAATTATGTATATTGTAATAATGTTGTATTTTATGAATTGTATATATTGTTAAATAAAGCTACTACTACTCACCTTGGTGTGTGATCATCGTAATCACCACTCCACTTAAACGAGCTCGCAAATCCAGTGTAGCTGCTGAAGCGTTGACAGCCTATAAGAGGAAACAGGTTGACATTGACACGTTCTTTTTATCATATATCACTTGCCTACTCATCAGAGATGCTATTTCCATTCCACACTGATGAATTCAGTGTATGGATACAATGATAGCCACATGTTAGGACAAATCAAGAACATTTATCAATAGAATGCAAGCTCCTGGTGACAAGTGGGCAAGGAAACCATTGTGTATTTTCATGTTTTCGAATATCTGTTTCTGATGATATAAATAATTAAACTTCACGACAGAGCAATACAGTGAAGTAATTCTCATCTCATCACTGGTGTCCTTTATCTTAAATGAGACATACAGTTGAGAATCATCAGCAAAGAGGTGGAAGTCAAGTCGATGTTGCCTAACTATCTGCCCAATGGGTCCCGTGTAGAGTGTAAACAAAACTGGGCCAAGAACATACCCCTGTGGCATTCCCTGGAGCAGCTCCGACGGGTCAGACTGGGTCTGGCCTAGGCTGACAGTCTGAGTCCTCGAAGTCAGGTATGACTCAAACCACTTGCGTGCGATGCCGATGACACCCGTGCTTCTCATGCAAGCCAACAGTAGTGTATGATCTACAGTGTCAAACACCGCTGACAGATCAAGTAGGAACAGCAAGACACCCCTCTTGTTGTCCAGGGTCATCAAGATGTCATTCTGGATTCGCATCAATGCAGTTTCAGTACTGTGATTCGGTTTATAGGCAATTTTTCCTGCAGATTGTTGTGCGAGACGTGGTCAATAAGCCTGTTCAGCACTATCCTCTCCGTCAACTTAGAGATAAAGGACGTATTAGAGACAGGTCGAAAGTTTTTCATGACATCTTTGTCCAACGAAGGCTTCTTGAGCGAAGGCATCACATGTGCAACTTTAATTTTTGCTGGCACAATTCCTGTTGACATGGACAAGTTGACAATGTTTGTAATGCTTGGTAGAAGACAGTCTAAATGTTCCTTCAGAAACCAGGTTGGCACAGGATCAAGTGAACATGACTTTGAGGGCGTGGGGCGCGATAACATACCGGTTAGAAGGCCGGACTCTCAATCGAGAGAACCCGGTTTCAAATCCCACTGCGGTCGCTTCGAACCTTTGGCAAGTTTGATCACCCCACGTTGCCACAGTTCACTCAGCTGTATAAATGAGTACCTGGCAATACAGACAGTGGTGGATATGTGAACGAATAGCCTTCGCGCAGCAATTGCAGCGTGGCTGAATACTTCCCAAAGAAGTTGAGATGGCCTTGGAATGAACAGGTCTGCCAGGGGGTGAAGTGTAAAGCGCTTTGAGCAGTCCTATGGACCGGATACCGCGCTATATAAGAACGTACCTTTACCTTTTTACTTTTACTCTTGTTGACCAGTCGTCTCACCTCGTCTTCAGTTGCAGGCAAGAAAATGCTGAGTTTATCATCCACAGTACCTGGACTCTCATCTGGAGGCACGTAGTTGGGGTCTGCCTTGAGTGTCAAGTTCTCCTGAATCAGCACGACTTTGTCCTGGAAGAATACACTGAATCTGCTAGCCAGTTCAAGACCTGAGTGTACATGCAGCTACTGAGCCCAATGCAAAATTACATGGTGTGATTATATGCTGTGGCACTGACTTACCTGTTATCATAAGTGCCTCATTAGAGGCGAGTGTTTCTGTGAAAAGCAGCGACACAATGAGCTCTGGACAGATGACAAAGCGGATTTGTTCCTGAACACAACCCTCTGCAAACACTGCAAGACCTACACGCTTGTTGGCAAAGATCACCTGCAATTAGAAGAATGGATGACACCTACACATTGAAAGGAAGCAGAATCATAGACAATGATTATGTTCATGTGCTAGTAGAATAAGTATTCACACCTTCCATATTGTATTTTTTATATCTGTAAGTATGACAGTGACTAACACCTTATACAGAGGACGCCTGCATGAAGAACACCGTCTGTCTGTTATGCATATATATTATATACATTATACATACATACATATATCATATATATCATAAATACACGTAACTAGTTGAGATGCCTGACATTGCACAGGGAAAAAAGGCAGACAATCTTTAATAACTTTAAAAATTGCTGCATCCATCACTGTCAGAGGCAAATGTGCAGGCAAAATTATTTAGTTATGCGAGTTATGCACGGCCGCATTTGTGGGCCAATCCAGACGAAACTTTGCAAGGTGACCCAGGGGCCCTTCAGATGGACATAGGGGGGTTGGATGTGGAACCATCCCCATATGGCTACCAGGGGAGGGGGTCACAATTTCAAAAAGGCTGTACTGGAAGTTGCAACCATGGAATTATTTTATTTTCTATGTAATCATAAAGAGAATAATTTTGCCTACACATCTGCTGCTATATATATATATATATATATATATATACCAGCACAATACTCAAGAGTTTTGCAATACTAAACACATGCATGCATGCATGCACGCATGCACACATGCACACACACACACGCACACGCACACACTCACCTGCAACATACCAGCACCATCATCTTCTATTGTTCCACTTGAGGTGACATGTAGTTTGGTGAAAAAGTTGTCACACTTCTCCCACTCTTGCAACCTGTCCTGATTCAGCACCTGTCTGCTGTAGGTGAGGTTCCCCATGGGCACTAAATTTCAGGGAAGCAAAACAATTGACTCTGTTACGTGTCTATGCTTAATTTTGGCAGCATCGTATGGTTCTAAGTGCCATTGTGTCTAAACATATTGCTTAGCTTAAGCTAAGCAACACATCAAGAAAAAAATCTCAAATTGAAGAGAAAAAATACAATCACCATGACACGTTTGAACATAATTCGTCTAGTTGTTACTGACTGGTAGTCATGGAAAGTGTTTGTTTAAAAAGATTGCTTGGCATTATTACATTTGGGAATATTCTTGACAATCTAATGTGAGTAAAAACCTACAAAACTCACAGTAAAAACGACACATCTTCACAGTTCTTTAAATTCCAGAAAGTTTTATAAATTATTTGCAGGATGTTCTCTGAATACCGTTTTAAATTTGTGATGCAAACCTTGGTCAAACATATAATGGCAATTTAAGTCAGATAATGTAGAACAAATCATAAAACCATGGCTTATACATGGTATATTACAAGTTTATTCTATGCTACCTCATTAAAAGCATATGTCTCACATCAGTTACTTACTATTTTCTGTGACAGTCTTGAAGTAGTGAAGCAAACACTTCAACTTCTCACGTTTCTTTGAGGAACTTCTTCCTTGGTATAATCTACAAATAATGACTTATGGTCTGAGTATGAAGCAACAGATGTGGGTGATCTGATGGGCCATTAGAAATTGGCATTGGTCAAAATGTTTAAAATACTTAAATACAATAACACAATAAAGTTGCAGCATTATTTGTAAGCATCAAAGGAGTTAGTAGTTTGAGAAACTCAAGAAAGAAGAAGCGGTAGTTGGTTGGCATATATGAAACACACCAAAATTATATTACATTGTATCAAACCATTTGAAATATAATGTGAGATTTATTTTCAAGTTGACAAATACATCGTTTTGTTGCACAACCTTATTAAACAACATTGCAGAGCATCGGCTGTGTGCTTTTCAATAATGACATTGTAATGACGACACTGCCTAGAAGAAAGCTTGAAAAACGTATTTGAATAGTGACAGATAGAATCAGAACTTCAATTAATGTGAAATACATATGTAAAATATGCACCCGTTGAAGTTGATTTCGGTGTAGTTGGTTTGTCCACTGCATTGTTCGAATGTGCAAAAGAATTCGTTTGCGAGAAGACAGGCAGTCTGCTTCTGGGACATTGTGATGCTGTGTGTAGTTCCCGTCTTCAAAAGAGGGATTGGCTGAAAGAAATAGCACTGTTGATCAACACATATAAGTAACAAATACAAGTGTGGTGTCCTTATTAACTAAAGACTCCCACTAATATTAGAATACATTCAATCAATGTCGTAGGAGTAGAGGCATTTTTATATGATTTAATTCAGACCACATAGGATAAGAAACATATAAACTGTTTTATAATGGTTGTGAACATTTCTATTTATGAATATGTTTATGGTACAATCTGATTTTAAACAGTCACCAGACATAATGACATTACACTGCACACAAAAATATGGCTGAATGTGAACAAACACTTACCTGAGAACATAATCTTGGCAGATCGAGTGCCAGCTTAGCCATCTTTGGGAGAACCTTGTCAAAGAAGACTGCCCTCTCTTCACTGTCAAGGACCTTTTAAGTAAAACACATATTATTTTATTCATACCATTCCTGACGTAACTAGGTCACCACATAAGGTCACTACACCCGTACCACTGTATTTTTCCGAGCTATATTTGAAAGTACAACAAACTGTGACAAAGATGGCAATTTAATTAGATTCATACAAATAAAATATTCTTTGTTTGATTTATTTGTATAAATGTGAAGATGTATAGTTTTTAATAGTGTGCGTGCGTGCGTGCGTGCGTGCATGCATGCATGCATGCATGTTACATCTTGTTGTTTTATTGTTGTTTTATATGTTAAACAACTGTATTGCAAACATGGGTGGTGTACACAAGAAAATAATAAAACATTTATTACTCAGTTACTTAATTAAACTAATTTGTCAATGAGCACATACATTGTGTAAGAAATTATGCAGACCATCAACTTTCTGCATGTCCTTGTTGTCTCCATTGTAGCTCAACATGGCGTTCTGTAACATGTACAGTGTTAAGTTTACATTGTATGATGAAGCAAAAGAAGAAATACTTGTTAAATACAGACATAAAGACAAACTTATCATATTTTCACACCAGTATTCAGCATGAGTAAATATAAAAGATAAAACTATAAAAGTGTAATGCTGAGTTTACTGCATTAAACTGCAAATAAAATATTCAGGTGGTCACACCATTGGGCGGCCCAAGCATAAAGCAACAGTCATAATGTATGATTGTAACTTTGTTACACGCCCTCATGGCCATCGTCAATCGTTCACACAATTAACATGTAAATTCAGCAATATATAAAACATGAAGCTGCATACAAGAAGTGTGCGTATTACCTTCAAGTCATTAAAGTCATGTATAGGTTTAGACAGGGCCTCACAAACCACTGTCCATTTTGATCTGGTTTCCTTCCGCCAAATCTACAAAAACATCATCGAATGTCCTTCATTTTATGCACGTGATCTGACATCAACAAACTTGCCACATCTTGTATATGTTTTTAATTGGTGCATCCTGTTTTCACACAGATTTAGTCACTGAAAATTATATCTCACCGCAACCACTATAACATTACTCCATTAACTTACCCATCCAGGAACTGTCACGGTACACTGAGCCTTCTGAGAAAATGGCATCTTGACAAAGTCTGCGTGCCACAGATGAGGGTCTTCTTTCTACAAACATAGTTCCTTCCATGGAGGAGTTGAGAGAGAGACAGACAAAAAGCCCTAGTGACGCATAATGAGCAATATATAATACCAACATTTTTATCTGAGAAAATTAAAGTGCAGTCAGTGTTCGACTACAAACACACACGTTGTGATTTTGGTACTGCATGATTATTATTTTATCCGGCGTCGCGGCAGAGCATTGTACTGCTCTGCAATTTTCATCGTTCTACCACTTCGTTGGTACATCATTTATCCGCTAGGGTGGTACGTCATTTGTCCGCTAGATGGAACATAGTCCTCCCCTAATTTGTCGCTTATCGAGCCACATGCCGTAATGATGTCGCCCAAAAAAGACCAATTCTGCAAATATGATTACTGGCCTAATATGAAATTAACTGTAATGTTTACAATTACCACGTTATGCAAAGAGACTATGTTATACAGGTTAATTGCACTTTTATTAAATTAATTTGGGGCACATAAAATTTCAAAAAGGCACATACCCTGGTAGTTATGCCTCTGATGTGCCCAAAGGGCACATGTCTTTCCAGATCGATCCCTGTATATATATTATATATATATATTATACTCCTAGGGAGGGATGGAGGGACAGCAAGAGTGAAGGAGGTGAAAACAGAGAAAGGAGAGGGATATATAATAAAGTAAATAAATTGCAAATTTCACTGATAATTTATATAAAAACCATAATATCTATATTATCTCATCCTGATGAACATGAATTAAACACCTCTATGTAGTCATTAGATACATAATTTTTTTATTTACTCACACACCCAACATGGTCCAATGACTGTTGAAATGTGAAACTGTAAATTGTGAATATTCTTACACTTACCAGTGGGTGATGCTTCCTGGGACGACCCTCAGGTGCCTTTGGTTGAATCTATGATTAAAACCAGTTGCTAGCCCAGGATTGAAAAAAGGATGAGACGAAATACTGGATGATGATTGATTATAGCAGTATTGCAATATTTAGTTTATTTTATGAAATACTGCAAATACAATACTGTTTTGCAAATTAATTAATATAACATTATTGTAAATTTAATAATGTAAAATAAAATAAAATTAATTAATACAAAATAAAATGTATGTGTCGAGTATGAAATAAATAATACTTACATATAGTATAGCTCATTGTCTTAATATCATTGTGCAATAGTAGTGCAATGGTGCTATACAAATAGTGCAATACAAACTATGATACTGCTGTATGTTGAATAATCACATTTCAGTTTATTTTATGCCATAAATCTCAGATCCTGTTTTGGCACTCCCTGTGAGAGATATGACACACCATATTCAGTGCTTACATTCAATGATCAATATAGCTATAAAACATTACATATCTTAATGTCAGCTGTTTAAATGTTTACCTGACTACCTGGATAGTGGTTGATTTATGTGACTGAACAGTTTTCATGCATTAAATAACAGCACGGCTGAGGTAAAACAAATCAACAGGGCTACTTGTGTTGGTGTAATACTGTTTGTAAACATGCTTTTTCAACTTTATTTGGTAACCTAATATCAACAATCATCAATCAGAGAAATGCCATTCATTCCAAATGTATGTGTCGAGTATGAAATAAACGATACTTATATATATATATATATATAGCTCATTGTCTTAATATCATTAAACAGTGCAATACAAACTAGGTTACTGCTGTATGTTGAATAATCACAATTCAGTTTATTTAATGTTAAAAATGTAAATCATTGTATATTTCATATCACACCAGATCCAGAATGTATTTTGAATCATATTATTATGAATTTTATTTGGAAGAACTTCTCAAAATAAAAACACAAACTACTGATAAAAAAATCCATGCTTTTAAACTGTATTGAAATTGCCAAAAACATAAGGTAGACATCTTCAAAACAATGACTCGAAATGATCGTGCATCTCAGAAAAAACAGCAAAATATATTTTACCAGTACGGTGTGCTTATCGGAAGCCGTCAATGGTGGAAGGACAACTGTATCAGGCAATGATGTTCTCAGATCCTGTTTTGGCACTCCCTGTGAGAGATATGACACACTATATTCAGTGCTTACATTCAATGATCAACATAACTATAAAACATGACATATATTAATGTGCTCTTCCTCCTTGTTCCCTGCAGGGGTGAGAGTGAGTTATTATATTGTCGAGCCACTCTTTCTGTTCTTTCTTTCCATAGTTTTCTATCGGCCGCTCCCTCTCTCCATCTTTCATCCTCCCCCGACCTTCTCGTGTCCCTCCTCATGCAGTCCTCCCATCTCAGCTGTGGCCTTCCCTTTTTCCTGCGTCCTTGATGTTTTTCCACCTCTGCTCTCTTTGCTAGTTTGCTTGCATCCATTTGCTTGCCCATCTCATCCTGCTTCTCACCAATCTTCCTGTTAGGCTGCATTGCATCCCAACCTCTTTCCTTAGGTCGTTCATCCTTCTTCTGTCCACCCTCTTTGTTCTTGTTATTCGACGAACCCAGTTATTCTCACACACTTGCAGCTTCTGTTGTTGTTGTTCTGTCAACGCCACTGTCTCCAGACCATACAGGCATGCTGGTGTAACACACGTTTTCAAGACTTTCCCTTTCATCTTAATGTCAGCTGTTTAAATGTTTACCTGGCTATATCAGACTTGGGTTCAAATGCAAATGCATTTGAAAATGCCACATTTGCATTTGTATTTTTGGAATCCAAGACATTTGCATTTGCATCAAAACATTTGCATTTTGGAAACCAAAACATTTGTATTTGAATTGAACCATTTGGATTTCTTTTTATCCAAGACACTTGTATTTGCATCAAAACACTTGCATTTGCATCAAAGCACTTGCATTTGCACCAAAGCACTTGCATTTGCACTCGCATTTAATTAAAAAGCATTTGCATTTAAGTTAAAAACCACTTGCATTTGATTAAAAAACATTTGCATTTGATTAATAAACATTTGCATCAAAATATGACATGTTTAAAGTTCATAAACCCATTGTTCATAAACCCATTGTTGAGCCTGCAAACTGGCTTTCCAATTTTGTCTTTGACTCCACCTCGTTTTAGAACAAGTCTTAACTATTATTATGTAACCTGTGAATCCAGTTTAATCCCATCACATACAATTATTGCTGGCTATTGACTCTGTGGAAAGACTGTGTTGAGCAGTGCATGAAAGGCTGGAAGCCATGGATGTTTTGTTTGACCTGGGAAATGCTATGCAATTAACAATACTTTTCAGACAGCGATGTCCATTGGAGCATTTCAGTGGATCACATGTGCAAATCATTGCTGTTGACTATAACCATGTAAGCTAACTGCCAAATGTCAGTCACCATTCCCGACATTGAGTTATTCAAGATGCCAGCGTCCAAGCGTTCCAGTGTTTTTGATCATTATGATGTGTCGAGTGATATATCAGGGAGTTTCAAGGAAAATACAAGCGCTGTACAAAAGAAATTAAAGGTTCGGGCAAAGCGACCACAAATCTTTTGAATCACGTCTAGGTAAGAATACAATGTTTATTTACCCTGGCTACTTTGGGTCTCGGCTACTTTATGGTAATCTAGAAATACCCCCTCACTGAACCGATGCTACCTTTTTCTATGTGGGACCATACTATGTAGTTTGTGGTTTAATTTACTGCAATATGTACTATGTAATACATCGTTTGTGCAAGTGTGACAAAACCATTGTATGTACACTATGACAATTAAATACCAGACAATTAGATACAATACAACTGTACACAAGATAGTTAGACACTAGGAAAAGAAATAGGTCAATTACTATTACATTGCTTCCTATTGCTATTATAATTACATTGTGTTTTGTTCAACCTATTATTTGTAAAACAGAATAACAGACAGTAGAGCCCAAGTCTTCCTTAGTAAGCAAATATGTCAGACCATTCAGGCCTTATCTATCAGTGAACATTCAATTGACCAGGTTTATTTACAGATTGGGCGATTAATGGCATATGTCTACTAAATAAGGTTTGTATGAGTGAAGAAGCCTGCCAATATTTTATCAAATAACAAGTGCAATTAAAGTACAGTTGTGCCTCGTTTTAACGCGCCCCGTTATTACTCGGATTCGGATATAACGCGGTCGGTCGTGGACCCCGATTTTCTGCCGCCAGGGGAAAATGCCAAATGGGCCTGCTTAAACCTACTTAGAATTGCTTTGACAATTCTCAAGAAACATTAAGCGAACAATGTCAATGAACGAGTATCAATGTGTTGTTTGTCTTGCGCAGTCGCCGACATCAATCGCTGTTGCTGACGCTGGCTTCGCGCTTCGCTTCTACGGTTTGTAAATTGCAATCGAGATTAAAAAATACGCCTCGCGTACGAATCAGATTAACAGTTTTAAATGCATTTAGTACGCAATACCAGCATAACACTTAGGTGAAATGACATGCTTCCATTACATCCTAAATTTAATCGTTTTCGCGACGCGAAACCAAGATGCCAAATTCCTAACTCAAGGCTCTACCGGTGCGCAAAAAATACGACTTCGTCATCCGCATATGAAACGATGAATCGATGTTAAGTGGTGCGTAATAAATTTGCGCTTTGGTCGAGAACGGTTCAAAGACGAAGTGAAACAATTATTAATTCTACCTATTGTCGTTTTCGGTGTTTTATCAGCTTACATACTACGGTTGTCAAATCATATATGTTTTCGATAACTCAGATCCAGGTTATTATTTTCGATTCGTAGGCCTATTGCCTTGGCTAGTACGTCATCATCGTAGTAGATCTATTTCATAAGGCATAACTATATACGTACATGTGTTTTATTCAGTTCAATAATCATCAGGGTGTGACATTTAAAAATTATACACGTTGATGCTAGCATAAAAAGTTTAAAAAGTTCCATAAACTGCATGTTGGCGTATAGGACAGTGCTGCAAGCACACAGGGCTTCGACAGCGTTGATGGACTTGGTGCAGCGCGCGGCGATCGCTGTTGTTTAGTAGCTCCCTGGTGGCAGATATGGGAACACCTAACGTGCCTCGCTTACAGCGCGGTCCGATATCGTGGACCCCGACCACCGCGTTATAACGAGGCGCGACTGTAGTTGACTGCTGACTGAACCAGAGACTCACCAAACTAACTGTATAGGGGCTTATTGGCACTCAATTATCACACCTCGGGAGGGTGGCTAGGAAAGAAAGTAACAGGACAAAAGTAATGGACAAAAAGTAACAGGAAAAAATCAACCAATTTTCAAGAAATAAAAAAAATTATGTCTCAAAATTGCTAAAAAAATTTACCAGTGAATAAGCGGCTATACTTGTCCCACATTCTCATTTTGGAGGCAATATAAGCCATATATGCCTTATATGGTACCAAGCAAACAGTTTAGTAATTATACATAATCTCTTAAGTTGGCATTATTTGTTTTTTAGAGACTTCATCCATCTTTGACAATCAACCCGTTAAATTTAATTAATTAACTAATGAAAATTTATTATTGAAAAATGAAATGTATGCGTCGAGTATGAAATATACTATACTTATATATAGCGCATTGTCTTAATATTATTAAATACTGCAATACAAAATATGTTACTGCTGTATGTTGAATAATCACAATTCAGTTTACTTAATGCTAAAACTGTAAATCATTGCATATTTCATATCACACTAAATCCAGAATATATCTTGAATCACGTTATTATGAATTTTATTTGGAAGAATTTCTCAAAATAAAACCACAAACTACTGGTAAAAAAATCCATGCTTTTGAAATTGCCAAAAATATAAGATAGACATCTTCAAAACAATGACTCGAAATGATCGTGCATCTCAGAAAAAACAGCAAAATATATTTTACCAGTACGGTGTGCTTATCGGAAGCCATCAATGGTGGAAGGACAACTGTATCAGGCGATGATGTTCTCAGATCCTGTTTTGGCACTCTCTGTGAGAGATATGACACACTATATTCAGTGCTTACATTCAATGATCAACATAACTATAAAACATGACATATCTTAATGTCAGCTGTTTAAATGTTTACCTGACTACCTGGATAGTGGTTGATTTATGTGACTGGACAGTTTTCATGCAATATATAACAGCATGGCTGAAGTAAAACAAATCAACAGGGTTACTTGTGTTGGTGTAATACTGTTTGTAAACATGCTTTTTCAACTAACCTAATGTCAACAATCGTCAATCAGAGAAATGCCATTCACGGATTTTTGAATCAACTGGCTCCAATGCCACGTAATGAGACCCTTATATTATGGTTTTGGACTACTTTCCATGCTATTTGCTTTTCAACGATGCTATCGAAATAGTTATGAAACTATCACAGTAGTATTGCAGATGTCACAATACTATTGCAATAATAAAATAAAACTCCTAACAGTTACCCTCCTTTACCATGTATCTTTATCATTATCTCACCTGGTCTACATTAATGATGAATCCACCATAGTTCTTTAATGGAATGCTGAACATGTATGCTACATATTAAGAAATTAAATTATGATTGTGAGCTATCCAAATATACCACAAGTCATACCATACACAATGAGGTACAATTGTTGTGCTACAATTGTAAGCTGCATTATATATGTAACATTGCAAAACTTGCCGTCTCTTCTTCTTAGTGTTCTAGCTGTACTTGGCTGCTACTGCCACTAGCCCCTACTGATTCAACACAAAAATAATATTAGGATACAGATATTGTCAGTATCACACATACAACATACGTAATGAATTCATTGTAAATACACCATAATGGTAATGCAAAAATTACCTTGGAAAAGGTACATTAGAAAAACCTGTAAGACTATTACATGCTATGTGAATTATATAATAATAATGATTATAAAGAATAAATACAAGAAAAACATAAACTATAATAACAATAATAATATGTAGCATTACAGAAACAGTGTGATACAATATAAATATAGCATAATAATATGAAATATATAATAATAATTATTATTACTATTAGCCATAGCTAGGAAAGATTGGCTAGAACAGTCAATGCCCAGTGACCATACACAGAAACTGTCGGGAAAAGACTGTAGAATGCCATGTCACTCCTGAAGGCCTATTCACATGAGCGATTGTTCGTCCAACTGGTCGGGTGACACTCACCGTGTCCCATGATAAAGCGCTAAATTATGTATGCTAGACAATGCGATGTGCGACATTAGACAATGAAATGTCACGATGAGGGCAACACCTGCCCATCTCGTCGGTTGCGCCAGTCGCTGATTGTCCACTGCATCTAATAATCTGTCAGGTGACAGTCACTGGAATTGCGTAATTATTTGACACAATGGACAATCAGCGAAATGTCACGACGAGTCATGACGATTGTATATGTACATATATATATATATATATATATCATATATATATATATAAGATACTAATGATAAAAATGTTGCGCCTCGTATTGTCTTATTGGAATGTTTAATGACTCAATAGTCACGCCTAGCACACCTCTCCCAATCAATTTGATGATCAATCTGTCATGTGAATCGGCCATAACTATATGTCTCCTTGTCGCTTCAACTGTTTAACAACTAAATAGTTGCACCTTGAATTGTCCAGCACAACTAATTTATTTGCACATTGTCAGGCGACAAAGTGCTTGTTGCCCAATCAATTGGATGATCAATCAGTTGTGTGAACCGCCATTTAATATGTCTCCTTGTCGTTACAACAGTGGGGAGTCTGCTGCATTGTTCTTTTTTATGTGAACGTTAATCCACCATACTCAATGAAAGATGCCACAAAAAAATAAGCATTGTGTGGTATTTGCAAATACATTACACATTTAGTAATTACTTAATTGAAAAGTCAAGTATCTTTCTCCTTAAAGAAATCTACAGCGATTTTCATTGTTTAACCGAACGACTGTTTTATGAGTCATAGTAATATTGTATTTATTAGACAATAATATGTACAACATCTCGGTTGGTTGAAAATGAAATCCATATAAAAAAATTTACCATCATGATCTTTCACATATCTTAATATTTTTGAAAATAGATTATATGGCGATGAATTAAGATATGCTAGTTTTACGACATATCCACACATCTATAAAATGCCAATTAATAAATCTTCAATTTTGAATGTGAAACATATCAGATGCTTTATTAGTCCATTAAATTCCCATAGTCTGTTAAATTCCCGTAGTCCGTTAAATTCCCATAGTCCGTTAAATTCCCCATATCAATTAAATTCCCGTAGTCCGTTAAATTCCCGTAGTCTGTTAAATTCCCCTAATCCAATAAATTCCCATAGTCCATTAAATTCCCGTTTTGTTCAATTTCAGATGGTAAATATACCACAGTGAAGAAGATTTAAACATGAAGCATAACATTGTTAATTTAGATGTACTGTGAGAACCAAACATTCATAAAATTTGGGCACTGAATTGACACACAACCCCCAACTAGCTGCGTATTAGTTAAACAATAAAAATGTTCTATTCTCTGCAAAATACCTATGACTTGTTGGATTGCCTCTATACAGCCATTGGCTTCTTTGTTGAATGTGAAAACTTGTGTCTTGAAAGTTTTCTCCAGGCTGTCTGCAGTCCGTTTTGCCAAGGTGCTCTGGGATTTCATTCCTTTCACTCTACAAGCATTATATATATATATATATATATATATATATATATATATATATATATATATATATATATAAATATATATATATATATAAATATATATACACACACATTTATATATATATATAGCTTGAAGAACCGAAACCACTGGAAGGAAATCATCATATCACCATGTTAAGTAGATGACATAAGTATATATATATATATACATACATACATATATATACATACATACATATAGTTTGGTCATTAAGTGAAAATATGTGTTTGTGTATGTGTGTGCATGTGAGAGTGTGGTGTGTGTGCGTGTGGGTGTGCATGTGCATGTGCGTGTGTGTATAGTTTGGTCATTAAGAGAAAAATGTATTAGTTGATTTTTTACCAAAATTACTCCATCCTGCTTAAATTGAGTTGTGGATATATTAACACACTTAACTACTCTTGTTCTTCACCAACTTATTAACTGGGTGAATAACACAACTGAATACGTGTTGACTGAGATAAATAATGACATTTAGATGATACTTCAGGCCATCTCTGTATCATAGTCCTGCCTACTGTAGTAATGTTGCTGTCTGGTTATTTCAATATAAATATTTACGTGAGTTTGCATGTAATAGTATTTCTGTGTTTGTTAATCTCTTATACAGCATTCAGGGAAAACATGAATAAGACAATCTGATAAAAAAAATGCGGGTATCTAGACGATATCTTTATCATCTTTGTCTACATGCTCTCATGCAGGATATCATTAGAACTTTCTATTGGATTTGATATGAATAAAAACATCTGCGCATTTCGCACTTTCTACTAAAGGAGAGGGTTATAAATTAATGGAACAACATAACTGCTGAATGTCTAAACACCCGCAGTATCAATGTGTTTAATAAAATAATTTACAGGTATCTAACAAGGGCAGGCCATGTAGTTGAAATGGGTATTGTTTGACCTTTGGGAATATACATTGTTGGCTTCCGGTCCACCTGCCATATGAAGCATGTCGCTGTGGGTGATAATCTAGTGAAACCTGACTAAGTCTAAGGTTATGCAGTGATATCAATGATACTGCAAATTAATGCATGACAGTTGTTCAATCAAACGAGTCCGTAACTGTCTACTGCCAGGTTCTCATTTCTGCAGCCGTGTGGACCATACCAATCAGCCAAGTGGACCACACCAATCAGCATGGACTGAACAAAATTGCTAACACTTCAAATGTCAGTTAGTGGACATGAACCGCAGTTTTCTCAGTTGGGAGCCTGAAAACCTCTCAAACCATTTTTCATTCAATTGACGAGACACTTGTTATTAATTTTAATCATAGAACTTTTGTGTAAAACGTTTCCCCAACATTTAAAAGGTAGGGAAACATCACTGTTTGTCAACTAGGTTAACATAAATATTTGTAAAGCTTAATATTCAGGTAACTAAACAAACATATATTATTTCAGGGGGAAAATGTTGATTAGATTACCAAAGTTTTCTTTGTGCATACATAATGTGTTTTGTAGCCGCAGAGCCTCTGCTTGAGATCTTCTAGTATTTCTTTGCGTGTTTCCATCTCTCGGAGTTTGCTCGGAAAATCCAGTAACTGAGCAGAGTCATAGAGTTTGCGTATTTCCTGCTGCTGTTGGTGCAATTCCTGTGGGTAAGGCACGTTTGTTGCCTCTTGAGATATCGTCTGCACAGCTTTGTTGCCCCACTCTTCTAATACTTTCAAGACCCTCTCATAATCCATCTTAATCTTGTTGCCGTAGTCAGTGTTAAGTACCTGCAACATAATGTTATTCTGTAGTTGCTTGTCACTCCATGGGGTAATCCTGTAATTTGACTGTATTTTGTATTTTTGTTATTCAACTTTTTTTTGGGTCATATTTGCACCATGAAATAAACTTATAAAATATTTTGACACAAAATCCTACACACTTTAATTAGTGTTTTTCGCTGTTATAACATTTTTGAGCAGACAGTGGCATAAATAAATGTTATTTTATGTAGTTTCGCCTCTTCTAGTGCAGGTGTTGTCACTCATTTGTGTTTACCTCTTCTAGTGCAGGTGTTGTCACTCATTTGTGTTTACCTCTTCTAGTGCAGGTGTTGTCACTCATTTGTGTTTACTCTTCAATGTTCATTTTTTGCGACACTCAGCATAATTTATAGTAATAAGTTGTATACATGCCTAATGGCAATGCTGGTGACTTAACCATGCAAACAGCAAAAGCAAGTTTCACAGCATAGTGTAGACAAGCTGTACATAACAACAACAACAACAACAACAACAATATTAAAGTTTACTATTTATTATTAATATAGACAAAATATGGGTAAATAGTACACCAGATAGTGCTCTCAGCTTCACTACAAGCATTCTTTGATAGTCCATAGTTACAGTTAACAACACAAATACTGTTTGGTTATTTGGTGATACGGTAGGTATAATAGTTATGAACATATACAAAGACTGAATCGCACAAATTTGCGCCCTCACAACATCCTCCCATACACTGCACCACATCTTAGAATTAACAATACACCTAAAGAAGGCAATTGTTATTGAAACAATCATCCGACATAATAGAGAATAATCTCTCATAGAAAAAACATAATTTAAACTTCCCTCATTAATTCATTTAGCCCATCACAAATTAGGTTTGTTGATGTTCAAATTTGTAAAGTTTGAATACTCCAAGTGATATGTGCAATCGGTTTAATAGAAAATGCATACTTTTGCTAAATCGCTGAAAGATTATACTTTGATAATTAGATAGGATAACTTTGCAAACGTGTGCAAAGCGTTATATCATAGTATATGGAGGCAAATCTTCTTCCGCCTTTTTGGGTAATTTTGATCCAATAATTTCATCAAAACTAAATTATATATTTGCACAAATGAGCTAGCATGTCATAATCAATAATACATAATAGTTTTTTGTGTGAAATGTTTCTAAAATTTCTAAAATGAGAGGGACAAAAAGAGCCTTAATGTAAACAAATTAATACAATAGCAATAATCACAATGCATAGGTTTGATGCATATCTCGGTAGTCGGAAATGTCACATACATTTAACTACTGACATTTCTCATTTGAACCACCTGACGCTGATACAAGACAAATTAGTTGCTATGAATCTACCTTAACGTCTTCGCCACATTTCATCACATCACAGATGATTTCTTCCAAAATGTTCGCCAATACTTCTCCCTGGTCCACAACTTGCATTGCTTCTTTCTGCACCGTGGAAACAGTGACATAATAACTTAAACAAACTTAGGAATTTACATCATAACAAGCGTTATCACTGTTTACTTAACTAAAATCCAGAAAGCTATATTTTGTAGTGCAGCGGTGATGAAAAAAGAAAAAGAAACTGTCATCAGTGATTGTGAAAGCGATGGAGCTCCATGAAATGAAAACATATACAAATTTGCATCTGAATGCGATCCTGGATAATCGCATTTGCATTTGACCAATTTGAAGCATCTGCATTCGAGTGTGTTGACATGCATATGTTATTCACATAGTTCAAAGTTTCAGTGACCATCGGTCGCATTCAGTTGCTTCCTCCTTCCCTATACCTCTGGCATTCTAAGTAGCACTAACATTATAATATTATTGCGCAATATTTATGGTTTTATAAATGGCATAGAAAATGGAATAGAAAATAATTTAATTAACTGCATCATAAATTTTATAAATATTGCTAATGGAGCAATGTGGTCTAGACGGGCAAGTGCACTATATTGTGTATAATGGCGATCTTATATCCCATTTATATAATTATACTGAATTGTTTTAATTAATATTTTATAACTTATTTATGTTTTAATGCTTATTTATATGTAAATGGATTTTTTTTTGCAATATATATCTATATTAATATATATATATATATATATATATATATATATATATATATATATATATATATATATATATATATATGCCGGTGTGTATAATGGTGACATTACATCACATTTATACACACTGTATAGTCAATTATGATTACCTGTATTACATTTAGCTTCTTTATATTTTTAATGCATATGTGTATGACTATGCATTTTTGTCCGAAATAAAAAAGTATTCTATTTTATTATATTTTATCATAGAACCTGAAACTAATGAGTCACACTGCAGTCATGTGTTTGTGCGCATGTTTGTGCATGCATGCGTGTGCGCGTGTGAATCCAATCATCGCTGAAGTAAGTGAGTATTCACAAATGGCAGGAGATTTGGTTGCATCAGCCACAAAGAACATAGCAATAAGATAGGCCTACCTTCAAATGTGAGCACCATTCTTCTGGAGTAGTGACCACATGTCCAACATGCTGACCGTCTCCGTAGCAAAGACAAAGTGAACATACACCAGTTGTACATTTTATGCAGTACATGTCAGCTATTTGTCTCTCGTGTTGCCTGCAGAATTCCTGCTCCCAAGTCACATCTTCTTGCTTCAGATGCTGCTGCTGCGGCGGCGGCTGCTGCGGCGGCGGCGGCTGCTGCTGCTGCGGTGGCGGCTGCTGCTGCTGTGGCAGCTGCTGCTGCTGCTGCTGCTGCTGCTGCTGATACTCACTGACAATATTCTGCAGAGTGAAGTTTCTTTGAAATGGTTTGGTGATTGAGCAACATCCCATGGGGCATTTTGCCTCTGTCAAAGAAAACATATATACCACGTGGGATACATAATATATGTAATAATTACATTTATTATCGTGTATTGCCAATATGCAAGCTATGTGTAAAGAATCATTTGAAACTATTGCATAAATACATGGTCTAACCAATATTGCTTTTGTCAGAATTGATGGTCCAAAATTAATTCCCTATCTTGTCCGATACAGAAGGTTTTAGTGCCGTACCACCGGCCCCCTCCTCGTGGGGCACCTGGCACCAGTGTTTGGCTCCTGACAAATACTCACATCTTTCTGACTAATTGTTATTAGAAGGAAGACATGTGCTGTGCGAAAACAGTGGGATTACTGTTTTGTTTCCAGTAATCGTAGATTTTCATGTCCAGTCTGTGTTCTGTGTTCCATATGTTGAATGTCAGCCATTAACGCATTCATTCCACACTGAAGCAATTAATTAAATATATAGGTTTTTCAGATCAGCTATTTTTAATGCACGAAAAACAGACACTATTAATTAGTTTGAGTGTCTTTCACGTAGCCATTTTTAACTTGACTGCCAACAAGTTCCAGATGACGAGGAAGACATTAGCCAGGTGTCTATCCAACAATGTTTCATCTATATGTTGTCCCGCATTATCAGGTGTCTTAAGCATATTGATACTGCGTTTGTTCCATTACACTTGTTTACTTGAATCTAGACTATTGAGGATACGTGGACCTATGCCGTGCTCCCAGTGATATTACATTACATCACGAATCTTATTTGGTTTGCTGTGTTTAATTTTAGCCAATATGTACTGTGTGCATAATATTTTGTCACAATTTGAAGTGTAAAGCGCTTTGAACAGTCCCAAGGACTGGATACTGTACTAAATAAGAATTTTTTTTACCTTTTACAATTCTTCAAAATCAGATAAAAAAATACTAAAACCATTGAGAAATATGTTAATTTAAGCAAACACATACCCCCATCTCTCTTTGGTGCAGTTATGATGATGTCGTCAAGGCACCCTTCGCAGTAGCTGTGACCGCATGGTAGCAGCATCGGTGCTTGGAATATTTCATGACACACAATACATGTCAGCTCTTCTTCCATGTCTGCCCGTTGACTTACCTACAATACATTATTCATGATCAAAATAGCATTAATAACTTGTCCGTTGTTGAGCAAAATCATAATAAAGCCTTTCTTGTGCGATTTTTAAAAACAAGTTTGTATACAACAATTGTGTCAATACAATCCAAAATCCAAATTGATCAAGTACAAAAATTTGGGGCATAATAGTTAGCCTAGTTTCGTGGTACCAACGAATTAACAATATCTAACCAATATAATTTGTGTAAGGTGTGGATATATAGGGTGTTCCTAAATTATCTTGCCTACGTTGAATGTAAATCAAAAATAATTGACACAGAAGCATGTAGCTTGTAGCCAAATCAACGAGTTTATGCTGACAAAGTTTTATATATATATATATATATATATATATATATATATACACACACATATGTATATATATATATATGTGTGCATGTATATATATATATATATAATAGAAATTAGTCTTTAGTATTTGATATATACATATATAAAAGTCAAATTAAATTTTTAGGCTATTGCTACTTAACACGAATAATATTACAGAAAACGTTAATTATTTTATTATATATATTATATAATAAAATCACACACACACACCCACACCCACACACCCACACACAAGCGCTACACAATTAAAAGATCGGTAACATTCGACAAATGTTGAGTTGTTATTTAATCTATATTTTATATCTGTTAAGTTGTTGATAACAGAAATCACAATGTACACACGCATGCACGTACAGCAACAACAATAAAAGCTATTACACATCCTTGTTAATTCTTGCCTGCCTTGTCCGACTTTTATGTGCCCGCCTATTAGGGTGCCCGCAAGTGACCAACGTTGAAACCTAGTAACACTTCCTGTTGTTCGTAGAAGCAGACATAATTATTGTTAGGTATATTACAATCTGCTATGTGCGCTGCGGAAAATTCACTGTGTAAAAATTTACCCAGAATCTGTGACCTCCATGGTGATGATGTCATTCATAAACAGTATGCTAATGGATGTATGACCTTCATTGATACATATATCAACCAAATAAAAGACTGACGAAGCATGTGGACTTTTCGCGGGGTCTTCCCGAATTGAATTTGACCGAGGTAAGCTTGTGTAAACTTTTGTCTTGTGAATAGTAGTTAAAAATAATGGTAAATAATCATCGAACAACTTTAGAATATCAATAAATGAAATCTTCAGTATTTCAGCGTTATAATGATGTGCGTATTATGACTGTACGTGGTTTGTTCGCCCGAATACAGCGTCGTTTGGAAAATTAGCTATGCACGCGCTGTTTAGTGTTTAAAAGTGCGTTTGCGTTGGCAGACTTTAATCGCTGCGCGGCAGCAGGCCCAGGGTCATTTAGGTCAAGTCGTTTCCTGCGATTCAAATTCCACGCAATCGAAGTGTTTGTGACTAACTGTTGTTAGATTTAATCCGAATAAGTGATATACATATATCAATGTTGTATGACATTAATAATCATTAAGGTAACTGTTGCTAAAATGTGATATTTTCACAATTTAAAAGCTTTATTCGTAACTTTTTGTTTGTGACCTAGGTGCGTGACCTAGGTGCAATTTTAAGTGGTCTGATGTCATGATATTTCAGCATTTCAATCCATGCTATCTGCACGTTTACAGTTATGTGCTGATATTTCTGCATGTAAACAATCAATCAAACATCTATTATTTGGGGTATCCTTCCCTTATATTAAGTTTGATAGATAAATAAATGAAGTGAAATGACAGTTTTGCTAAGCAATTCTTTTTACATGTACTACAATACACTACGCCTTCAGGGATTTCAAGAAGACAGGACCACCAGAGGAAAAACTGGCTTGACAATATACATGAATAGACCAAGCATAGCTTACCGACCCTACTACACACAGCAGAAGAAAGACAAAGCTTGTGAAGACTGTAGAAGTGGTGAATATATGTTCACTGAGCCTACAGTGTCCAATGCACATTGACACATTACGCATGCATGGATTTACCAAACAGTGAACTCTGATGTGAACATGTGAATATTATAAACATTACTTCAGTCTCAAGTCTCAAGTGGTTATACTCCAAACAGCCCAAACTTGGGCTAACGCAGGAGTTTGTGTTGGACTGTGTGCATGCGCTGTGGGTGGTACATTCGACTAAAAGACTAGTAACTTTAATGTTTATGAAATGGTTTTTATCTTATAGTTTTATTTATTTTATGTATAGGATGTTAAACGAAAATTTTGAATAGGTTGGTTATGTGTATGGATACTGTCGCTGTCTTGCCACATGCACACATAGACAATCTCCATACCCACACCATGGATAAGTTTACGCTGAGCACTGTGTTTTAAAGGCAGTTTAGGTGAGGAGGTGTGGTGAAAGGGAGTTCCATAATAGCTTCTTGAAATTATTTTGGGTTTTTAATGTTGGTAATTTTTGGTGGAATCATATTCCATATGCGAATGGCTTGGGGATAAAATGAAAAGACCATTGCATTTATACGACACCTGGGGGCTATGTATTGTCCATGGGTTCGAGAGCGGGTTAGAAGGCATGGAGGGGGGGTGATCTCAATAATGTTATTTAGAATTTTGTAGAAGGTTGTGGCTTGTTTAATGATGCGTCTTCGTTCGAGGGTTGGCCATCCAAGGGCAGTAATTAGATCTGCTGGATTTGTGTTCCGTCTGTAATAATTTTTAGCAAATCTGGCAGCAGAGTGTTGCACTCTTTCAAGGCTTTTAACTTGTGAAAAGGTGTGGGGATTCCATATGGGTGAAGAGTACTCGAGGTTTGGCCGGATTAGCATTTTGTAGGCTGTTTGTTTAACTTCGGGTTTACATGGGCCAAGAGTTTGTTCAATCATGTCTAAAAATTTAGAAGATTTTGAAGTTGTCAGTGACGTGATTTGTCCAGGTTAATTTGGAATCCAATTTTACTCCGAGATATGAGTGGCTGGACACAGTGGATAATGGCTAGCCAGAAAGCGAGTACTTGTGTGGGCTGGGTTTAGTTTTGTTTGTTATTGGAAGGTGGACACATTTAGATACATTAAATTCCAATTGCCATTTGTCTGACCATGTTTGGAGTTGGCTTAGGTCAGTTTGGACAATTTCGTGGTCAGTTTTGGAAGACATTTTACGATATATAATACTATCATCTGCAAAAAGGCATATAGAAGATTTGATGTTCCCATCTATGTCATTTATGTAGAGTAAGAAGAGGACAGGTCCTAGAACTGAACCCAGTGGGACACCAGATGTGACATCTGTGATGTCCGACAGGGCACCGTTAACTGAGACTCTCTGTTTGCGGTTGGATAAGAAAGATTTGATCCAATTTTGAATATTTCCAGTGATTCCGTAGGAGGTCAATTTTGATAGAAGACGTAGGTGAGGCACTTTGTCGAAGGCTTTGGCAAAGTCAAGCAGGATTGCGTCAATTTGGGTCTTGTTGTCCATAGCAGTCATCCAGTCGTGGACTGTCTCAATGAGTTGAGATTCACAAGACAGTCCCGACTGGAATCCGTGTTGGAAGTGGAGAATGATGTTATGCTTGTGCAGGTGTTTCCACATATTGCTTAGGATGTATTCCATTACTTTACAGAGGATGCAGGTTACTGATATGGGTCTGTAGTTAGCAGGGTCAGATTTGTGGCTCTTTTTGTGTATATGAGTTACTAATGCTTGTAGCCAGTTGTTAGGAAGTTTACCTGTGTTGTATGATTGTTGGAAAATTTGGGTGATGATGGGAGCTATCTGCTTTGCAGTTTCTTTAAGGACTCTGGCTGGGAGATCATCTGGGCCTGTAGCTTTGTTCTAGTTTAGATTTTCCAGCTGCTTTATTACGCCATCTATGCCAATTTCGAAAAAGGGGGATGTTGGGGTAAGTAGAGGGGGCTATTTGGGGGATGGGGTGCTTTTCTTGGGTAAATACAGAGCTAAATTGGTTGTTTAGGGCATTTGCTTTATCACGATCATTTATTATTGGCTGGTTGTTTACTCAAAGTGTGGGAATGCCAATGTTTCCTCGTTTATTTGCCTTAATGAATGACCAGAATCGTTTTGGATTAGTTTTCAGGCTGTCTCCAATGTGGTTGTTAACATAGTTTTTGTAAGATTTTGCTAATGCTTTAGTAATAGTAGCTTGCTTTCGGAGTTCCTTAAATTTTTCCCAGTCACTGTTTAGTCCAGTTTGCTTTGCCTTTTTGTGGCTTTTGTTTCGTCTTCTCTGCATTCTAATTAGTTCACGTGTTATCCAGGGGAGGTGGGTTTTAACTTTTGTGTATCATCTAGGTATGTTATTGTTAATCAAGGTACTCAGACGTTCGCGGAAAAAGGTCCAGTTTATGTCTATGTTCTGTGAGTTGGGGGTCATGTTAAAGTGCAAGACATTAATTAATGAGACATTTCTGCACTGCCTTGTGAACACTGACACATACACTGGCATGGATTTATGAAACAATGAGCTGTGAATATTGCTGTACTGAGCCTGCAGTGTACAATATGGCCTTCCTTATAGTTCCATTTATAACGGGGTGAAGCTGACTAGTTGTTGTACTGTTGCATTGCTTTGTGTGTTGTCCTTTTCCATGTTTCTTTATCAGCTACTGTGAACAACATATAAAACTACTTCATGTTGAAGTGCAGGACATTATTTCATGAAACAGTGAAATATGAATGTTGACGTGCTGAACCTGCAGCGTACTGTGAACCAGTTTTGACACAGTGAACTGTAAATATTGTTGCATTATGCATGCAGAAAATGTCAAAGCTCTCTTAATGTTTAATAAATTGTGTTATTTTTATGCAATGACATTGTGATTAAAAAAACATGCAACATGCAACAATATATTGTTCTTTAAAATCCATGCACATAGCTGATCAACATAAATCGGTCAAAGGTCAATGGAGGTCAAATAATCAGGTCACTAAGGTCAATATTATGGTCAACAATTACAGCCTCTATTTACTTGATAGCATCCCAATCTAGACTTAATTAATAAATAGGCCATTAAGACACGTAATTAGGTCAAAGGTCAAGTTCTAATAAATTAGTCCATTAATGGGTATTAAGGTCAATGTATACCTAAATCCTCCCTTACATCCGTCCTTGGTCCCACATATCACACATAATCATACATAATTACTTAATTAGGCCATTTTTTGCAACATAAATAGGCCATCATAGGTCAAGGTCAAACAAGTAGGTCATTGCAAGGTCATGTCAAGGTCACACATTATTAGGTCAACGTCTTACGTTCTTCTAACTTTTTATTCCACCTCGATACTTTCATTAGTACACACTATGTGCCATATTCCCCTGCATTCAGTGGCAGCGCAGCCAACAAACATAGTTACATACCGGTCACAAGAAATGGACTCAATTGCAATACACAACATAGACCTCATTTTTGAAACCAAAAAATTTAATAACTTCGCAAATTTATAATAAAGATATTGAAATTTTTTAAAAGGGTGATAAATGGCATAACATACTTTATCAGATAGAAGTGTTTGAATTATTATAAAACAATTTTGAATATTTTTTTCTAATATACCTAATATTGTGTCTATGACCATAACCCAGCAGGCACACCGACGTTGTTCGACGTCGAAAATAGGTTGAAATAAAGTCGCGACGTCGGCCAACATATACACAACGTCTATGCAACGTTGATCAACCCCCGTCGTACCGACGTCGAAGTTTGACGTTGTTTGGATGTCGAATGTAGGTCGGTAAGCAACGTACATAAGTGGACAACATACATGCCACATCGATGTAACGTCGATCCACGTCGAATTTAGGTGGCCGCAAGACAAGGTACATCTATAGAAATTCCTTTGTGAATCTTTGGCTGTATTTTTTATTATTCAATACATTGATTTTGAGCATTATGCAAATAATTTTTTTTCGCAAAGCATACGAAAGTAGATCTTTGCACATCGTAATTTTAGGCGCCAAACTCGAAGGTCGTGAACTGTCTTGGACTTAGACTTAGCCTTAGGTGAAGTCCGAAGGTTCTGTACTCGTCGATCAGTACTAGCTGTCACTATGTTTATTTGTTGCGAGTAATTTACCAGAATAGAAGCAAAATTATATATTATTATAATTATTATAATGTATCTATATATTGTATATATATATATTCTGTGAAATCTTCATTTAGTGTTCTGAGCTGCATATCGGTTGTTTAATTCGTTATCAATACTTGCATTTATACTATTATAATTGGCAGTTGCGTGTCGGGAAGTGCCCAATTCCGTGGGCCGTGGCTACTTGGTATTGACTATTGTCTTGCTCTCTCAGCCATTTTAGAGTATCTGGTAGTCATATTTAGGCAGTGTTGCATTGTGGTGGTGTATAGTGTAGGGGACTGGCATTGTTTGAGATTAAAGGAACAAATTAAGTGAGAAGTAATTAATGTTCGTTATTTGTTTAGCACATGCAGACGACTGACACCAACGTATTTTTCATCTGTGTAGACAATGTATAAACTGAATTTACTAAATTAACTAAATTTAATTAATTCGTTTTTTACCAGAAAGGCTTCTTCAGTGATTTATGTTTCCAACTAGAAACTACCACAATATCATATAATACAACTTACGTATACGCATTACCTTTCAGCTAGTGTTATGAAGTCAGTGAATGGCAGCACCGAGTCTGATGTAAACACAGCTGTTGCCGCCACCCTGAAGTATGCGCCAGAGAGGAGTGGGGGAGGTGGAAGAACAGCCAGCACAACCAAACAACCCACCGACACTGCCTAATCAGACACATATCTAAAGTGCATTTTCTGTTACATCATCAATAATAAACATAGGACTCCCCAATATATTTGTGTCTTTGTATCATTGAAGTTGAAACAATGCTGACAGATCAGTCAGCATTGTTTCAATTACAAAATCAACATTACTAAGGACGTTGAAATCTAGTCAGTTTGTAACGTTGTTACAACGTTGCTACCTGACGTTGAAACAACGTTGATATCCGACGTCGACTCAACTTTCATATCGACCAATAATTCGACGTCATCACAACGTTGATACGTGACGTTGAAACAACGTTGATACGTGACGTTGAAACAACGTCGATATCCGACGTTGAAACAACGTCGATATCCGACGTCGACTCAACTTTCATATCGACCAATAATCCGACGTCATCACAACGTCGATACCTAACGTTGCTACAACGTTGCCACAACGTCGTACGTGCGCCTGCTGGGAAATAGCTCTGCTTTAGCATTATAAGTTATGGAATACAACACTAGGCTCAACTAACACGTGTTTTTTACTGCTAATCTGGCGGTTGCAGCCTGGTCAACAGATGAGTCGACCAGAAGAAACTGGATTTTAATTGTCATATAATAATAAAACGAAAGTAAAGTGTCAAAAAACAACTGCTGACGTTTTATCAATGTGTTTGATTTGCTAACACTAGTTTTATACAGTGCAAACTATGTTCCTGTTAGCACATATGTTAAGGATAAACACTACCTAGCTTAGTCTTAGATCAAAGGTCCCTCATCAGTTTGGTTACTCCAACATTATAACTGGAGTAAAAACGGAAACTCTGAATACTCACGAATGGCGTAACTTTGTCACGTGATCGGCGAGAAGCAGGAAGTCAGGCCAGTCATCAGCCTTGACCTCACAAAGCGTTTACCGTTTTGGATATCCACTACTTGAGGAGTCAGACCACTGTAGAGAATTGCATTGGTGGCCATGTTAACTTTTTGTCTGATTATAAGAAAACGTGACCATCAAAAATTTTCACAGCAACTGCCATCATCTCATTGACATGCTGACCAAATTGTGTCAAAATCACATACCTCCAGCTCTTTTAAAACGCCCCGACGTGCGATGCCCATCAATTTTGAAAGAAAAATTCCCATAAATCACTCCGCCTGTTAAACTCTAAAAAACTCACCATTTCACAGCCAATAATAGCTACTACAAACAAACCTGTGAATATGCCTGCTCAATTGCACTTATGTCACATCATTTAAATTGTTTAAATTCACATATCGCAATTTAATACGCCCTACGTACATTCGTCAACAGTGGTCTTACCCCTTGAGCCTTACTACTATGCGAGATAATTATAACGATTTACTACTATGCGAGATAATTATAACAATTTTTTCGATGATTTGATAAAAAAAAATACGCAGGCTGCTCTCTGCTCTCACGCGTAAGCGACAGTGACGCCCTCTGCCACCCTCGCTATAGCCAGGGATGGTAGCAGTATACTACCAGGCTCTTTAATTGGTACCACACTACCCCGCCAGATTAACCTGTTGAAACGTGGATTAATCCCACGGAACTAGACACGTACGCCCACGCCCAAACTCATATAGTCATAGAGAGTTCCCACGACATACTTTTAACATGTTTAACAAGATTTGCCATCCAAGCCAAAGCCAAAGGCCAGATGGCAAGTGGACAAGGAAGCCTTTGGCTTATCGAGAGTCCAGCCATGTTCATCTACGTGTAACCCGCCCGAAATACGACATGAGAGAGTACTCGTTCTCACAGAGGGTGATAAATGAATGTGTGCGTGCGTGCGTGCGTGCGTGCGTGCGTGCGTGCGTGAGCCTCTAAAATCCCAGGGATGGCCGCTATTGGTTAACTCGGCAATAGAAAGTTCCGTGTTTCAGCCGAGTTATCAGCCAGGAGTATTGACGTAGATAACCGGGCTACCCAGGAGGCCCGCTACACAAACTCATCAAGCACTACAGACATCACAACTCTCACCGATGGTTGCAGCATTTACATGTGTAGCTCCGGGTTAAAATTCTCTTGCTGGCGTTCGAAGCTTGGGCCAGATCGAGATGAAGTGGAACTGAACAGGCCATACTCTCAGGAAGCCAACATGTCACGTACATTAACAAGACAGGCACTTACGCGAACCATCAAAGCAAACGGCCGAGAAAGACCTGGCACACATGACCCAGAAGTGGGATGGCAAAAACTGGATGTAGATTGAAACAACTGGAAACGACAGAGCTAGGGTCCTGTATGAAGGCAAAGCATCAATAATCTCACATACCCTGTGAGAGCAAGGCTCCTTTTGTCTTGATATAGATAGCACAATGACATTTGCATCATGCAGGACCTTCTGAAAATGTGCCTTTCCTGCAGTACTGAAGTAGTAGCTAGGTCACAGAGGTGTAGTACCGAGCTGATCTTTCCACGTGTCACTATTTCAGTGGGATGGTCATCCTCTTCCCTCTTGCTAGGGAAGCAATTATTGTTTTACTCAGTTCAGTGTCTTGGAGCGTGTCTGAATGCTTCCCAAAGAAGTTGCGTTGGTGTTGGAATGAACAGGTCGTGTACACGAGGACAACCTTTACATTCATGTTTGAATCAGTTTTCTTTAATACAAACTTCAGTTGTGACAAGTACACATGCTTCTGGGGCAACGTTACCAAAATCAACATTCCACGGCACACCCTAATGAATGACAACAGGGTAGCATCTCTGTTGATTAATGCAACTAAGACAAATGTAAATTAAATTAAATTAAACTTTTCAGTAATATGGCAATATCAACGAACACGTCAACATTATAACGACATTAGCAGTTAATTACTGCACTGTTAATCCCAACTTTATTTTTTTTTAAAGGTGAATCATACAGTAATAAATTCTTATATTCCAGTGTGTTGATACGAACTGTTTACACACAAAAAAGCAGATGACATTCAATTGAATCACATTCACAGTACACAAAATGGAAGACCAATTTATCACCATATATATTCTATGTTCAGCTTCATTTTAGTCATCTACTAACGTTTGGTCCCTTTGAGGGATTCCGGAGCATACCTGGGACTAAGACAGTTTGCCAAAAATTATAACAATTATTTGGCTTACACAGATATAAGATTTTCGAATTTCCCAGACTGTGAACTACAGAAACTGTTTTAATGCTGTGCTGTAAAACTCCTGGGGATACCATAATGTTGTCTAATTCCAAAACTAAACCCTCAGACTGTATTTGCTACACAAAGGAGTGGGGGAGAAGGGATTAAGGAGACCCAAATGAACATTTGCATTGCACAGCACGTGACAGAAGGGACGGATCCATTTGTGGAGACAGAAGTACAGAAGTAACCATATAAATCATAATTTCACACAATAATACTGGTAGTAATTGCTGTAATATCACGTATCATATTGCACAAAGCATGGCTTTCTTCTTGTAAAATGTATTTCTTAAAGATACAGTCTCAAGATGCTACAACACATAAAGTTTATATTATGAAGATCTTTAACTCAAATGTTATCTCAGTGCTGATGTATGGATTGAAAATTTGGAGGTGCACACGAGTAATCGAAAATAAACTAAACTCTCCAGCGATTCCGGGAGACTTAACATGTCTGTAAACATCGTTGATAACAAATACCTCCAAAAGATAAGAGGAATCCATTGGTGTGAACACAAAACCAACAAAGCAGTCAGAAAAGAATGCCAACAAGAGTATGTCTAAACAACTATAAGAAAGAAGATATGGACATACCAAAAGCAGCGCTTAGGTAGCGTTAAACTGGAAAAATGGGAAGGCCTAAAATGAAACGAACCTTTTTAAGTGAGGGAAAGGTCGTAAACCTCAAGATAATAGACAAAATGACTGCCGCAGTCAAGGACAGAGGAAGGCGGCATGTGATTGTTTCTGCTCTATACAATATTTTCAGCGCAAGAGGAAAGAAAACCAATCTGATTTTGTACCTTTTCTGGAAAATATTCTTGTTGTCAAATAAAATAGTAAGGGTTGAGTTCATAGTAACATCAGTGTGACACAATTTAATTAAATGCAACCCTAGTCTGTCTTCATGAGAAGACTTTGACACATCTCCGTGTTGCTTGGGGGCAGAGGGAATGACACGCTGTTGAACTTTTTTGAGCTCCTCTCCTTTGTGACGTAAGATTTGGGGAAACCTCTTCCACCTTCGTACTTGGTGACATTATGACTGGAAATGAGAAACACAAATAAATTATTTTATAATATCAGCATGTAAGTTGATTCCATATTTTGTTATATTCATATTGAAAAATAAACTGCTAATATGTTTCACAATACAGTGGTAACCAGACCATTTAAAGTGATAGAAATAAAATACCTATTTTTACAATACAGTGAAATCCGCTTAATATAATTATTTCAGGCCAGAGCGATTCAGTTAACCGGCCGATGCAACCAGTATTTAAGTTACACGCACTTTTTAAATTACTGTTTTGCAAAACCAGCCATAATGTGATCTTGTTTAGCACGTTGAAATCAGTCCCTCTAAAATCGTATATGATGTTAATGTCATGAAGATTAGAGTTAGATTTTTAAAACGTTGTTGCAAGTACAACAATATATGGGGTGCAGTAGCGTAGCAGTTGATCGAACGAGGGGACCAGGATTCGAGTACGTAGCATTCTGCCATTTTTAAACTTGGGCAATTTCGTTAACCCCACATTGCCTGTGTCTTTCAGAAGAGACACTGAAAGCCGTTGGTCCCTTTTAGCCATTGGTAAATGTGTAACCTGCCATGAACTCAGAGTGGTGGTCTATCTATAATCCACGTATATATGTATGTAGGTGTGGTGTGAATGCACCCGGTTCACAGTACTGTAGTCACATTATGTGTGAATAACACAGAGGCATGAGCAGTGACAGAAGAAGCACTGAAAGGTTGAACTTACTAGTAGACAAATTCTGGTCGACTCATCTGCAGACACATTTTAACAGCATCTGAAAAGTCAACGTCTGTCCTGAAGTCGATGATGTTCTCGCCCTGCGAGCTGAACTCTACGCGAGCTGTGAGGGGCTCCATGTGTATCTTCAGGGAGCCCCTGATGGCCACACCCCCGCTGCAATCCAGACAGAAACATTACCACCAGAAGCCCTATGTCAAAACATGCCACCAAAATCATATCTGCGGTACAGCAGAAAAACTCTGACAACTCTGTTATCAAAACTGCTTCAATCACACATACCGGTAATATTTGTTACGAAGGTTGTTCAGTAATAATATCATACCTGAAAAATTTGCTTTGAATCTTGTAAAGGTTTGGTTGTGTTATCAAACCAAAAACCCCCTGGTACACACTATTTAAAAGCTCACAATGTCTTACATTTTTATAGCATGACCAATCTGAAAGGCAGAAATCTTAAACCTGCCTACTCAATTAAATTTTTTTGGTCTCATTTTAGAATAATTTTGCGAAAAATCAAACCTACCTAGTATCCACTAAGATGTGCTAGCTTGTTTGTACAAATTTCTTATTTAGTTCTGGTGAAATCATCGACAAACTATTAAATTATTTTTGACCGGACCTTGTAAAATTTTTGTAGGAAAATGGTTTGGCTCTATATACCATAGCATACAGCTATGAACACTTTCGCAAGTTACCTGATCCAACAATCAAAGTCACTTCTTTCGATGATTTGAACAAAGGCACGCACTTTCTTTATTAAACGAATTGTGCATATTACCTATGTATTCACACAGTACAGATTTGAACATCAACTAACCTCATTCACAGTGGGCTCAATTAATTGCAGAGGATACTTTAAAACAATTATGTATAAATCATAACAATATCACTCAAGACAGGAAAAATCCACACTGCAGCGCACCTGTTTCTGATGAGAGATTCAGCATTCTTGCTCCACAAGCTGACTGTGAGGGAGCCACTGAGGTCGAGCGAGAGAGCGCCCAGAGTGTTAACTTCAGCTATCAGGCCATTTCCAAGATACAGCAAGTCTTGGTAGTCTTGCAGAAGCAGGTTTGTCTGAAACATACATACCCCTTTATTACATATAATGGAGATCATCATTAGCGGAATGATAATTACGTTTGTCAAGGGTCGATATTGCCAATGTGTCCTGAGGCGACTCAGGAGACCGATTTTAGAACATTGGGGGTAGGAGGTTCATGGTGGAAGTGAGGCTTGGTCTTGGGCCCTCTCCTCCTTTCTTCTCTGCATCATTCAGTATGTGGTCTGTCTCAATGTAGGTGGTTGCTTGGTGGATTGTGCGGTGCCAAAGTGGACGGTCGGCGGCCTGGTCCTCCAGGTTGTGATGTTGATTAGGCCTCTTCAGGCAGGTCTTAAGTGTGTCCTGTGGGGCGTAGTGGATGTGTGGTGGCGCGTCGGACCATCTGTCAAGGGAACACCTGCTGCCGTCTTGAAACTTCGGCAATTTTGTTCACCGTACTTTGTGTGCGTTTTTCGGAAGACACTGAAAGTTGTTGGTCCCTTCTATCTGGTGTATGTGCCAGGGGATGAAAAAGATCCCACACAGGGGGTGAATGTGTAACCTGCTGTGGACTCCGTCTCTCATGAGGCAATGGAGACACTTTCATGATGCTTAGTCAATTCTGTTAATTACATTGAGGGAGGTTAGGGATTGAATGATTGAGTGTCCTTGAATTGTGTTATCTTGCCGCCATGGATGCTCTGGCCATGGTTCAGCTGAGTTTTAAGAACATACATCAAAAAGAGACTACAGAATCATGCTGCTAAGTAAAAGCAACAAATAACCTCCCACAATCAGTAGTGAATACTGCCACACCTTACACTGAAAACAATATAAACATATATATATATTATATATATATATATATATATATATAGGGAGACACAAAACAACTGATTATTTGATGCAGACCAAAGTTTGTTTTAAAATTTAATATTTCAAAATATTATTTATTGCTTTAAATATTAATATTTTCTTAGACTGATTTTAATATTCACACGTCAAATCGAGAATAGTGTGGTGTTGTGAAGACTCACCTGCAAGGCAGACGTAAGCTGAGCAGGGGCGCTCCACACAGCAGACAAGAGGCCGGCCTGTCCAGTAAAGAAAGTGATGGGGCGTAGTGATACGCCAAGTAGTTCCAGTGACATGCCAGCTGTTGCATCAATGTCCTCCTTGCCAGGTTCCACCTTCTCACCAAGTAGTCCCTCCAGCCCGGCCGTATAAATGCCAAACTGTAATTACAAATAACAATGACTGACTTCCAACAATCAAAAACAATGTGATGAAATAAAAAATAATTTTATGGGGTCAATTGTAATAACGTATGGTATGATGATTTTTACTTTCCAAATAATTTTTTTTTACAGGATTTTTAAGGTTTGCATATCTGTACTTCAAGTTCATACCAGGTGAAAAGTTATATTACGCTAACGCAATGATTAAAGTTATATTACGCTAACGCATTGATTTTGATACACAGCTATACTACTCCATTACCAGAATACACCCAACTAGAACGCCTCATATAAGAGGTCAGCTGTAACAATATCACCTGCAGTTTATAAAGAATGTCAAGTAGCTTTTGAAAACCTGCTGACCATCATTATTTACAATTTTAATGTCTTAATTTGCAATACTTGTTTACAATGTAAGTTCAATAAATGAAAAAAAAAAGATTGTTATGGTAACAACAGTAATATTATTTGTAACTTCATAGTTGTATGACAAGTTTCATTGGTGCATGACCACAGCACCTCATTAACAGAATACCCCTGACCAGAATGCCCCCACATTATTGTACTACATCACCCCATTAACAAATTGTCTCATTACTAAATTGCCCGATAAACCAGTTGCCCAAATCTAATACAATCGTAAAAAAAGAAACGTTTTAATCCACCAAATACAGTTAGTAAAAAAGCAAAGAACTATGAATATGAAAAAAATATTAATTTTCCAACATTGATATAATTATGTTCTTAGCTGCTCATAACACTGAACTTACATTGTAGACAGGTAATGTATGTTCTTAGTTGCTGATATCAACGTCCACTGAACTTACATTGTAGACAGGTAATGTATGTTCTTAGTTGCTGATATCAACGTCCACTGAACTTACATTGTAGACAGGTAATGTATGTTCTTAGTTGCTGATATCAACGTCCACTGAACTTACATTGTAGACAGGTAATGTATGTTCTTAGTTGCTGATATCAACATCCACTGAACTTACATTGTAGACAGGTAATGTATGTTCTTAGTTGCTGATATCAACGTCCACTGAACTTACATTGTAGACAGGTAATGTATGTTCTTAGTTGCTGATATCAACATCCACTGAACTTACATTGTAGACAGGTAATGTATGTTCTTAGTTGCTGATATCAACGTCCACTGAACTTACATTGTAGACAGGTAATGTATGTTCTTAATTGCTGATATCAACATCCACTGAACTTACATTGTAGACAGGTAATGTATGTTCTTAGTTGCTAATATCAACATCCACTGAACTTACATTGTAGACAGGTAATGTATGTTCTTAGTTGCTGATATCAACGTCCACTGAACTTACATTGTAGACAGGTAATGTATGTTCTTAGTTGCTGATATCAACGTCTACTGAACTTACATTGTAGACAGGTAATGTATGTTCTTAGTTGCTGATATCAACATCCACTGAACTTACATTGTAGACAGGTAATGTATGTTCTTAGTTGCTGATATCAACGTCCACTGAACTTACATTGTAGACAGGTAATGTATGTTCTTAGTTGCTGATATCAACATCCACTGAACTTACATTGTAGACAGGTAATGTATGTTCTTAGTTGCTGATATCAACGTCCACTGAACTTACATTGTAGACAGGTAATGTATGTTCTTAGTTGCTGATATCAACATCCACTGAACTTACATTGTAGACAGGTAATGTATGTTCTTAGTTGCTAATATCAACATCCACTGAACTTACATTGTAGACAGGTAATGTATGTTCTTAGTTGCTGATATCAACGTCCACTGAACTTACATTGTAGACAGGTAATGTATGTTCTTAGTTGCTGATATCAACATCCACTGAACTTACATTGTAGACAGGTAATGTATGTTCTTAATTGCTGATATCAACATCCACTGAACTTACATTGTAGACAGGTAATGTATGTTCTTAGTTGCTGATATCAACATCCACTGAACTTACATTGTAGACAGGTAATGTATGTTCTTAATTGCTGATATCAACATCCACTGAACTTACATTGTAGACAGGTAATGTATGTTCTTAGTTGCTGATATCAACATCCACTGAACTTACATTGTAGACAGGTAATGTATGTTCTTAGTTGCTAATATCAACGTCCACTGAACTTACATTGTAGACAGGTAATGTATGTTCTTAGTTGCTGATATCAACGTCCACTGAACTTACATTGTAGACAGGTAATGTATGTTCTTAGTTGCTGATATCAACATCCACTGAACTTACATTGTAGACAGGTAATGTATGTTCTTAGTTGCTGATATCAACATCCACTGAACTTACATTGTAGACAGGTAATGTATGTTCTTAGTTGCTGATATCAACGTCCACTGAACTTACATTGTAGACAGGTAATGTATGTTCTTAATTGCTGATATCAACATCCACTGAACTTACATTGTAGACAGGTAATGTATGTTCTTAGTTGCTAATATCAACATCCACTGAACTTACATTGTAGACAGGTAATGTATGTTCTTAGTTGCTGATATCAACGTCCACTGAACTTACATTGTAGACAGGTAATGTATGTTCTTAGTTGCTGATATCAACATCCACTGAACTTACATTGTAGACAGGTAATGTATGTTCTTAGTTGCTGTTATTAACGTCCACTGAACTTACATTGTAGACAGGTAATGTATGTTCTTAGTTGCTGATATCAACATCCACTGAACTTACATTGTAGACAGGTAATGTATGTTCTTAGTTGCTGATATCAACGTCCACTGAACTTACATTGTAGACAGGTAATGTATGTTCTTAGTTGCTGATATCAACATCCACTGAACTTACATTGTAGACAGGTAATGTATGTTCTTAGTTGCTGATATCAACGTCCACTGAACTTACATTGTAGACAGGTAATGTATGTTCTTAATTGCTGATATCAACATCCACTGAACTTACATTGTAGACAGGTAATGTATGTTCTTAGTTGCTGATATCAACATCCACTGAACTTACATTGTAGACAGGTAATGTATGTTCTTAGTTGCTGATATCAACGTCCACTGAACTTACATTGTAGACAGGTAATGTATGTTCTTAGTTGCTGATATCAACATCCACTGAACTTACATTGTAGACAGGTAATGTATGTTCTTAGTTGCTGATATCAACATCCACTGAACTTACATTGTAGACAGGTAATGTATGTTCTTAATTGCTGATATCAACATCCACTGAACTTACATTGTAGACAGGTAATGTATGTTCTTAGTTGCTAATATCAACGTCCACTGAACTTACATTGTAGACAGGTAATGTATGTTCTTAGTTGCTGATATCAACGTCCACTGAACTTACATTGTAGACAGGTAATGTATGTTCTTAATTGCTGATATCAACATCCACTGAACTTACATTGTAGACAGGTAATGTATGTTCTTAGTTGCTGATATCAACATCCACTGAACTTACATTGTAGACAGGTAATGTATGTTCTTAGTTGCTGATATCAACGTCCACTGAACTTACATTGTAGACAGGTAATGTATGTTCTTAGTTGCTGATATCAACATCCACTGAACTTACATTGTAGACAGGTAATGTATGTTCTTAGTTGCTGATATCAACATCCACTGAACTTACATTGTAGACAGGTAATGTATGTTCTTAATTGCTGATATCAACATCCACTGAACTTACATTGTAGACAGGTAATGTATGTTCTTAGTTGCTAATATCAACGTCCACTGAACTTACATTGTAGACAGGTAATGTATGTTCTTAGTTGCTGATATCAACATCCACTGAACTTACATTGTAGACAGGTAATGTATGTTCTTAGTTGCTGATATCAACATCCACTGAACTTACATTGTAGACAGGTAATGTATGTTCTTAGTTGCTGATATCAACGTCCACTGAACTTACGTTGTAGACAGGTAATGTATGTTCTTAGTTGCTGATATCAACGTCCACTGAACTTACGTTGTAGACAGGTAATGTGTTCTCAGTTGCTGATATCAACGTCCACTGAACTTACATTTTAGACAGGTAATGTATGTTCTTAGTTGCTGATATCAACGTCCACTGAACTTACGTTGTAGACAGGTAATGTGTTCTCAGTTGCTGATATCAACGTCCACTGAACTTACATTGTAGACAGGTAATGTGTGTTGTTAGTTGCTGATATCAACGTCCACTGAACTTACATTGTAGACAGGTAATGTCTGTTCTTGGTTACTGAGCTCAACGTCCATTCCACTTCTCTTCATGATGCCTGTCTTTGATGTCTCCACGTACATGTAATACATTGCAGCTACACTTGAAGTCTCTGCAGACAGGGCAACAAATATTGCTTGCAATATGAACTTGTTAATAATTTTGCAATGTCCGCAAACAACCTCAGCCAAATTAGAAAATTTACCAGGCTGACAATTCAGTTATTATGAAAAAGGCTGAAACAATTACTTCATTTTGGTGCAATTTAATTTTAATATAATTATACAAAATTATGGATACAGATTTATTTATACAATTGCATAATATGTAGGAAAACATCACTGCACACATTAATTACGTGCTGTTCTATACACATAATTAAATTTATACATGCAAATGTATACATTAGCATAAATATAATTGCTCAAAATCCACAATGTACATTTGTTACTCTACAAAGGGCTATTTTAATGAAATATTTGTAATAACAATTAGTCAGTAAAGACCTAAAAATTGTCAGGTCTTTGATCAGATGTCATAAAATACCCAGTAGAGTAGAAATATCATACATGTAAAGTTTCAGAAATGCAAATGCAGGAGATTTATATGTAAATCGGAGGGTCTCGGGATATCGGAGAATTGTACATAAATTGGAGGGTCTCAGGGTATCAGAGAATTGTGCGTAAATCAGAGTATTTCACATCCTCATCCCTCATAAAAAGTTACCACCATATCAGCTTTAGTTCCAATTACACTGCATATGTACTATAAAATTGCATGTTAATACAAATTTTGGCAGTAGACAAATTCTTTGTGGACTAGCAAAATATGTAACATGGTTACAAATACAATACTCTGATGGTATACATTTGTTTAAATTCCTGAAATATATAACGGTATTAAAAAAATCCCTTACCTTGCAGCCAGCAGCCTCCATATTTGATTACACTTAAGCAACTAACCTAATATTTACTGGCAGGACTAGGATTGAAGCATTTTCTTTTTCTTCAAAGTTTGTGATCCTGGGTGATGGAAGCATTTGTGATCCTAATTGACGAAGGCGTTTTTAATGAAAACCTATTTTTTTATTATGTCTTTTCATTTTTAATGTGCTCCGATTGTGACATTTATCAAATATTATATGAATGAAATAAAACTTGTATATAATGGAGATGTATTGATGGGCAATATCTGAATTCAACGTTCAACGTTCGTCTAAAGCGTATAACTTCAACAACAGGCAAAACACAAGGATGGTGTTTAGCCAAGTTTCCCTTGTCCACTCTGCACAAAACCTGATTGAACTAACCCCTGCTGTTATTGTGGCATGAGTAAACGGAGGTATTGACTTTTTTTAGGCGACACAAAAATATTTTTGGTTTCATCAGAAATCCAGGAGATTTGTTCTTCCGTTTGGGAGGTCAGGAGATTTGCTAGATTTCCGAGAATGTCCCGGCGAATCCAGGAGACTTAACATGTATGAGAAATATTAATATGTTAACCCATCTCACCTGTTGTTTGATTGATATTTTACTCTATTTTCTATGCCTAGGTGTCAGAAAATGGTCGAGTTTGGGCACTCACTTGCAAGATCACTGGTAAAGGCGAGTCCATGGCCCTTCTGAGCAAGGACATTGTAGTTGGAGAGTTTCACGTCTTCAAGCACTTCCTTCAATATCTCTCTGAAACCATAACAATTACAGGTCTATATCAACAGAATCTTTTAAATATAACTAATTAACAAATTTAACGTTGAATACCTCAAATATGTATACTAAAGTAAAATGCACTGTTTGTGATTGCACACACACGCACGCACACATGCATGGTTACGTGCACATGCATGCATGGATGCACGCACAGATGCATGCATGGACATGCACACACAACATCAGCAACAACCAACAGATCAGCAAATATAACAAGGAATGATGAAATAAAATTCCTTTAAGGAATAATCGTTAGGAAGATTTATAAGCGTAATGCTAAACCATGGACAGAAGGTAAAGCATGTTCTTATATAGCACAGTCAAAATGCATATAGATTATCAATATTATACTTCATGGCTTAATCTTTATTTGTGCAGTATATTTACCATCAGAAATGGTACAAAACAGGAATTGGAGAGATCAAGAAATCATCCGGTGAAAAACCTCACAGTAGAGCGGTCTCTATGAATGTCGTAAAACTAGCATAACTTAATTAGTCACCAAATTGTGTATTTACGAAAATATTAAGGGGTGAAAGATCATGATATGTTTTCAGTTTCTCCCCGATTCTTCACCTGAGGGTAGTGTCAGACTTGGCTTTGCTGAACAGACGTGCCTGAACAAACATGTTGAACTCCGGACTCGATGGGTCGGTCGCTTCAAACAGCATGCGATGGAGGTCATCGCGAGTCAACCGATATGTCAGAAGCATGCTTAAGGCACACGTGCGGACCGTGCTGTCATATGTGCGTCGCACTTGATGGAACACCCGCTGCATGGCTTCCTTTACCTGACCAGGAGAGAAAGCTTGTTCATGAAAATGTTTGTCAAGTTGGGAGAATAATTTAATGTAGATTTTCTTTTAAACCCATATATAAAGTTTACTCATTACAACGTTTTGGTAACTCTTGCTAAATCTTGTTAACCATCAACATTTTTCAGGAACTGAATGCAGGGATAATGGATTTATTGACTGGGAGGGAGCCAAGGTGATTGACAGGGAAAGTGCGAGATGGGTAAAGGTAGCCTTCTGGAACAGAAAGCCAACACCGATCATATTCAGCCATGCCTGGGACAGCCTGCTTGACTATCAGGCTACACATAGACAGTGGTGGACAATTGTGAACAAATATCTTTTGCATAGCAGTAACTGCAGCATGGCTAAATGCTTCCCAAAGAAGTTGAGATGGTGTTGAAATTTACTTTTCACCACGAAAATGGATACAACAGATCTATCCTGCCTTCCACTTGCAACCGTAGCTCCTTCTGGTGGCAAGTGTCAAAGGCGTGCACCGAATATAAGTTTGTGGAAAGTTAAATCGAAAATGAGTAAAAACAAATGACGACAAAATAATTTACAACCAACCAAGGAACACGTCAGAAAATAAGTAACAATATTAGATGTAATAAATTGTCGAACCTGAGTATTTCCCTGTGTGTTGATTCGTCGGAGAGCTTTGATGGCAGCTTCTGAAACATCTGGGTCGGGGGATGTCTCAACGTACTCGAGGATCGTAGGCAAGGTGGCGGGCAGGCCAGCGTTGAGAAGGGCCCGCAGACACACCAATCTACACGTGCTGTCAGTGCATGCCTTCAACGATGTCAGGAACGCCAGCTCTACGTCCTTCAACAACTGTGTGGAGAGAAAACATCCACAGTGCCACATTTAAAACGCCCGCCTCAACTGATTTAGCCAATCAAGTTTGTTGATGTTCATATTTGTAGTGTGTGAATAGTTTATGTACAGTCCGTTTAATAAAACAGTGTATAGTATATACTTTTGTTAAAATCATTGCAAGAATTTACTTAATAGAATTTACTTAACAGATCAGGTAACTTGTGCATGTGTGAATGTAGGATTATGTAGGATTTTAATCCTATAACAAAAAAGAACCACATAAGTGATTGGTATGATTTGTGCTTACAAGAGAGAACAGTAGATTAATGGGAGATCAAACTTTTTTTTTTTTATTTGGAATGAATATGAAGGTATTGATAAAACTATTTTCTTCAAACCTAAAGAATGTGGAAGGGTGGAGTAGCTTTAGTAAAGGAACAATGTTGACAGGACATACTGAAGCACTCATGCAATCTCACAGATTAAATAAACTATTAATTTAGATTCAATTATCTGCCAACTATGAAAATACGTTTAAAAACAAACTGACAGAAATCTGACGTGTTGTCGACACTGATTAATAAATATGGACTCTCAATAAACCAATGGCTTCCTTGTCCACTTGCCATCCTGAGCAGTAGCTTTAGATGGCAATTTTGTTGAATCTAAATTTATTGTCGTTTTATTTCGCTACACCTTTCATGTCATTGAAGAAATTTTTAATAAAGAATCATGTGTGTTGTCAAAGAATATATGTGTCTGGCAGTAGTGTACTGGTATGTTGCATTGAAATGTATCTGGTAATATATATCGTGAATTGTCTGGTACCTTAGATTGAGCGACTGACCATCGAGTGTGTAACTTACCTTTGAGTCTGATGTGGCCATCTGCTGTGAAAAAGTGTTTGACACAGCACCCAAAGCTTCGCCAATAGATTCACGCAACTTCTCATTAGGAACGTTCTGTCTGTACAACGTCTACAAGATACCAATGCCTGGTCTGTATCACCCACCATTAGCCTATCATTCCAAACAGGGCTGGGTCCAATTATGTAATTGTAATTGCAATTGTAATTGATTACAGCAAAATGATGTAATTGTAATTGACTTCATTTTTGAAATTCTGCTGTAATTGTAATTGAAATATGCTGTGTAATTACAATCAATTACAATCAATTACAGTATTTTTTTCTATAACAAACTACCAGAAAAAACTCTACAAAAATATAAATACTCTCTCACACAAATTGAAAATCAAGATCTTAATTATAACACCTGCAGGACCTGCTCATGTAATCAAAGGAATATTCAGATATAACAAGTGCACCAACAGAATACATCTGGCCTTCCTAAGCAATGTTTAATTGCAATCTACCAGCGGACAGGTCACACCTGGATTCCAAAGTCTCCAAATATGCCAAAAGGCATCACCATTTTTCTTTGATTCTGTATTCTTCTATCAGTGAAGGGTCAGGTGGTGGTTTCTGTTGATACAGTACTTAGAGGCACACTAGGGTACAACCTCAAAACACAACTGCCAAGTAAACCAATCTGGGTATAACAGAGTAGACAAAATGGGTGCACACCAAGGAGAATACACAAACCCCTCGGGACGTATCTTGATGTGAACATTGCTAATGTACTGGTATGAATTATTTGTGGTTACATATTATGAGTCGAATTGCTTTGAAATGGCTTAGTAGATTGGAGAGACTCATTAGGATTTCAAATGGTTGTGGCTTTTGTTTATAGTTGTACTGTACTCCAAGTAATTAAATTGTAATTAATGAACCAAGCAAATATTACATTATATTTATAAGGAAGAATAATATTTATCTAGCTAATTGTATATGAAATCATGAAGTCACAGTTCAACAAAATGTACAAACATCACCAAGTTCATTATATTTGTTTATCAATCGTACTATTCGTACACACAATAAGCAACACACGCTACATAATTAACAAATGGTTCTGCATAATACAAATGTAATTGTAACTGAAATTAAAATGGTGTAATTGTAATTGATTTGAAAATGTTAGAAGTGTAATTGTAATTGAACTAAAAAATGTAAAGTAATTGTAATTGTAATTGATTAGATTTTTTGTAATTGGACCCAGCCCTGATTCCAAAACACAATAAATCTAAATACTGTACACTGGCAAATGTTCATGAGGTTTAGATCCGGAATTTTATCAGTTTCCGAAAATTGCTAAATTATTTTGGCACAAAACTCCATTTCTTTGTGATGTAGCATCACTCCAGTTAATGTTAGGCCGTAAATCCGCGAAATGAAATCTAAAAAAATGTCTCCTTGCAAACATTTTCCCGGTGTACAGTAGTGAATAAAGAATGTTGGGTATCATTCCTGCTTCCCAATAACGTACACTTCATATCTACAATTCCCAATGTTAACGCACAATATATATATATATAAATATATATATATTCTTGTACTAAGTTTTGTAACGTCATTAGATTAATTAGAATAAAACACCACAAATGGAATGCTACATGCAAAGAATACACGCAGTGCTAATAACGTTTTTGTTTCAAATAAAAAATCTCAAATGCCACCTACCAACAAAAACTGCACTAATTCACTAGTGGGTTGAGTAGAGAAGGCTGCTGCAAGTAGGTAGCGCTCCGGCAACAAAATATTGTCAGCATCTTTGAAATCGAGGAAGTCTGTCAAAGCTGCCTGGCCAGCCGATGTCTGAGAGGCAGTGATGGCGTCAATCAATACTGGTCTGCAATCACAGACAAACATACATAGACAGTGCAAACTTAGTATTATGGGTTGCTATTCGTTCCCACTAGGTGCCGTCATCTCTTACACCTTTATTAAACTTAGTATTATGGGTTGCTATTCGTTCCCACTAGGTGCCGTCATCTCTTACACCTTTATTAAACTTAGTATTATGGGTTGCTATTCGTTCCCACTAGGTGCCGTCATCTCTTACACCTTTATTAAACTTAGTATTATGGGTTGCTATTCGTTCCCACTAGGTGCCGTTATCTCTTACACCTTTACTGTTGCAATGGCTGCATTCAATAATATTTCGGTTTATGTAATGTTTTACCATTTTTTTTACAGATATATTTTTAAAAACCTGTTATTTTTCATGCTACAAAGTATCGTGTGTTGTGTATCTAGTTCTACTAAGCGGCAGAAGTAATTCTGTTAAGCAGCGCACTTTAACCACTGCAGGAATGGGAAATGTTTTCGTCTCGGCCACTACGATTCTACTAAATGGCTGATTTTGTTATCCGTGATTCTGCTAAATTTACAGTATGTATATATATGTATATCTACATGTATGCTTGACTCACACAATCTCCTGGTTCTTCTCATCTTTCAGCACACCGAGGATTGTGGCTTGTGTTGCGGTTCTGAATGCCTCCACCAGGTCAGAGAAGACACTCGCTGCCACACCTGTGCCTATGTTCTCCTCAACCAACTTGTCTCGATTTTGCGCCAATAAATCGTCGATCTGGAAGACCACCAATAAAATAACATTCTCACAAACGTTTCTGTTAAAGTGGCACAATCAGACAATGAACATTGGACAGATGTGTCATGTACATGTGGGCTGTTTTGCTTGGTCAGATATGTTAAAGTTAAATTTCTTTGTAATTTCCTTATTACTGGTGAGAGCCACTGACAATGTTAGGGTGCACTATTTCACCTCAGGTAATGTACGTGGCCCACCCCTGGTAAATAATGGCCAGTACCTAAACAGCATGATATTGATAAACAATGGCATAATGTCAATGCAAGTCAACTTACAGACACAGTGGTTTTACTATCTTGTTCTGTTTCTTCATAGACAGCCTGCAACCCGCTGGGATTGTATTGAGTACCATCAGCTAAAACAGACATGATGAATATTAAACAACTATATTCCAACCGGAACCCTGTACAAGACATGTACAAGTAGGTGTGGCATGCGAATGTTTGTACAAAGTGTACAAACAGTATGCACAAATTCAGCTCAGAATTGGTTAAAGTGGCGCCATCTTGTGGATACTTCAATTTGATAAGATTTCTAATTTCGAATTGCTAACAAAACTATGTACACACAACAACCACCCTACTTAGCTAGTCTCCTGCATCTTTCAAATATCCCATTCAAAAAGGCAGCTTAGATAATCCATTTCCAAAAATCAGTGACCAAAGAAGGGAAAAAGGGATGACCGGTATCGGTGCCAGCGTCACCCTGGACTTCTGGGATAAAGAGTAGGGCAACAACAGGAAAACACAGTATCTCGCCACAGGAATGGTCTGATCATTTACGGCCACTTTATCTTTCTATCATAATGACCAGCAAATCAAAGTTCTATATTAACACTCAGCAGACATAATATTACATACCTTTGCCAAGTTGTTTTAGGGCCGCTTCGAGTGTTGGTTCCTCTATCGCAAGGTTACTTTCCAAGGTACGAGTCATTTCAAACTCCTGCCTGCGACATAGACAGATGTCCTGTTAACTCAAATCCTCCACGTTAGACAAAAAACCACTTGTATATGTAAGTTGCAACTGACACTTACTTGGAACTGTGGTATAATTTCATAGTCAACATAAAATAAACATATAAATGTTATACTAGTTACATTTGATTGTGCGACATTTTTTAATACAATAAAGTTTGATGTCAGCATTGTATAAATACCACAAACACAATGTACATCACACATATTGGTGATTTGGTTAAAACAGCACGCAACAAAACACAAAGGACATGCAAGGGACGAATGTTACATGTCACTTAGTGTTCTGTATTAGTGTTATCTCTTCAGACTCTCATCATTTTAATCTAACATTTACAATGTTGACAGATGTTGCCACAATGACAGATAATTTACAATTTTCTGGAAAAAACCTGTATTCCGTTTAATTTTTTTTACACATCCTGACTTTGGGCTGTTTGGGGAGTAACCGCACCACTTTAGAATTGAGATATCACCTTTGTAAAGAACTACACACCCATGGCGGTGTTGATGAATTGTTTATTTCCGAATATTTGTGCAGAACACATCTGACTGATTTAAATTTGATAGTTGCCAATATAATTATGTTCGGGGACACAATGAGCTACATGCTTGCATAAATATTATAACATAAATGTTCTGAAACTAAGCAATTTATTTTGATTTTCATTAGTAACTGTGATAATGAACTTATGTTTGGAATTGTATGCAGGGCCTAACAATTTGATTCAACAAATGTTTAATACAGTTTAAGAATACTATAATTTTGATAATAGATAATAATATTTTACAAAGAATATTACCATATGCGAATGCCGGTGAGTTCTCTGCAAAAGAAATAAAAACATCTGATCAAATTTGGGCATGTAAATGATTTTCAAACTGATTATTTATATATTAGTAATTTGAAATTCTGTTAGAACAGGATAATGACAACATTTTGGCAAAAGAAATGTGGGCCCTTCACGTTTCATTAGACAACCCAAAGATATAATTTATGTTGAATTGATTTATATATTTCCAATGCAAGTGGCAAAATTACTATGATTGATCACATAATACATTTACAAATGATACTTTTCTTATACTTACAATTTGAGTTATCATGAGTTAGAATGTTGTGGTGTAATGATCACTACAGAGTGTATCAGTTTTATGCTATTAACAGTTTTTTATTTTATTCTAAGAAATTACAATACTGTAATTGACATTACATTAATTACTTGTTATATTATGTCGGGTCATGAATATCAACAGTGTAATTTAAATTATTTTAATTTCATTATATTTATTTGAATGTATTTATACAATTTTTATATTTAGCAGACAATGATTAAGGTACTGTAATTTTACAAACTGTTTAAGATGAGTTGAAATGTATAAATTTTTTGTGGTGTGAATATATTTAAAAAACCATTAGTTCGGGATGGTGAAAATACAAACTGGGTATGAGATGTGTATCACAACGCATACGAAGATTGTGTTAACTCCATATGTCTAAGTAACACCTATGAACTTAGCAACTCTGTATTTTACAAACACAACCATGAAGACATAATTTTTTACAACTGTGATTTCAAAATCTTGGACACGGAGAAATCATCATTTGATTTGAAAACTCAAATGATATTTATGTGGGCAATGCTGCAGCTTATACTTGGATTGTACGGTAAGCCGACCTCACCACGTGACAATTTCTTACAATCAAAATGCACGCATAATAATTAGCCTCTCTTTCGATATTGGCCAAAGTTTACGAAGGTAAAATATTTGTTGCTCTTGATATTTTGAAATGTTTTTACCCACCCTCATCTACACCAGTGTTTGTTTGATTTCTGGTTGGGTCGGTTTACTAACTTTGTGTGATATATGTTCGGTGGTTGGTTCCCCCACCTTTGCTGATATGTTGTAAGCTGAGTATATAAACTAAGTCACAACTGTTTTCATATTGTATATACATAATGTATTTATGATGTATACATAATGTATTGCATTTTACTATTTGATTATAAAGCTCGTATACAAACATACATTTGACTTTGTTGTCTTCAGCAAACGAGCCACAGTTCCATGTCATTAACTCTTATGTAGGTAGCTTTGTCCCGCATAAATCACTGTTATACAGACGTTCAGATAGGCCATATTTGAGCAATCTGAGATATCCCTTCTGAAAATATACCGTCAAATTCCATGGTAAATACCATGGCGTTTTGAAAGAGGTAAACCATGGTATGCTATACATATACCATACACAATATATGAAAAAGCATGGTCTACCACAGTTTACCATGTAATGTCATGGAATACAATGGTATACCATGGAATTCCATGGTATATTTTCATAAGGGATAACTTGTACACTAGCAAGATCTTGTTAAAAAGGATTATTTACCTTACACTATCCTGCATTTAGGATGCATATGGCATTAATTAAGAGGAAAACCATGTTTGATTATATCTGCATAGCTATGATTTTGCCATGTTAAATGGCTGCATATACATTCAGAAAAAGAAAGAGGTCAGTTTGGCAACTAAATTCTGGCTAGAATAAAAAAAGGAACAATTTGTATTAAAGGGAACAACAACGATTGCTTGAAATCATATTATATTACATCTTGTAGTATATTTCCATTTCCACAACACCGAAAAATTCATTAGAATTCCATTAATTAATAGCCTTAAAGTGAAGGCTAATCAATTACTAGCTAGAACTGAGTAGATCTTGCATGTCACATCAGTCACCGAAATCACCAAGCCGAAATAACATGGCAGTTTGGCACAATTCTTCTCCGAGGGCCGAAATCACCACTCATATATTTACCATACATAAACACGTCACGTGGTCAAACATTACTCTTACTTCCATGTAACAATAACAAATTACAAAAGGAGATAAAGGAGATGACAATTTTTTTTTATTTTGATCTTTATATGGAAGTAAGAGTAATGTTTAACCACATCACATATGTGTATGATAGATATATGAGAAGTTTTACAGCTCTAAGTGGTCGTTTTCATGGTTCGGTCAGAATGTAAGTAAGTTCGAAGTCAAAGGCTACTTAATTCGTACTGGTGTCACTAAGCTGCTCCGAAATAGCCAAATTCGAAGATGATTCTGCGGTATCACTTGCCGCTAGTGGTTTGAAATCATTACATTTTATTCTGGAAAATTGACATTGCCATCACTCACTATAGTAACGTGAGTGAAACTATACTGAAGCATTGCATATAAATCACTGACTGAATGTAAACCCATATCATCAACGTCAACCACGTGATCGCTCATCTCATTAACTTCAAATTTTATACACACTTTGCGAATGATATGCATTAAACATCTAATTTTACCTATAAATAAATTTTTCCTAATTTTGTTATTTTGGCATGTAGTACACACAATATTAAATTTTGTGTATGCACAGAAAAAGCATTTTAGCTAGTGCCTTGTTGTTATTCGCTTTAAAAAGCAAAAACAAATTGCATATCTAACAAATACTATCGAGGATACTATAACCTTTGTGGATATTCTTTCCTTTGATAACCTAATGTGAATAAAAAACCTACAAAACAAACACTCAATTTGTGTTATTGTAGACACACGCACGCATGCATGCACGCGCACTCGCACGCACGCATGCACACAACACACACATATGTATGGAAAAGGACCAAATGATTTTAGTAATATAAATGTGATTGGTCAAACAGAATTACACCAGCTGACTAACACTAAAGCACAAAAAAACTAAACCAGAAACAATCAGCCTGCTTCAATGACATACTCACTGTAGAGTGATTTCGGTTCCCATGCTGTTTTGAAGTCCAATCTTGTGGGAGAACTTCTCCACCTTGACGGCAGCACGGACAATGTTATCTATGATGACGTATGATGTAGTCCGAGTCACGACAGGTTCCACTCCCAGCAACTGTTTATAAGAAGGACGACGTCAATATAAATGAAAAACATGCATACCGCTGTTAAAGGGAATGTACAACGATTTTCACTGGTTACCTAGCACAGCTTCTTGTATAATTAACATGCATCAATTCCCTGAATTTTTCTCAAATTATCTAATTTAACAATGTTATATGGACGCCATGTTTTTGTATTTATTGCCGGAGTGTACATACCGAAAGATATTGAATTAAACAGGAAATTGACCGATTTTCATCATCCAATGAAAAACATTAGATTTCACCTTCAAATGAAAAGAGTTATTGGTCTGCCTCTTATTGCCCAACAGGAATCTGTATATATGACATTGTCATAAAACTGGTATATTTTATATTATCGCCAAATTGTGTATTTTCTACAATATTAAGACATGAAAGGTCATGTATGAATATTATTTTTAAACAACCAAGAAGTCATAAATACTAATAAATTCAGTGTCAATGTCCCAACCTCAGTGGCAAAGTCCTACAAACAGCCTTTAAACAGCATCAACTAGTACTTATAAAAATATGAGATTGAACATTTCTGAATAAAAAACTCCACTTCAGTTTCCTAAAACACAACAGATTTGCCATCAATAAATCATATGCAGTGGATATATACCACTACAATTGTTTACCTGGTTGACAGTGTTATACTTTGTAGTGACTTCAGGAGTCTTGCAGTTAGTCTTGGTCTTCTCCAACATTCCCCTCAGTTTGTTATAGGTCACCGTGCAGGTTCCTGAGATATCGGTCTGCAAGGTTCCGATGTTTGTGAGCATACTTTTGTGAATACAGTAATATGTTAAAATTGGCTCAGTGTGTCTACAGCATATTTTAAGTGTGAATCCCACATGCCTATCTACCTGGTGCCTACACGGTGTACTTGCCCTGAGATACTTGTAAATTTTTTTTTTCAACATATTCATGCTGCAAACATTTACACAATCTGTAGACAATATGTTCCATTCATTTATTGTCCTCTGTGAGAATGGATACTTTCTAATATCTAATCTATAATTCAGATTCATAAATATGCGCACCATTTGAGAAGAAATTTGCTGAGCACTTTACATGTAAAAACAGAGCAGGCTAAGACCTATATCATATTTGACCATATTACTTTCACACTGCTACATATGGACCCATTTCAAATGAGTTCTAATATGACAGCCCTATCTGTTTGAGTGCAGAAACACTGATGACATGGTGTATTATTCCAAAACAAGAACAAGATCCTGTATCAATAAGATGTCAGAAAATTGTGATCAAAATATTTAATCACTCCACACCCCACCCCCTACCTCGGTGAATTCACCCGCCATTGCTTGGACTTGAAAGATGGAAGCGATTCCCTTCTTGAGGTTCACGGCACCTGTCGAGTCATCACCAGCTGCGAATATCTCAAGTACGATATCACTACGCCAGTGAAAGTAGAATGGGCGTTGGGTCAGGTAATCTACCGTCTGTTTCACCTTGTGAGCAAAACTTTCGATTTCTGGTTTGGTTACCTGGACAACAAAACAGCGACAGCAAATATACAATGGAATGTGATGAAAACATTATGGAAATAAATAATTCAATAACTAATCATGCTGAATTTAATTTCTGTTACTGAGTTGTCTTGACTTGTCGGAAATATTGCATGCTGCAAAGAATGGCGCCACATCACAGAGCCTGAATAATCGTGGCTAGTCATAGCATCGACAAAGTCAGGTCCTGTCAAAGTCAAAGATGCTGACAAACTATTTGATTATCCCTTAATTTTTTTATAGTATCGACAGAAAGCTCCGTGATAGTCCTTTTACGTCAATACACCGATTTAATTCAGCGAATGATTATAGCCATTTGAAACACGTGTTATCGGCCCCAGAGCTCGATCTTAGCATGGTGTGGTTGCCGTTTTGTTTTGCGATGTTTTAGTCTGTTCGTATTAGTTCAAGTATATGCGTCAATATTTCTTTAAAATGCTGACCAGAATTACTGAATCAAAACCTGAGTTAAATTGACCTTGCAGGCTTTTTTGAGATGAATATTCAGCAAGTTGCTGGCAAGATTTCGCGAGCTGCCACTGGTCGCCACTGGCTCTGCCATGATAAATGACTCAGGTGATGAGTCTGAATCACTCTTGGCCTTGTCCGATGCCAGCGAATATCATGAACTAAATGTTCAACATATACGTTATTTTTCAGCTAATTTGTATGGCTACATTTTCCCTATTTGACATAGGGACACGCAGACAATCAGTAATTATCTGGTGGCAACATGAAATTTGTTTTGTTTTATTCCGACAATGGCTGGCCACAAACTGATTATATAATGGATCATCGATTGGATTGGTTAAACCGATAATCAATTAAATTATGAAAATCAAACCGATTCACTAAAACTACACTACCATTGGAACCAACCAGTACATAAAAAATCTACAGTCCCATCCCCAAAATGTACGGTCCCGATTCAGGACCATAGATTGCCTTAAAAAATTGCTGCCATTACTTGATTAGTAGTGCAATGGTCAGAATCATACTGATGCCATGCTCAAAATTGTTTAAAGTTGTTCCTAACATTTCAGTAAGAGGCAACAAGATTAATTTGTTAGCAATATCATTTAAAAAAACAAAGATTTTTTATGCCATGCTAATATAGACAGGAGGTAAAAACTGGTAAAAACTGTGATAAAAAAAATCAATCTACTGCCTAATACACAACTACTACTATAAATTATATCTACAGTCACAGTTTCACTCAATCAGATATCTTCAACACTCAAGATCATGCGTACGGGTGGCTGACCCAAGTTTGTCCACATAATATCAAGACGTATGATCAATGGAAGTGTAGTTCTGTTTGCCATAATAATTAAAAGTGCTTAATCAATAAATTTTTTTGGCTAGTCTCATTTCAAATAAATTTGCACTGCAACTTGCAAGCTCGTTTGTGCAATTTATGTATGTAGTTTTTGTGAAATCATCAGACAAACTATTAAATTAAGTAATGCTTGTTCTAGCATTAACTGAAGTGAAAATATAAATGCTGAAAAATCACAAATTTCTTCCTTGGTAATTTTTTTTAACTTTGTCATGTGATCGGCGAGAGGATGGAGGTCATGCCCATGATCAGAATTGACCCACACAGTGTTTACCATTTTGGATATCCACTAATTTGATCTTTACCAAATCTAACTACTAAAGTCAATTCTTTCAATGATCTGAAAAAAAATGCATTTATTTATTAAACAGACTGCGCACATTTCTTAAACTAGTCACAACTACACTGGGCTGAACCATTTGAGGAAGTAGCTTTAAACTGCAGAAACAGTTTTTACCAGGTTTCTGCCACCATCTGGGGAGAAATAGGATTTTGTCAACAGAAACCCAACTCTGTTTTAATGGAATATCATTATCGTAAATAAATACATACAACGATCTTGACAAGAATATCGTTGCCACTTCGCCATACTGGCGTCATCTGAACCTCGGTGGAGATGGTGTGACCAACGTCTTTGGTGAGGTTAGACACAAACGGGATGTAAGGTTCATTGACAGTCGTGAAGGTCCTGTAGTTGTAGAAGTATGTCGTACCCTCGGTGTACTCCAACAGCCCCGCCTTGACTGCTGGGAAACATCCATCTGAAAAGACAGCATAATCTGTAGTTGTAAACAGAGTTTGGGTTAAATTAAAATACAGTGGCATATCTAGAATCTCACAAAGGGGGAGGGTGGGGGGGGCAAAACTAGTCACCCAGTAGTTTACCACGCTACCATGTAGCGGCGCAATGGAAAAATACTGAACAAATTAAATGTTAAGCAAAAATTAAGCCAATGGGTCATTCCAAGTCAAATCCACCAATGGTCAAAAAGATGATTTCTCAGAATTTGCTTAAATTTTAACCAGTGGATAAGTAGCTATACATGAGCACTTCTGCAATAAACCTAAGGATTTGCAAGCAAATTGTGTATGTAACAACCTATGATGTGAACAGGCGCCCAAAAATGCACCTATTATTTTATTTGTTTTCATGTGCTTCTAACTTGAGAAATTTACAAGCTACGTGTCTGAAATAGATCAAAATAACGGGTGCATCTTGGGGCACTTACCCCCTGTTCACATAAGAGGGCATTATAGACACAATTTGCATGTAAATGCTTAGTTCTTTTGCAGAAGTGCTCAGGCATAGCTACTTATTCATCGGTGAAAATTATATCAAATTCTGAGACATCAACTTTTAAAATTTCCTGAAAATTGGTTGATTTGACACAGAATGACCCAACTGTTTAAATATGTATTTGTATTTAAATATGCTGATTATGCATATACCCAGGTATTTATATTTTACTTTTTCTAGAAGCTCCTAAGGAGTTCAAATTGAGCCCTAGTTAATAGCTTGAAACTAAAATAAATGTTTTCAATATAAATATACAGCTCTGTAGAGAAACTTGGCTAAATGACCCAGGGCCTTCTGGTGTGACACTGCGGGCAGTAGGTTCATTCGGTACTGGGTGGAAAATAGATACAATACCCCTTACTAGATGTGCGTATAAGATATATATATAATAACTACTAAATGCATAAAAATTAAGAAAGAGGTGTATTTACAAGTATGGTTCTGATAAAACATACATTGTTGTCTGCACACTGATCTAAGCATTAACACACAGTTGTCTTAATGGGATTCTCCCTGACCATGTATTTTGTATTTTCATAATGTTTATTATTTGAATATTTGGTCAAAATAAACTGAGCCTGAGTCTGAGTCATGTGAAAGCCAAAATTCAAATACTGACTGGGAAACAACAGCAGAGACAGAGCTTAAAGGCAAGCAATAGCACACTTGACCGTAAGCTGTCCCACGTGGTTGATAATCAAAGTCCACCTGACTGTAACCACAGTACCTTACAATCAATATAAGGCAAATATGGTAGGGCCTAGCAAACCCTAGCATTACAACCCAGGCCAAACCACAGGAAATATCTCAGAAAAAACAATTGTGAATCTGGTATGGGGTAAAATACAAAAGTCTATAAAGTACTGTTTTGCAGAGGTACTAATTTAAGTCTCATGCTTTGGCAAGGAGATTTTCTTTTTGTAAATTTTTGTCACATTTCCTGCTTTCCTTTCTTTTTTCAAATAATTTCAGAACTTTTGAAACAATAAAAAAATGGTTCCATGGCACCGAGACCATCGCATAAACAAATTAAAAAATTATTGTGGGAGGGGAGATACCCCTTCCCACACCTTCCTTCTTTTATTTCATCTCCAGCAAGACCAAGAGATTCTTCTTCCTAATTATTAATTTAATTTGGCACCTCAAGAGTCAAGTCTGCCTCTGCTCTGCCTGTGGTAAAATGAGACTTGGCTACATGACACGTGTCGTGCCATATGCAACCGGGGGATGGGCTCCGTCAGTAGTCTTAGAGACGTGTCAGGACTATTGTTGCATAAGTTGCTAGTCGTCGCTTGGCAAAATAAGAAGCACGCCAACTTACACATGCAGACCGTGGCACACAGGAGTAGCAGTTGTCGGAGCAGTGCCATTGTTCTTGCTACCGCCGTCGTCAACGAGGAAACGAACGCCAGCCAACGTTGTGACAGTAGTACCCGTGTGCGAAGTCTGGGACACTGTCACAGCCACTCAGTTTGCACCACGTACGGTCCCAGAAATAAATCGCAGCCCCTGGCTGGCAGGGACCGAAGTTCAACCCTATTAGAGTTACGCGATACATGTCAACGCTGTCCGATAAGTCGTGGACCGCGTCTGCCACGGCGCTGCACTGAAGACGAAGTCCGGTGGATATGGAAATGTTTACTTTATCGCAATCACAGATGTTTGGAGGGGATCGATTCTGTCAGTTGGTTGGTGTTGAAAGCAGTAACCCAGAAAATAATTAATAATTAAATCAGGTGTATTTTTATAAACGCTTGTTGGGCCTAGATTCTAAATGGGTTGCCAAGTTGGCGTGGTTATGTGGGCGGCTAATATTCGTCTGTGACACATGCCGGATACGAAGGTTGTTTTGGTGCGGCTGTCAACACGTGTCGAAAGAAATGCAATAATACATATGTTACCTTGAGATAAAACTCTGATAGGTAATGCAAATGCTATTTAGTTAGTATGATTATATTTTCTACTTAATTGACTTTCATGGTGACGTAGCTAAAGCAAAATAGCGGTCTTTGGGCTTGGGTGATAATATGGCATATTCACCTGGTTTCAGGCTCAGCCTCAAATGAAATGGTTCAATCAATGTATAACGTTTTACAAACCCGTGCTGGTGCGCGCTCCCCCCCTCACACACACACACACACACACACACACACACACACACACACACACACACACACACACACACACACACACACACACACACACACACACACACACACGAGAGTCATAGACTAGTCTATGTCAATATAGTCATGGAACTTAGAAGTGTCTGGTCATTTGTTAACATCATCCATCTTATAAAATTGAGCCGTTTTTTCGATAATATAAACATTGTCCCATGGCATTGCCATTGACAAACCCATGCGCACACACGCCCACACACACAAGTTTTTTTGATGGGTCCCATCTTGGCAGAAACTTTGCCATGTACACATGTGATGATGAATCGATGATGATATTAATATAATATAAACTTTTGTTTGTCTTTCGACTTATGGAAGGTAAAAAAAACTGAAAGGTACAGGGGTGTGATTTAGCGGTCGCCAATGGTGCCCAAAAATGACTTCGGTCGACTTTTGACTACAGTGGCCTGAGTGGTGACTCAAAATATTTACGGAGCTGCAATATTTTAGATGCAGTAAAAATAAACGGAATGTTAATAAACATCTCAGAATTGTTGTCCTGGCTATATCGCATTTATGTTAACCATAAATCGTGTGTTTGTTACATGTTTGGCATTGCAAGAAATGTTGGCAAACCATAGCCGAAGCGAGCATAGGGAGCATTCATTGTATTTTTAATCAACCACATCGACGCTCAACATGTAACTGAACGGTCATTCTACACTGAAATAATAACCGGTCATGTTAATAGTCTTGGTGACGAGTGGTGCTACTTATATATAATATATATAATATATATAATATATATATATATATATATATAATTATATATATATATTATATATATATATATAAATTATACATATATATATATATCCTATTGGTGCGTGTTTCTGGTGAATTAATCAGGAACCTGGTTAAAGTTTCTCTAGGCTGGCTTCCACTTATATATATTTATTTAGTAATATTTGGAAGTAAAATCAGGTCCTGTGCAAAATCAGCAGGGCCTGTAAGCTGTTCAGTTCACAGGACCTGATGTCCTTTGATGCTTGGAGACTTTGCTTAGACTGTTGGTGTATCATGTTATGAAAACAAAACGATCTGTCACATGTGTACAATTGTATACTGTATTTTATTCAGTATCATGTATTATGTTGTATTGATCCTGCCTTGAAAACAAATGTTTTAAAACTGTTTGTTTTTGATGTTTTTATTTGTTGCTGATGTCGTTCATACATTCTGTCTTCAAAGTATTTACTTTTTATCATCAAAATATTGATTAGCAAGTGGGCTACCCTCAGAAGCTGTCTTCACTTTGCGAGGTTGGTAGCCTGGCTGACTACCTTCCATGACTTGCTAAATCTCACCCCTGGATTACATGAGAGTGCATGTTGAATATATAATCTTGACTGAAGTCCTCATTCGCAGAAACAGCAAATAACATTGGGAACATATTATATATTGACTGTGTAGATGCTGGCAGTGTGAATATGTTTCGAGAAAATTTACACATATCTGACACAAAGCCATAGTTAAAAACCTGTCAGCTCTTCAATAAGCCAACAGCTTCCTTGTTCGCCTGCCATGTAGATCCTTCTGCTTTAGATGGTGGTCTTGTGAGATATATACCGGCTGTGTACACTTATGTATATGTTTCAGGTAGGCGTTGATTACCATGGCTACTGTGGTTGAGACAGATACACCAGGTAACAGTTGCTCTTCGTCGTGCCCCACTACAGCAGATACAGGCCGTGACTGTTGTCATGGTGATGTCAGTTCTGAGGACAAGCCAAATGACAAGGACTTTGACACTTGCCAGCCTGTGCTGACTAAACGCCAGTTAAAGAAATTGAAGAAGCAAGAGAGATGGTTGAAAATAAAACCAGACAAAAGGTTACTATTTTCTGTTTACATTTTTTCTTATCTGTATTTATTTGCCAAATTAGTCAGTTGATGTGAACTCATGTTGTTCTTTCATGCACTTTTTATGTCATGTTCATCTAGTTGTCCAGAGGACAGGTCCCATGATAGTTATTTATGATCTTTTTCCTTTTAGGTGTCTGAACAAACAATCTCTAAGGTAGATTTGTGCGTTTAATTTGTTTATCTATTAAAATTCATCGGACTTGTTTTTTACAGTAAAACCATGTTACATGTAGTGTCTCCATTTCCACTATTGTAATCTATCTGTGTTTTTAATACGCGTCTGCATTGTGTATATGCAACTATGCCTGGTGATGAATTTGTGCTGATTATTTGACACAGTCACTGGGTGCCACCTACTGGATAGTTTAGTACTATTTTGAGTAATTCTGTAATCTGTAATGACATTGCAAAGCTGCAGAGTTATAATGTAATGACCAGTATTGCATATGGTGTGAGTGTTTTGTGAATTATTTTAGAGCAAAGGATCGTCAGAAAAAGAAACAGCACCGACAGCAAGCAAGGGAACAGAATATTGATCTTGGGCCTTCCAGAAAAAGTTTGAAACGAAACACAATGGAGCATTCAGCATGCAGGATAAGAGTTGCTGTCGATTGCTCCTTTGATGACCTCATGACTGAGCGGGTAAGTTATAATTAGCTTTTCCGCAAAATAAAATGCCTTGTCGTGTACAATTTTTGATGATGTGGCTCCCGTGATAGCGACATTTATTGTTTTAAGGTAGCTGGGGTAGCTAACGTGTCAGTTGATTTTTTCATTTTTTCTTCAACATGCTACGAAATATTGAACTGAACGTCGACACCACAAATAATCACCCGACTCTAACGTTGTATTTCGCCAATCCATCCTTTAAAAAACAGTCCTTTTGGAAATCCCCCTGACTTCTTAGAAATGCTTGACGATGTTTCCATAGTAACGCGTGTGCTCGAACTTCAAACCAGCTTTATTCGTTTGCTGTGAATGTGGAACATATCATCTGGTTACTGTGATTCCAGTACACATCAGTACTACATCTGCCTAACTAAATCAACAAATATCAGCACTAACATAGTTTATTGTGCCTTTGAAGCTGTAATGGAAACGGCCAAGTAGATGTGACGTGGTGACCCCGCAGATAAGGTGCCAATCAAAATGATCGTAAACATGCCCTTCCATATGTTTGTCAGATGGGCTGGCATAACCTGATATCGTAGACGACAACATGTTACAAATACAGGTTCAAGGGCCCTTATGGCAGCAAATTAAGGGGACATGTCAATATTAGAATACATGGGACATGTCAATATTAGTTTTGTCAACAATACATAAAACACCAGTGAAATACGTCACATTTCAAGCATGATACATGTACCTATTAACATTTCTGTTATCACTAACACCCAGGAAATGATGCTTAATTTACTTTTTTAGAGAAACTACAACACTTACTAAGCTGCAATTTGGCATATGGACACGTCTTAAATGTAGGCAAAATTACACAAATTTGAATTACAATTGGTGTTGGGTTTGTGTCATAAATACACTGCCACTTTAGGCTGTCATTCAACTTTGTGTGAACTTATTCATGGTGGTGTAGCACACATAATTTGTTTATGTTAAACAAATTTCCATAAAGTTATCAGTGATGCCATCATACTTATATATATGTCATTTATTTCTTTGGGGATTTTCTCAAAAAAGATATAATTTTACATTTTGTGGCAATTTTTTACACTTACAAAAATGTTTTTAAAATCTTGTAACATAACCAAATAAATAAAAAAACTCAAGATTTTATTAATCTGGAATATTATATAGTATTTCAACTACAATCTATGAAGAAATGGTTAATTTATCTTAAAAACTTCTGCTGAAACTACTCAATTCAAGACAAACATATAATAGCCATCCAAGCTACCTTAACCCTTCTCTGTACAGACTGCTTGATTCCGCATGTGCGCAGATAACCCCGTAACTGCATTTTGAATTAGCTAATCATTTCAAAGAGAGGTCTTGGAGTAGATCTTTGACTTGACATTTACCGAGACATTTTAGAATGCGCATCGAATCATGTTTTAAAAAATTTGTGTTTGACAGCGATGCATTGTTTGCGATTTGTTTGAGATGTTCTAGGGTTGTTTCCAGTAAATTTTTAGTCAGATTTTGATGACAACAGTCTCCATGACGTTATGATTCTTTTATTGCGTTAATTTGTGTAAGTACTCTGTTTAAATAAACACGTCTGGTTCTGTAATGATCAAAGATGGTGGTTCACTGAAAATGAATAACTCTTCCGGGATGTTTTGGCAGTGGCATATTTAGGATCTTGCAAAGGGGGTCAAACACAGTCACCCATGCTACCATATAATGACACGAAAGTTTAGTCATGAAAAGTCAACCGGGGCCATGACCCATTGGCCTTCCTAAATGCGCCACTGTAGGCTCATTATTGGATGCCACGTAACCTTAGGTCTAAGTAAAAGAGTGCCAGCCTTGTTTTGTTTTTTTAGAAAAAAAGAGGTCTGTCATTTTTAGAAATTCACACAGTTAATTAATATTTATCATGCTGTTGAATGCCGCTGCCTTGAAATATTATGATGGCCACCTATCACAAAATGACTGCTCTCAACCCCCTACAATCACTGCACCTGGTGGCCTGCTAACTGAATTTATTACATGCTGTACAAACACTTCTTTTAACAAAATCCAAAAGGTTTTGTTTATCTCAGTAAAGCTTTCACCACCATTGTGGCTTCATCAATACTAATAATGATGACATCCTGGTAGGATGACATCATTGTAAATATGCGGAAGTTCATAGTTCCCCTCAACTCGGTTGATCACTGCCTCTGTCTTCCATGTCCATATTGTTTCTTTTCCACGTGTCTGCAATGACGTCATCCTGCCAGGACGTCGTCATCATTAATACTGATGAAGCCACCTTGGCGAGTTGGCAGACGCTCTGCTCAGTTAAACGAACCTTTGAACATGAAAACGAACTATCCTAAGAAATGTTACGTGCTGTGTTTTAGTGCGTGTCACAACTCGTTCAACAACTCCAGCATTGCTACTCGGCCAATCGCAGGGCAGCAAATCCACTCCAGGTGAGTTAACGATCAATTGGAGTTCCATTAGTGCTGCCACCCAGTGGACAGTTTTGAAAGTGTGTGTTCAGTTTACAGCCAGGGTGGTCTCAAAATGTGTGGAGAACTTTTATACTGTATTCATCCAGGCCTTTATTATAAAAATACATTTCACCTCGTCCAATATACTAGAGTCTACCAAAAATAACATATTTTTGATGCAAGACATCCTGTGAACGTTGATACACATTTAGTGGTTAAGATTGCACACCTTGGTAAAAATAAACAAATTCCTGCAATTATTGTTGGTATGCTGTATCCTTTGCTGACACAATATTTTGTTAAATATTTTTAGGCTAGGATTGGGCACACTGTACACATTGTTGTGAAGTCACGATTGTTTTTCAAAGAATTTGTTTACAAATGTTTGTTTAAGGTGCACAGTCTGACCATGTTATATCGTATAAACTATATCTAGTCTAACAACTTTGATTGCCAAAAATGTGTTAATGACCCACAATGTTTATTTATTTGAACAATTTGAGTCAAGTCACATGTTTGATTATTGCATGTTGAACAGCGGCAGCCTAAAAGGTGGACCATGGAGGACCGTGGACCATGGAGGACCTCACTAGCCATGTCGTTCTTAATTCAGTTATTAATTACCGGTACATACTCCCAATTGTCCATGAGGTATGGAAATATACTTGTCTTGTTAATTGATATAGTTTATTCTATATAACATGAGATTATGATAAAAATGATCGGACTTTGTTCTTATGAAGCATTCACCAGAGGCACCATGGGTAATTTCGGCTCGCCTCTATTGCTATTGTGATTATCTAACCATTCTATGTTTAACGTTTCAGTTTTACGTGACAGGATTAGATGGAAAGACGCAGCAGAGAATGAATGATCTTGGTGACTACAGAGGCTGGGATGTAGGTGGATGATGGAATTGTCGTCACTTCCTGGGCCATTCACAACTGTCGATATTTACGTATTCATACAAAGCTTAGTAATGGAGGGAGTGGGTCAGAGCCTGCATACCAATTTAAAGTCATCATCAAAATGTTGGTCACATGGGAAATCTGACGAAACACTGACATATCTGTATCCGCATTTCGTCAGTGCGTTCATGTTTGTACATGGTAATTTTTCCAGGGCACAGTAACCAAAAACATCCAATCCCTTATTTGCATTCATTGGCCATAAGAGGCCTGCCGGCCATGACTATCAGTCTGCTGTTTATTATGTAGCATTCAAATTTTTAACAGAACGAGATATGATGCAACCACATGCCAGTGCCATTTTGGCACAGTAATTTGTCTATCCCGTTTTTGTGAAGAGAGTCAAAGTGAGTTTTTTTAAATGGAGTTTGACGACATGTCGTTTGATGGTTTTGATTCCAGTCATCTGGTTCCATTTCCCAGATAGGTCTGAGAAATAGTACTCTTTGTAGGATGGGTATAGAATTGGAAAATGTTGACAATAGTGAATAGCCAGGAGACTTGTTAAGGCATCGAAATGCCACTATCACGAGAGCCACTTTGGTAATAGCTACAGCATAATACAATGTAGTGTTTATTTATGTTGCCAGTACAACTATTTATTGATTATTTATATACATTATAGTGTACATTTGTGTGTTATATTATTTGAAAATTTTACATTTATTATTGTCTGTGTATAGTCAGTAACAGCTGCCTTGCCTTCATTTTCACCTAAAAACCTGATGCTGTCTACTATAATGTACTAAAATGGGGAGCCAACTCAGAAATGAACTTAAGACAATTACCAGAGCTAAATGTTTCCAAGAGGAAATAAAAATGTCATTAATGACATGTATGCCAAGCCTCAAGTAAATATCATTTTCGATAATTGTACAGAAGACGTAGTAAATTTTTTTATTTGATCCTAAATTTTGTTGTTTGTAACAGTTATTTTTGTATCATATTCCTTGAGTTTCTATGACTACCGGGGTACATAGAATAAACTCTTTCAATGACATCTTGGTCCTCCAGGTGCATTTCAGGACACCCAACTACTTCGAGGAGTTTGACAAGGATAATGTTGTGTACTTGACAAGCGAATCACCAAATGTGTTGTCGAATCTAGAAGAGAGCAAAGTCTACATTATTGGTGGTCTGGTAGACCATAACCACCAAAAGGTGTGTATTGCCCAAGGTTCTATTAAATCATTACATGTTATTTTGATTGTTAAGATAATTTCTTAGTATCTAAGCAAAGTTTAATCATAAAAAAGTTGACACTTTTGTAATTTTATGCTGGTGCACTTTGGATGAAGTTAAAACTTGGTTATATGTTGTTGGTAACTGTTGTTGTAGATGTATATGTAATAGCTTTGAAGCATCTCGGGTTGTCAGTTGAAATCAGTCTAAAATGGTATGTTTTTGTTTCTTGAGCAAAGTCATTTGATAGTAGTGCTTTGATACTCCTGTTTGTCAAGATTAACATTGAATTCAAGCATATTCAGCATTAAGTTTCCCACTTTCTGTATTAAAAAACTTTTCTTTTAATAAATGTTAATCCAGATGTACCCCGGTAATATGGTTATATTTTACAACCATTGTTGTATTTTAGGGTCTCTGCCACAGATTGGCATGCGAGAAGAGTATTTCACATGCACAATTGCCAATCAGCAAATACCTTCAAATGCAAACAAGAAAAGTGTTGACAATTAACCACGGTACGTTGTGTCCTCTAACCCATCTTTAAAATATTATCTCACTACAGCCTGGCTGTAAGTGTTTTTTGTAACTACTTATCAAGTATGCACAATGTTGAGTGTTTCATAGACTCATCCTTGCCTACCAGGGGTGCTGAGTATATCAGCCATGGCGTATCGACTTAATGAAACGTGGGTTTGTACTTTGTCTAATTTTGGTGTCTTAGCAAAAGATATTATGACAGTTGAGAACGTAGGCCAACATACGGGCTCTTAGCTTTAATTGGCTGTGGACCAGTCATCACTTTCAAGAATCGAGACCAACCAAGACAGCAAGTGCGACGTATTACAACTGGTTCAGAGCACTTTGCACAACAATATTGATTCTACAATATCTAGTGCACACATCATTAAGTTCACTCTGTGTTAGTTCTGCTACAGTTTCCCCTATTTGGTCAGGCATCTGACTGAAATGTCTTTCAGTTGTGACGATTGTAGTTTACATTTCACATTTCAGTGTTTGAGATTCTGCTGAGGTTCACAGAAACGAGCAGTTGGGAGAAGGCGTTTGACTTGGTGATACCAAAGAGAAAGGGCGTCCTTCTTAAAAGTGACATTGATGCCTTGGACGACAAAGACATCACTCCCGTGGATGACAGAACGTTGCGAGATGCGGCTGTAGACAGATCCAAAGCAGATGACGCCAATGTCTCCTCTAGTGTCACAGATGAAGGGAACGTGTCGTGTCAGAATGGCACTAATCAAACGTCTGACAACAACGATGAAGAACATTCTGTTGCCAGCAAAAACGTTGACGATACATCTGAACAGGTTTCATCAACAAATACACTAAAATCTACAAAGTGAACGTATGATAAAAGTTTTCTTTATTTATCTAGTGTCACAGACGAATATAATACTTTGTGTCAGAATGACACAAATCATACGTCTGACCGTGACGATGAAGAACATTCTGTTGTCTGCAAAAACGTTGATGATACATCTGAACAGGTTTCGTCAACAAATACACTAAAATCTACAAAGTGAACGTATGATAAAAGTTTTCTTTATTTATCTAGTGTCACAGACGAAGATAATACTTTGTGTCAGAATGACACAAATCATACGTCTGACCATGACGATGAAGAACATTCTGTTGTCTGCAAAAACGTTGACGATACATCTGAACGGGTCACCTGTACAAATACACTAAAATCAGCAACGTGAAAGTACAATAAAATGTTCTTTATTTTAAGAAAGAAAAGTGAGAGTATAATAAAGGTTCTTTTATTTTAAGAAACTATATGTCAGACACACAACTTGTTACATCAGCTATGCATTACGCAGATTAATAATTGTTGAGCTTCTCCATATTAACATTCAAACACAGTGCAAAGTTCTACAAAATATCACAAAAGTCATAGCCATTTTTGTTTACTGAATGTTCTACCAGGTAAAGTGTTCCTTGATGCATGAAACAAACTGGTGGCAGTGTATTGGAGAGCTAAGTGGAGATGAATTAAATTATTAAATAAAGTTCATACCTTCGTAAAAGTAATGATAGTCTTTTATTATTTTTTATTAATAGGGATAATATGGTCTTGATATAATCCGTGTTGTACGTTCCGGTACTTGGATGGGCCTTCATATGACCCTCCAGTTGTACCTGGTATTTGTTTTTGGGTTAGGTAATATTACTTAGTCATTCGGCCTTGACAAGATGTTGCAACAGTTATTGCAATAATTGTCAGATCCATAACTTGCCTGTATGCCTAGCAACCGGGTTCGTCAAGCTAAGACTAAGTAATATGGCCGCGGCCGTCGGACATTCCGTCGCACTTTTCGTTGCATTTCTGGCCAAAGCATGTGTATTTGCGAAAAAAATAAAGGACAGAGTTGTATCAACAAGAACAATGTGTGGGAAAGTTTTATCTGGTAGATGCATGATGCCCTTATAATGGAATATACATATGTAAACATGGTTGCTAAGGCGAAGCATGACGGAGGGATTGTGACGTCATATCCTGGATCTTACAATTGTGGCCAACAAAAATGTGGTTAAACGAATTTGATCGAGCTAATAGTGATTATTGTGTGATACAAAACTTTAACAAACGAAAGCATGCAGTGTTATGTAGAAAGCACTTGCCACTATTTCCGAAATGACACTTTCTACCGCACCATAAAGATCATTACTGCAAACGTAAACCCAGAAATGTAATAACAATGACAAAAAAGTCATGACGTTACATACATGTACACACTTTATCGTAATTCACAAATAAAATGTTGACTTCGTTGTCACCCGCTAAACTAATGCATTGACACTCGACGAAAGAACAGGCGACGGTTGGAATAAATACTTTCCAATTTTGGGACGATGAAATAATTATATAAAACCCTAAGCGTCCTCCGTGCTTTCCTATTTGATGTGTCCCACTGCACCAGATTGTTTTAATACTGCCGGTACACAACTGAGTCGTATCGATCGTCGCGACCCGTTGTTGTCGCCTAGCCTTGCACGACAGACGTTCCAGGCCTCCAGGTGCCCATCAGTGTCGCGTCGCTCACTGGTTGCCCTTTGGACATGAGCAGTTTCGGGGGCGTCTTCAGCCCAACGATCTGTCTCCGGTCACTGTCATTCGAAGCGGGGCGCATGATTTCGTTGGCCGGGCGGTTTGGATCTAGATTCATAGGCACAAGGTACAGCAGTTGCCATGACTGTGTATCGATCAATGCGAAGTTAAACGACAACAAAGTATCCGGTAGTAGGCAGGAAAACCCAGAAACGAACCATTTCTGCTAATCGTATTCGAGCACTGTGTTACAGTGTGTAGCTTTTTATAGCAAACAACTTTCCAACTGATATCTGGTGAAGGTTCGTAAATCGGATTAAACATAAATGGAACTTCATAAATATTATTTGTTAGCATTCTGGAACTACGTCGTGTGTTGTGATTAGCACAGTTTGGTCTGACAAACACGGAAGCCAGTACTATATGACGTCTCCGGATCATCACTATAAGGTCTATAATTTAGAGCTCTAAGCAGAGCGAGAAAAATCGTTTAAATATAATATATCGTGGTAAGAATAGGTCACGGAATAGCCACATTTCAGCAACGATCGTAATTATTTCAAAGAACATAAATTATGTAAGAAGAAGGCCGACTTGCCTGAACATATGTAACAGACGCGATCGCAGCGCCACGCAGCGTCGATTGTTTACTAAGACCTTTGGCCGATGACGTCATAATGGCCATGGTAATGTCATGGATAATTTTAAACAGTTGACACTAGATGACGCTTTTTCAAAAAACGTTACACGGGCAAACACGTGAGTCGACCTTCTTGTTATTTACGTTTTTTATTATGTTATGCCGATTGTAGATTTGACCCGGCATGCAAGAGACCCGTATGTTGCGTCACTCACCAAACAGGTCCTTCTCGTCGTTGGGATGGTCAAGGTGTTGCGTCGTGGTCATGAAGTTGTCCGGCTGCAGCTGTCCGGCCATCGGCGGCGAGTACGTCTCAAACACGGGCGCCTGACTTGGTGGTCGGGGCGACGGGCCGTCCAGCGACAGTCTAGGAGAAGGAGAAACAACAGGTCATCACGGCGCCACCATTGTCATATGATGTTTAAGATTTAACAATATTGTCAACCAAGGCAAAACACCAAGATGACAAGTGAACAAGGAAGCCATTGGCTTACCGAGAGTCTAGCAATTTCTCATGTATGTCAGTATGTGTACAACCCGCCCTTCTGAGATGTATGTCAATTTTGTTTTTAAACATAGTCAGGCTGCTAGCTAACTAAACAAACAATTATGAGTAGTGGAACTAATACCACCCACAAATGAGAGAGACTTGGGGGTGCAAGTGCACCCAGAAGTGAACTCAAGTCTGGTCAGACCTATATTAGAATATGGAAATGCTATCTCCAACACTCAAGTGATACCAAATGATGCTTGAAAATGTACAATTCCACAACTGAAGTGCCAGAAGTATTGCAACAGATTGGATGCGTTGAAGCTATCAAGCCTGTACTCTAGAAGAGCAAGAGGAGACATGATTGAAGTCGACAATATCTGCATGGCATCTACAAAGTCGATAAAATGCCACTTCAGATGGACCACAACACAGTGACTACGGGACACAGCCTGAAGCTGAAGAAGGAACGTGTGACAGCAAGACAACGGAGGAGCTACTTTAGACACAGAGTAGTGAACAGGTGGAACTCTCTCACAGAGGATGTGGTTTCAGCACACACACTAAATGCATTCAAAGCTAAACTAGACAAATTTATTTTTGTGGTGCGCTTACATTTTTGAGCAAAGTGACAACTTCCCACCCATGAACACAAACTACACTAAAGACCAGCTAAACGACTATTAGCCTAAAAGAGCTGAAGAGGATGTTTGTATTTATGTATGTATATATGATATTTTGCGATTACAAAATCACGTGATTTTAATATTTTTAGTTGCGTATGATAATCCTAAAGAATAACATCACATGGTTGTGTAGATACCTAAATGTGCTTTCTGACAGCAGTGACCATAGCCAAATTCAAAATTAAATTAGATTTGTTTTCAAATTGAAAACGTCTGAATGTATTGTTATTTCGTATCATATATTTTCGTCAGTAAGTTTCATATTTCATTAGATAATATCTCAATTCTATTACATTCGCATGACATTTGATGGCGCCACCTCGCGGGGTTTGGCTAACTGATACTACATAATTAAGAACTGTTTGGTCTAAGTGTAGGGAGGGCCTAATCCGGCGGGGGTCATGTCCCTAGATACGTAGATAGAAGTAGTATTTTCAGACGGTAACTATATTAAGCACAAACGACATTGGGCGGTTTTTCCCGGCCAATTTCCCTACTATGCCATCCATAGGCTTCGCACTATCGTGTTGGTTGAGCTTTTGTGTAAACCAAAATGTACGGCATAAGTATATTTGTAGGCCTGTATTTTTGAAATCTGCAGTGCCAATATTTTCTTCTAAAACAGTGTCGTGTATTCGCACGAGTACGATAATATTCATAGTAGAAACGTTGTTCTGTGTTGTAGCCTACAGGCGTTGCTCCAGCAATAGGGCCTATGGTTATTCGGATCATCCGCGCGCGGACACACCCATGATACCCAGGGTATACACACACTAACTGCAGCACGCACGCACGCACGCACACACGCACGCACGCACGCACGCACGAACGCACACACAAAACGCGCGCGCGCACTCTTTCTCTCGCTCTCCCCACCCCCCCCCCTCTCTATCCCCGCTTCTCTCTCCATTGCTTATAGTAACTACCTCTGCCTACGAGATGAATTTACCTGTCTATCCGTGTGATGACGTCCTGGGTCTTGGCCGGAAGCACGTCCCCGGGACTCGGTGCCTCGCCTCCGTTGATGACGTCTTGGCGGTACTGGTCGGCCTCCATCTGGGCCTGGCCCGGCTGCGGCTTGTAGTATTCCTCGCGACTCGTCAGCGCTGCTCGGATCATGTCCAACACCATGTTCTTCTCTGCAATGAATTCGGACGCATCAAATAGTGAAACAAATTATGACAAATTGTTTCTTTTGTAAGCAGAGTCACGAAAAGCGAGTTGGGCAAAGTCACTCGTGTTTTATGTGTTAAAGTCTGGGGATTGACCCCCATAAAAATTATTTTTGTAGAACTATCACCGACATGTTTCCCAACGCTCTTACAAGTTACTTAATTGTTTTTCTATATAAAGTACGATGTAGGCCCCTGCGTGGTGAAATACGTCATCGTATCATTCACCATTTGTAGATGATAATGTACACCTGTATATCCATGCGAACTCCATCAGGATAAGTGTTTGTTTGTGTTCTGACGGCGTACTTTCTTTGTGTAAGTCTATGTCACAAGTGTATACTACTATATGAAAACTAAGCACAATACCTACCATATAACTACACGAGAGATGGCCCATCACAATACCAATGGTTCAGATTACTTCACTTAGCTCACGACTACAGAATAAACTGTCGCAGTGGTTAATTATTTGGTGTTGTACTAACCCCGGTCACTGGCCGTGATGAGCCACGTCTGGACCGCGCTCAAGTCGTCCGTCTGCAGAATCTGGCACAGCATCTGCATCACCTGTTTGGAACAGAGAGACAGCATGACAAACGGGCGCCGAAAAATGTGGCAGAATGGCCGTACCAACACAACAACCTTAGACTATTGTAGGTGTTTAATCTACCTGGAAACAACGTTTTATTGTTTTGTAACTCTGTCCGCTTTTGCTTACCATATCCTCCACTTCCGGTTGCTGTCCAGTCACCTGCTGCCATTGGCTGAACAGCTGCTCGCGCCGGCCTTGGCGCGATGCGTGCCGGGACATGGCCCGGGACGGCGGCGGGATTAGACGGCCGGTCTCCGTCGAGTACTCGGTGGTGCGAGGACGGGGTGGCGGCGTCGGCGGCTCCCGGCGAGGCATCGGCTTGATGATGTCGGAGCTCGGTATCCCGATGGCGTCGGTGAGAGCTCGCAGCTCATCTCGCCACGCGTCACCCGCCTGACCTGCAGACGACAAACGATCGACGTAGGTATAGATCTATATTACGTAGCGACGGCCACACTCGGTCTGAATCTGAATGCCGTAGGCATAGATATAACTTCGAAACTGTAGCGATGACCGGAAAAATAACAACAGAAAGTCCAAGAAAATAACGGTGAGAAGAATTGCAGGAGTGAAAAGAGTGGACATGTGAAAAATGGAGGAACTGGTGGAGGAGGTTGGTGGGAAAGAGAGTTTCAGGAGGAAGCTGGCGAGGAGCTGGTTAAAGTGGGCTGGACACGTGGAAGGAATGGAAGGGGACGGTTGAGGAAGAGATCGTGTACGGTCGGAGTAGAGGGAAGGGGGAGAAGAGCGCGACTGAGATGGGAGGACTGTGTGAAGAGAAAGTTTGTGGGATTGGGAAGGGTATGGAAGTGTTTAGAATCATTAACTAGAGAAAACACACATTAGAATGGACAAGCGTAAAACTGTGGACTCAGTTTGATCATAGGCGGTACAAAACGAATAGTCATACGTACCACTTGTCTACCACAACGATTATTGTACTTGTGTGAATACACAACATTGTTATAGTATAAAATATTAGTACTGCAGATTTCAACTAGATTACTGTACAAATACTTACGACTGCAGTTCGTATTGGGTTTGTACAAATGCTGAATCAATACATCGCTGTTTAAACGTTTGCCCATTGATTGCATTGTAGCAACAGTGGCCAAGAGAAACCGCGCAGTGTTGGTTGTACTGAAGCTGTTACGGTTAAATACTCTGTGTGCCCAATGATGGATTCTGCAGACGGATTGTATCTTACACGAAGTAATGATTTATGGGTTCTTTATTTCGTGGAAATCATTTCCCACGTCCGCGAGGTGGCGCCATTGTGTATAGTTCCACTAGTTTGGACTACGAACTGAACGGAAATAGTTACATAATACACAAAAGCAATGTTTGCACGGAAATTCGTTAACTTAATTTGGTTGTTGGTAAATCCATAAAAACCATTAACATTTGTCGACGTGTATGATACGTTCCAACATAATTTAAATGTCGATGGTCTTTTACGCCGGTACACAAAATAGTTGAGTTAACAATGATAAAAATTATGTATTTTCAGCCACTTTTTGGCCATTTATAACCACTTCTGCGATGACAACATTGGCCACAACGTGCATCCATAAAAGAGGACATTAATAATAATTATAATGTACTTGGATCGCGTCTATGTCCTCTGGAACCTGAGCTCACAGGCGCAATACTGTCACAGAGTTACCAAAGAACTATAGTAACCTCATAGACCCACCTATTCCTATCTGCGGTAGCGCGTTCTCGCGGTAGATGCGCATATTGAGCGGCTTGCCCATGAAGTACTGTAGACCGTTGATGGTGTCGATCGGCCAGCGCTGAGAGTTCACGTTGACGGCGTTGACGGGCACGTTGAAGTACTTGCTGTAAGACTTCACACGGTGCTGGTCGTAGGTGTTGGGCGGGAAGTTGACCGTGTAGCGGGGGTTGGCGAAGTAGCCGCTGTCATTGACCGCACAGATGGGGACGTCCAGTAGACCTGGAGGTGAGAAATAACCGCGGTCACTGGTGGTGGTGAATTGGTTCGTTAAAGATGTCGCCTGAGTTCAGTAGGTCCAGCGCATAGCAGCAGAAAATAGTTGTACAATAGCAGATACTATTATTTAGGTTATTACAATTTCAACAACCAATCCCATTGGTTAAAGCAGCAACTGAAAAATCAGCGTTTCAGCAGGTCTGTCTTGTCAAGGGTACTGATGTAGTCAGAAGTCCCCTGGCGGCGAGGTTCTCACCCCACATGAATACGTTACATCCGCATGTCACCATCTCACCACTCACCTTTGATGTGTCTCACCCTCCCGGGATGTGGACTATGGCGCGCAAAGAACGAGTTGTAGCTGAGTTGACCGAACCGGCCACTGCCCTGCGTCGCCGGTCGACTCTGAGGCCGCTTGAAGAGGGTCACGGGGGCCGGTCTCGGCGCTGGCGTCACCGGGCCCGTGGGACCGTGCGCCAGGTTGTTCGGCAGAATCAGCGGGCCATTGGACGGACGGAACACCTCCGACGAGCTCATGGCTAGAAGCTGCAACACATAATGCTGGCGTTAGCGTCCACGTTATCATAACGGTTTCGGGATTAATGTGATGCGATTAACCTTACAGATAAGATTGAACAAGATTGAAATGTAAAGCCAGAAGCTCCAGATGGCAAGAGGACAAGGACTCCATTGGCTTGTCTAGAGTTTAGCAACATGTTATGTTTAAACATATCATATACTGCTAGCATTAACATTATCAGTAAACCATTTGTTCCACTCATTTGTCGTCCTCTATGAGTACTTCCTCATACATGTAACCTACATTGTTCCTAACTAGTGCCACTTGGTGCCCTCTGCATGGTTCAACCGCGGAGATTCAGCAATGTTCAGCAGCAGAGATTCAGAGGGGCCAAGTCTCCTACTTTGGGAAGGATATCTCCTTTTTGCCAGTTTTGGAACATATCCTCCCTTTCCCATGTTTTCCAAATAATCTCTCTTTTTTTGTAGAAACAATTGAACATTTTCTACAAAAGTGGCTACATAATGCATAAAATGACAACCTATAATACCATAATTTGTGTGTTCATATCGTGTGGACAGCCCCTTGTTTCTTTACTTAATCTCTAGCAGGATAATCTCCTTCTGCCTTCTTCTTTAACTTGGCACCCCTGTAGAGTAGAACTTGGTTTAACTCAAGCTTTACTAACTTTAATGCCCATCATAACTGCAAGACAACCCAAACAGCTTCGATCATCTAAACCAAATTTACTTTTCGTTCTCAGTTAAGACAAAAGTCGGAACTAGAGCTTTCTCAATTGCCGCATCGACTCTGTGGAATTCATTCCCTGTTAGCGTTAAGTCCATAGGAAATAATTGTTAAGTCCATAGGAAATAATAATAACATTAAAACCAAACACGTTTATCACACATAGCTGTACCGATCCAACTGTTTACAACTGGAATTGTTAATCGATTAGAAATTGCCAAACTCCTTTTCGTGCGCTGCCAAGCCTGGATCTCTCGAGGATCTTTAGCGCAGTAGAAGTGTCTTATACTACGTTGTATTGAAACAGCTTCATAGAAGTGAGACCACTGGCAAGATTGGGTCTCTCGAGGATCTTTAGCGCAGTAGAAGTGTCTTATACTATGTTACAATGAAACAGCTTCAGAGAAGTGAGACCACTGGCAAGATTGGGTCTCTCGAGGATCTTTAGCGCAGTAGAAGTGTCTTATACTACGTTACATTGAAACAGCTTCAGAGAAGTGAGACCACTGGCAAGCTTGGCGGTGAAAGCTGTGTCAGACGTGTGATAATATTGTTATTGTCTCGAGAACAAGTGACTTTGTTTTATGCAGTCATTAATCTTACCCGTATCGTTGCTAGGCTAGTCTCTGTCACCAGATACGTTGACTATCTGGGTCTTATTAGGAACACGTGCAGCTGATTAAAGTAATACATTGCTATTCGGCCTGCAGGGAAATGGCTTCGACCATTTTGGAGCACAGAGTATAACTGATGTCATTACTGGCGACCGCTGTAAAGTTGCATAACGATTGTAGACAAAATGAGATTCATAACACTTCTTGCTATCCATCCAAATTACGTGCATCTGCCTCTTTTAATCACATTGCGAGCTTACCACCGATATTGTGAGACTGTGCGAAATAGCAATGTGCCTGCTCTTGCTTAAGTACAACCATAGCCACTATAGGTTTAATCGACCGATATCGGTGCCTGCCTCAGCCCGGACTTCAGGGATAAAGAGGTATTGGTGCCAGCCTCAGCCCGGACATCAGGGATAAAGAGGTATCGGTGCCAGCCTCAGCCCGGACTTCAGGGATAAAGAGGTATCGGTGCCAGACTCAGCCCAGACTTCAGGGATAAAGAGGTATCGGTGGCAGCCTCAGCCCGGACTTCAGGGATAAAGAGGAGAACAAGAATAACCTCCATTCACTAGGATATAGCGAATAAGTTCGTTGATGTTCCGATATGTAGTGCGTGGATAGCTTAAGTGATATGTGCTGTCGGTTTAATGGAAAAGTGCGTATTTTTTTTACATTATATTAAATTAACTCGCCGTGATATTTTTCTTATAGGCTGTATTGTTCTCTTTAATGAGAATGACTCGATCGTCGGTTAGCGCGTTAATCGTTTCAGACTATCGATCGTGTGTACTCGGTATCACGCATTGTCTATGACCAATTCAAAGAAGTGGTTAACAATCGCAGGGAGACAACTGATTCTGCTATTTTAGTAAGTTCATCTTCAGAGAAGAGCTGAGAAGCGTAACAGACCTAAGGAGCAAAACCAGCAACCACAAACCTCACCCCAAAGATACCAGTGCTCAAGCTGTTCGGAAATGTGTCAAAGGCGATTATATCTGGTCACGCAGTCATTAGTTGGCATACAAACAACGCGGCTGCTATCCTCCACAATCTTCAACATCACTCTCATCACGTGGAAGCTGGCAACTGGCAATCAGCCAGTCACAATAGATTATTTAGAGACACTAGTAAGAGAAAGACATAGAAGTTTTTTATATTTACGAATTGTGGGACCCTTCTAATGAGTATTCTTTAGCTAAGTATTGATGTGATTCTCGTGACGTCCCTCCCTCCCTCCCTCCCCATGTTCCCTCCTCAACGTCCACCTCTTCTCTGAAGGCCCCAGAGACCCAAACATGCTTTCATCTGTAACCGAAGAAAGTTGCGAGACCATAGCAACTGTTGTCAACTTGTCAACCGTTACCTTCTCATTAGTTTGGACGCAAGATCACTCGTTGTGCCTACTGAATATATACCTACTAAAGGGTCATCACACATTGCCTACAGTTGATCCTAAGCAATAATCGCCTAGGCGTAATCGATGCGTCCACAGCAGCGTTAAATCAAATAACTTCAGCGAGTTCCGAAGGCATTTGCTGTTGCGCTATTCATAAATACTCATAGCGCGAACAACACTTAGAGCATATCGACCGCTTAGTTAGGCCAGCTAAATCGGGATTAGTAACCCTAACACGTCTCTCGTGCTAGGCGGAATTCTGAAACGAAGAAGGTTACGTAACTGTACTAGTAATTTGGCAATAAATTGGCAAATACCTACGTGTTTTATACATACGATTTAACAATCCAACGGCTTGGGTAGACACAATGTAAGTTGACATGTTGCAGTGAACTAATATGTCAATACAATACCGACGTGTCTTTCTTTATAAACAGCACTGCTACACAATGCACTGCCTTGTCATTGCAAAGTACCGTCTCACCTCTGTGCACAGCAGTTCCTTGGCCTTGGTTAGGCACCGCGGCCAGTGCAGCAGGCCATATGTGGAGAACACTGCATTGAGCTCGATGAATAGAACGACAGCCCACCTATCAGCGAAAACATGTTTCGCGCACCGGATTGATTTGATATTTGATTTGATCTCGATTATGCAGGACATGGATTACCATCCTTGACAACTTGTGGCTGTCCAAACAGTTGCATTTTATGTGGTTTCTCTGTCGGGTTTGTCTGTATAAGGCAATATCAAATACTGTGTTTATTTATCAGCAAGTCCAACATTAAAACATGACATTAGAGTGAGTTAGGATTTGGATTACATTCGGTATTCGAAATATCGTGATTGTACATGTATGACACAAAAAAACTGTTAATGGAACTTTACCTCGTACCATGTTTTCATGCACATTCTGCTTGAACCAAGAACCTAACATTTCAACAACACGGGCGTTGGCACCATATTGAATTCACGTATTGAAATGGCAAATTCGCAATGTATATTTTCATCGCCATAACTAATGTTGACAATATGTAATAAGATTGTCACCCAGACCAATACACTCCATATGCCATGTGGATGGATACGTCATTCTATACACTGTGGTGGTCCGTCTCTAGGGTTATTTTTAATTCACATTATTAGTGTTAATACAACATTATTAGTGTTAATACAACATTATTAGTGTTAATACAACATTATTAGTGTTAATACAACACTATTAGTGTTAATACAACATTATTAGTGTCAATACAACACTATTAGTGTTAATACAACATTATTAGTGTTAATACCACACTATTAGTGTTAATACAACATAATTAGTGTAAATACAAAAAACAAAAAACAACTGTCTTATACTGAAACGGTATTGTCCACTACCTAAATGTACTTTATTCCCTCTGATTATTCTTCCTTCCATACATTTGCAGAACACTATTCTATGAATATATTCACAGTCATTCCATATATTACAGAAACTTCAAGTTTGTCTTCTGGGATGGCAATCGTGTTAAATCTTGTTAATCACCTGACCCCCTAGTGGGATCTAACAACTTTAATTTATTAACCTCGCTATTCATATAGCTAAGATCTCTCAGTTCTTTGGAGAAACACGTAGCACGTGATGACGTCACTCGTATTTGTTTTTGTTTTCCAAAACACACATACTCCTGACTCGCAGTTAACAAAACCCACAGCTGTGATGTGTGAATAGTCTTATCGCAGGCTTTTCTTTTGGGCTGTAATTACACGTGCCACAATCTTTCCACCACGGCAACACCGTTATCTTTCTTCGCGTTGAACAGAATGGCGTTGATTGAGTTGTAATAAATTTCAGCTAGCATGAACATGGTTATACTGAATGCGTTGGTACCAAACAACTGACGGGATGGGATGTATCAACGTGCTAGTAACCATTTCCAATAAAATTATTACCTTAAATGTTTCGACACGACTTTAATAGAAATACAGACTACTGCATAGGCTATGAAGAAACATATGAACCCCGAAAAACAATAATGGTATGAATAGACAAAGAACGAAGTAACTCTTTCTATGCTAACAACAACACAGTAGAATCGGATGGATTGCAGATTTGTTGCTAAACATGAATTTAAACAGGCAATATGGCATTGGTCAATTTGAAGACCAAAGATAGTTGCTCTTCTTATTATACACTCGGGTGGAGGGTGGTTAAGACTAGTCGTGGTTGGATAACATTAATGGAACACGATATACATCAGTTGGCTGTGTCCGCTTAACGTCAGTTCTATAGCGGATGTTGGACGATGACAGCAGATAAACCGATGACCAGATAAAACTTTTTTAACATTGCAGATGACAATGTTCTAATAGCTTGCACGTTGCTGTGGGGCCATGCTCACGATTATTACTGATTATAATTGGCGTTTAGACTCAACGTTGTGACCAAAGAATAAGTAAATATTGAGGTGTCAACTGAAAAGGTTTAATAGTTTCACTAGTATTGTTAACGTATGAATTTCATTCCACGACAAATGCATTAAGTGTAGGTGGGGTGGTATGTTTTGCGAATACATTGGACGGCTGGAATTCAGCACCCGTGTAGGATAACTGTATTCGCCACTCGTGCGAGCGGCAACAACAAACGAAAACGACTCCAAGGGGGCCGCGGAAGGCGGTACCAAACAAACCGCTCGTACGCGTGCCTCACCCACGGCACGCGACCAGCCTTTGCGTAAGATAATCTATGGGGTACACCAACCTTGTTAGACGTTGACACTCCGTCGTTTGTAACGCTTTTGTAGGGCTCGGCAAATAAATGCGGACGCTCGATGGTCGGCCGAAGGTGGTAGCCGCGCTAGTGTAAACTTACTTCGAGGTGGCTCTGTGTACTTTCCGGCGCTAGTACAATAGCGAGCCTCGATGTGACGTTTCTATGCTACGGACGCACGCCGCGGCTTGTCGCAGCCGTTCGAGGGCAGTCGTGCGTGACGGCTCAGTGCGTCATGACTCGGTGCGTCACGCCCCGGGGCGGTGCGGGAAGACACGCGTCTTTTAGATTTAACAAGATTTGCCATCCAAGCCAAAGGCCCAGATGGCAAGTGGACAAGGAAGCCATTGGCTTATCGAGAGTCCAACAATGTTCACCTACTTATAACCCGCCCTCCTGATATATGTGTCAACCTTGTTTTTAAACATATTCAAGCTGCTAGCAGTTACACAATCTGTAGACAATTTGTTCCATTCATTTATTGTCCTCTGTGAGAACGAGTGCTTCCTGATGTCCAATCTACATTGATCCTTTACTAATTTTACCTCATGTCCTCTAGTTCTGCTATCCTTCTTGAGTGAGAAAAACATATTTCTATCAATAATTTCATACCCATTCAATATCTTAAAAACTTCAATCTGATCTCCTCTTAACCTCCTTGTCTCTAGAGTTGTTAAACCACATTCTTTCAGGCGTTCTTCATAACTAAGGTCTCTAAGTTCTGGAATCATTTTAGTTGCTCTCCTTTGTATGCGTTCAAGCGTATCTATATCCTTCTTACGATATGGTCTCCATGCTTGTATACAGTATTCTAAATGAGGTCTAACTATTGCTTTATAAAGAGGTATAATTAACTTTTTTCCCTTGTATGTTATGTTTCTTCTAATCAATCCAAGAATTTGATTACCCTTTGAAGCTGCAATACCACACTGCTCTGAAACTTTCATATCAGCGCTTATTGTAACTCCTAAGTCCTTTTCTTTTACAGTAGTACCCAGAACAGTATCTCCCATTTTATAGTTTACATTCAAGTTCCCATGTCCTGTATGTAGGCATTTACATTTCCCAAAATTGAACAGCATCTGCCATTTCTCAGACCATTTCACTAATCTGTCTAGATCGTTTTGTAAATGTTGTTTATCACCATCAGTATTAACCTTTCTAAACAGTTTTGTGTCATCCGCAAATTTCAGTACGTTACTTGTTATACTGTCGTCCAAGTCATTGATATAAATTAAGAATAATATAGGTCCTAGTACTGACCCTTGAGGTACCCCACTCAAAACCGATTTCCAATTTGAAACTTCTCCATCTACTACAACTCGTTGTCTTCTGTCAGTCAGCCATTGTTCTATCCAGTCAGTTATGCTATCCCCGATACCATGGGCTTTTAATTTAAGTAGCAATCTTTGATGTGGCACTTTGTCAAAAGCTTTCTGAAAATCTAAGTAGATAATATCTACTGGCGATCCCACGTCTATCCACTTAGTGATTTCTTCCAAAAAACATAACATATTTGTTAAGCATGACCTTGCTTTAAGGAATCCATGTTGAGATGAATTTAATAATTTATGCTTAACGAGGAAGTCCACCATATGGTCTTTAATTAACCTTTCTAATAATTTACAAATCACTGACGTTAAACTCACTGGTCTGTAATTCTCTGACTTATTTCTCGAACCCTTTTTAAATAATGGTATGATGTTTGCTTCTTTCCATTCAAACGGAACAACTCCCTCTTTTAATGACAAGTTGAATACTCTTGCAAGTGGTATACTGATTTGATCTACTGTTTCCATTAGTAATTTTGGAGGAATCCCATCCACTCCCGGTGATTTGTTATCCTTCATTGCCCTTATTTTCTTAGCTACCAATTCTGGAGTTACAACTAACGGTCCTAAATATTCAGATTTAGCCCCCTGAAATTTAGCTTCAGCAACTGGTAATGAACTAATATCTTCCTTGGTAAACACTGAACTGAAGTAACCATTTAGGTCTTCCGCCATTAAAAACCCCTGTGATATTATATTTCCAGCACTGTCTTCTAGAGGTCCAACCTTGTCTTGTACGTTTTGTTTACTCCTGACATATGCATAAAAACTCTTGCTGTCATTTTTTATGTTACATGCCAGTTTTTGCTCATAGCTTCTTTTAGATTGTCTGATTTCAGTTGTAGCTGCATTAAGTGCCTCTTTGTATTTTGCATAGTCTTCTTCCTTTCTGGTACGCCTATAAACCCTCCACATAGTTTGTTTTAGCATTATTTTTCTAATAGCCTCTTTTGACAAATGTTTCTTTCTACACCGTTTTCCTTGTTTTCGGAAGGGAACAAATTTATCGATGATACTCTCAATTTCATATTTAAGAATGTTCCAGCATTCAATTGCGGTCTTATTCATCAGCATGTTATTCCAATCTAGCTGTGCTAAGTATTTTCTCATATCTTTGTAGTTACCTTTGTGGAAGTTTCTCTTGTACGTTTTCTTATTTTTACTTTCTGATTTTACATTGATGTCAAAATGTATTTGATTATGGTCACTATTACCCAATGGTTCAAATATTTTTACATTGTCCACTAATTCTTTTTGTGATGACAAAACTATATCTAATACATTTTCTCCCCTGGTTGGTTCTAGTACGTGCTGAGTAAGAAAGCTATCCTGGATTAAACATAGAAATTGTTGATCCTCAATCCCTGTGCTCTCTAGAGAATTCCATTGTATGTGTCCATGGTTAAAATCTCCCATTATGATACATTCCCCTTTACTAACTTCCTTTATAGCGTTTTTTATTTTTGTGTTGTCCTCTTCGTTTATGTTTGGACTTCGGTAAACTAATCCAATAGTTAATTTTGAATTTCCTGAAACTATTTTGCACCAAACAGCTTCATCGCAATCTGCTTCCCTTTCTAGTTTTATTTCATAAGCCTGAATAGATTCTTTAACATATAAAATAACTCCCCCGCCCCTTCTTCCTATTCGATCTTTCCTAAACATTACGTATCCTGTCAGTCCTAATTCAGCATCTGTAATATCTATGTTGGCCCATGATTCAGTTATACCAATTATGTGAGGGTCAATATCTTCTACCATAATGTTTAATTCGTTTTTCTTATTTACTATGCTCCTTGCATTTAAACATACGCATATATAACCTTTTTCAGAGATGTTTTTCGGATGATTTGATATTGGTTTATCTGTGCTAGTGGCCTCTTGTTCTGCTTGAGACACCTCTAGGTAACCCCCCTGCACTTCTAGTTTAAAGAATGTTTACTTCCAAAAACATTTGTCATTGTACCCAAGTCGCTATCTACTGCTGCTGAAAGTTTGTCCGCGAATACTGCCGCCCCCTTTCCACTTAAATGAAGCCCATCCTTCATGTACATATCTGCCCTCCCAACAAAACTTCCCCATAAATCCACAAATCCAACTTCCTCTTCCCTACACAGCCTCTGGACTAACATGTTAATTGCCATCCCCCGACAATTTCGATATTTGTGACCCCTCCTGCCCATTACAGGTAAAATCCCTGACAGTATTACCTGCTCAACCCGCGTCTGTTTTAGTGTTCTGACCAACTGCCTATATTTCCTAACTATGGCAGTTGTACCCTCCCTCTCTACGTTATTTGTCCCTACGTGTACTAAAACAGATCCACCCTTACCCGAGCCTATGATGTTTTTTACTTGGTCAGTTCCGCGAAGGGGTTGGGGCAGGGAGTTAGGAATAAGATTACAAGGCATACCAGTCTATCAGTCCAGTGTGCGTGCGTGCGTGCGTGCGTGCGTGCGTGCGTGCGAGCGAGCGAGCGTGCGTGCGTGCGTGCGTGCGTGCGTGCGTGCGTGCGTGCGTGCGTGCGTGCGTGCGTGCGTGCGTGCGTGCGTGCGTGCGTGCGTGCGTGCGTGCGTGCGTGAGCCCAAGCCGGGCCGGGCTAGGCCAGGCCTCTACTACATTTCTCGGGCCGGGCCTGGACCAGGCCTGGGCCTAGTGTAAGCGGGCCGGGACTGGGCTGGGCCTGGACCTAATAAAACTATTAATACAAAACCCATACGTATTACAATTATATAGTACATACAGAATACGGATGTTACAGATGCATATTGTTGGCATGAATGCAGCCTTTCGTATAGATCTAATGGTACCATAAGTTCACTTGGTTGGAAGTAGCTAGCCCCAAATGTTTACTTTAGACTTATTTGCAGAGGCAATCAGGCCATGATTAACCATCAACTAATCACCCTTTGACCCTACCAGTGAACATTCTATTGTGTAGGTCTTCCCTCTAAATCTTGCCTGCCTGAATGACCTGCCCACTGCCAACTGCCCAGTGCCCACCCCAGCTGATAGTTGGTATTTTCCAATTTCTATTGTCAACTTGTGTCTACAATTTCCCCAGTACTTATTCATTCGCATTTGTACTAATTCACACATATTTGAACCCGATCTGTCTCAGGCTAGTGACTGCAGGCCTGCTGGAAATTCCAGTGGGTGTCAGGTTCAGTGGGTGACATGGAATTTAAATGTCAATATTAATGTGTGTTAATGTTATTTAATAAAACAATACGTATGTATTAGAGTTTATTTGTGTTTCGTTTTTATTATAAGATAATAGGTTTATTTTTTTGTAAATTTCGCGGGCCGCGGGCTTACCCGTTCTTGGCCCGCGGGTATGGGCCGTGCCTGGGCCTGAAACGTGCGAGCCGCGCCTGGGCCAGGCATGGGTCTAAATTCTAGTTTGCGGGCCTGGGCTGGGCTAGGCTTGACGAATTTTTGCGGGCCTGAGCTGGGCCTGGATTCTAACTGCTAAGTGTGGGCCGGGCTTGGGCTCAAATAATAGGCCCGTGCAGGGCACTAGTGTGTGTGTGTGTGTGTGTGTGTGTGTGTGTGTGTGTGTGTGTGCGTGCGTGCGTGCGTGCGTGCGTGCGTGCGTGCGTGCGTGCGTGCGTGCGTGCGTGCGTGCGTGCGTGCGTGCGTGCGTGCGTGCGTGCGTGCGTGCGTGCGTGCGTGCGTGCGTGCGTGCGTGCGTGCGTGTGTGTGTGACGCCTGGGCCTAGTGTAAGCGGGCCGGGACTGGGCTGGGCCTGGACCTAATAAAACTATTAATACAAAACCCATACGTATTACAATTATATAGTACATACAGAATACGGATGTTACAGATGCATATTGTTGGCATGAATGCAGCCTTTCGTATAGATCTAATGGTACCATAAGTTCACTTGGTTGGAAGTAGCTAGCCCCAAATGTTTACTTTAGACTTATTTGCAGAGGCAATCAGGCCATGATTAACGATCAACTAATCACCCTTTGACCCTACCAGTGAACATTCTATTGTGTAGGTCTTCCCTCTAAATCTTGCCTGCCTGAATGACCTGCCCACTGCCAACTGCCCAGTGCCCACCCCAGCTGATAGTTGGTATTTTCCAATTTCTATTGTTAACTTGTGTCTACAATTTCCCCAGTACTTATTCATTCGCATTTGTACTAATTCACACATATTTGAACCCGATCTGTCTCAGGCTAGTGACTGCAGGCCTGCTGGAAATTCCAGTGGGTGTCAGGTTCAGTGGGTGACATGGAATTTAAATGTCAATATTAATGTGTGTTAATGTTATTTAATAAAACAATACGTATGTATTAGAGTTTATTTGTGTTTCGTTTTTATTATAAGATAATAGGTTTATTTTTTTGTAAATTTCGCGGGCCGCGGGCTTACCCGTTCTTGGCCCGCGGGTATGGGCCGTGCCTGGGCCTGAAACGTGCGAGCCGCGCCTGGGCCAGGCATGGGTCTAAATTCTAGTTTGCGGGCCTGGGCTGGGCTAGGCTTGACGAATTTTTGCGGGCCTGAGCTGGGCCTGGATTCTAACTGCTAAGTGTGGGCCGGGCTTGGGCTCAAATAATAGGCCCGTGCAGGGCACTAGTGTGTGTGTGTGTGTGTGTGTGTGTGTGTGTGTGTGTGTGTGTGTGTGTGTGTGTGCGTGCGTGCGTGCGTGCGTGCGTGCGTGCGTGCGTGCGTGCGTGCGTGTGTGTGTGACGCCTGCGTGCGTGCGTGCGTGCGTGCGTGCGTGCGTGCGTGCGTGCGTGCGTGCGTGGGAGCGCGTGCTCGTGTATGTATGCATATTATGATGTATTATGTATGTATGCACACACACACGCACGCATTCACACACACTCACACACGCACGCACGCACGCACCTACATATATGTGTTTGTGAGCGTGCGTACGTTCGTATTACTTGTGCAACAGTTGGGTCGTAGTTATGAAATAAACGAGACAACGCATCAGCAATCAACATATTTTCACACTTTACACGAGAAATAAAGTGGAATAATGAATATTATTGCAGACACCTGTACTAATATTAATTATTACCCATCCCCTGTCCAGAACACATGATTGGGTCAATAGGTGGCTATTAGGCCTAATCATTGTGCAATCAACTACCCAATTAATTAGATATGGCCACGAAACCACTGTGCAAGTTTTAATTAAAGTCCACCTTTGTTCTCGTGTGTGCGTGCGTGCGTGCGTGCGTGCGTGCGTGCGTGCGTGCGTGCGTGCGTGCGTGCGTGCGTGCCATCGGACAAAAGCATAATAATCAACAAAATATATCTGTCACACTTCACGCGCTTGTGAAAGCTTTATCAAGATGAACCTACATGAGCCGCCATTGTCAGTCGGCCTTCCGTTGGTTTATAGTAAGCTGCCCCCCCCCGTGTTCTTTCGCTCGACTAGACTGATAGTGTTATAGTAGTTTCCGATTACGTCTACCTGAATTAGGTTCACACTTTTTACGACTGCAAATGTGTATTGGTAGTCTGGCATGCATCACAAGACGGACGATATGCAGTAGCAATTAACTTGTGGCACGCTGAAGAAATTATTTCAAATATAATCATTTGAAATGTCAAACTACCATGAATAACATTAATTGCAACTTGTTTAATAACGTCGCTAGTTTATTCATGTGTTCGCACATAGCAGGTGGTCTAGCAGCTGTAGGAGAAACATTATTGGCGTTATTCGGCACCCTTTTGGCTTAGATGTGTCTTGGAAATAATCACATACTTCGGATAACAGGTGTCACTATAGTTCTTTCACACAGTTCTAATCCAGTTGCACTCTCCGTGATGGCCACTGGACAGTAAAAGTTGGGTATCCAATCGGGAAAAATGGGAATTGTCAAACAATAGTTGCCACAGGGACATTTAAAACATATCGCTAGGGACAGCCAGGGTTTCCATTTCTATATATTGCGGGTTATTGTATGTGTTTCAAAGAAGGCGAATTGTTTATGTCTTAGCGTTTTACCTATATTACAGTGAAACTTTACTTTATATACAGTACATTATTTATACGTTTAAATAATTTATACAGAACAATATATTTAATGACGTGCGTGTCATTAAAATGCAGATATTGTGGGAAATGCCTGTGATGATTTAAGGTGGTGTAATCTCACGATGGTTACAGCTCTGGACTCTCAATCGCGGCGCCTGCTGCTGTAACGAAGTTTCATCAATTTCATTAACTTTACCTGTGTCTTCCAGAGGAGACTTTAAGAGCCATATGTCGCATCCACCAGGTGTCGAAGCCAGGATAAGTAAACCACCCTACACAAGGGGTAAATCATGGGCTGTAATGCTAGGCGTACACTGGTAAACTTTTTTTGTCGAGTCGCGTTTGTGCGATTGGGTCAGCGCACGTTACACAGCAATGGTTGCGGCGATTAAATTTTCGAATCGGTTGAGCCGGCCAATTCAACACGCGAACTGAGTTATGAGTCAGCGTATATTGCACGACTGATCCAGTTTATGTCCAGTAAACACACGATTCGCAAAAAAAAATTAGCGGTGGTCTAATGATTAGAGCACCCGCCTGTCGATCGAGAGGACGGTGGTTCGTTTCCACCTCCGCCGTTTCGAAGCTTGGGCAATTTCGTTCACCCCAATTTGTCTGTGTCTATCGGACTTTCCAAACTTATATAGAGTATAATTATTTGGGACTTGAGATTCACGAGTGTGACCAGGGGAACTCGCTCGTCTTATCAAAACACATGTAAGTCAAGGGAACGAACAAGGAGCAGTTACCGGTTTTATTGCAAGAGTTTAAACAACACAAATGTGTGAGTTTGTCAACTTGAAACAGAGGACCGTTTTCAACATATAATCAAATAAATAAATAAACGATGAAGTATCTTTCACTTGCTGAAACAGATCATGCAACAGTGGCACGATTAACAGTCCATACAAAAATAACGACAGCAATAACAATACAATAAGGGAAATTGACAGGCGTACACAACAAATGTACAACAATATTGACAGGCGTACACAACAAATGTACAACAATATGTACAAATATAACACGACGCACAAGATAACCTTTTAGCGGCTAAATCAACGTAGCGTGTCCTTGACTATGTTTCTAAGAAGAAACGAAAACCAAAATTAAATTATATGTCACTAACATATCTACGCATGACATCAACATTCACTTACAAAAACACCAAAATGTATTACAGAAATGTGTAGAATGTTACAAGAAATAAACAGTTTAACAGTAACTGTCCAGTTTCTAGTTATAACCAGAACCTACAAATGAAGACATGCTTATTCTTGCAATACTCAAAGAAGAAAATGGATAACAATTTCACAAACGGTCTTGACAAACCTCCTTTATGTTGATGCATAATGGGCAGTTTTCACCAAATCGTTCGAGAAAATGCAAACTCAAAAAATTATAAATCTAAAGACCCACAACAATTAAACACCAAAGTACAATTTTAAAAATATCGGTTCAAAATCACAATTATGGGAGATAGGCTTCCATTTTCCCCAATTAATTCCAATCTCCCAGTGTAGGCGTACATACGTTTCCATACATTTTGCTAACAAAAGAAACGCATTGTCTTAATCGGAATCAACATAGTTATAATTACCCCACTAGCGGTGCAACATTGGACACAGAAGCAGCACCAGGAGATTATCTTCTTCTCTCTCTACAGCCTTAATACGTTCACTCATTATTGAACGAAGTAATTTGTTGCGATTGTCACTCATGGTACATCGGCAGAAGTATATCTATTTATGACGTAGTGTTATAATTAGTTTACATCAACTGGTTATGCAGTAAACAATGTAACGAGGACACATGCAACACAACAAACCGTTTCAATATCACGCAAACAAACAGGCTACACTCAGCATACAATTGGATCATTGTGGAACAGCAAATGGTCTACAGAAGATATATTATTTGAAACTGGAAACTGCAGCACACCGTCATTTATATACACACCTTTCTTATCAAAGTTGAGAATGTTGACAGAAAGTGGAGGTTGTAAAATTAAATGACATAAGAAATCCTGAGCCGAATGAATGAGATAGCTCAGCGATAACAATGAAGTACAACGTGGTAAACAAAGCATAACATCAACGCGAAACCCATTTGGATGGGTTAGTCGAAACAATAGATGTTCATTAAGTGAAGTTCATTTATCACGGTAAAGAATCGACGTTGACATTCCAGTAGACCGCTTCTGAGATGCAGAGGTAACGAGTGACGACAAGTCTAGTGGCAAAACCAGCAAGGACATCATTTCATGTGACATAGCCTCTGCGAGATGACCCCCCTAAAACAACAAAAGATAATTGTAATTCCAGGCCCACATCGAAGTCCACGTTACATGTAAAAAAGGAATTAGCAGTGTCTTGTTAATGTGTAGGACCTACGTGTCCCGCAGATTGGTGCCCCAGAAGCGGAGTATGCCAATGCTCACTATTCAATCCCCTTTTATGGGCAAATGTACTGGACAGACCACGCTCATTAAGCGTGGCAAGCAAATGTTCGAAGGTAGTAAACCGTGTCAACCGTGCAATCCTTCTGGCAGCTTCTAAACCATACATATAAATTCTGGAAAAGTCTCTGTCTTGATATTGATGCAGTCATGGTTTGTATTAGTTCTTACTCCCCTTGTGCCTTTGAGGATGCATACTAGTTGGGTGAATGTACCACCAACAGTCACGCTGCTATAGAAAAGGAGAAGCACAGTTATCACAAGGTCCTGTCTTCACCGCGGTCAGCTGCCAACAAGTGACTGGCGATGCATTTATGTATATTGGGCATGTTTTCTGCAAGGGCATTAAAAAAAATCTGATGAAAACTGAATGCCGCATATTCTCTATTGTCAAGACTATTTTATTTTGTATTGCTAATATCATATATACATACATACATACATACATACATACATACATACATACATACATACATACATACATACATACATACATACATACATACATACATACATACGTACCAAACTTTGCATTCTGGTATCAGGTAATTTGGAACTCCAGTGCATAGACTGTTTTGCAGAGGATTGAAACAAACGTATCCTGGCTATATGGGCTAGTTGAGTTTATATGTACGAACACAACAATAATATTACATTAAGACCGCAAATACGAGTGGCATAATAATTTTGCAAACATAAAATTTTTGCTATGATTATTTTCAGAGTTGGTTTTCATTGTTTTAGGGTTTAAGTATATACACCCTCATACTATTAAATGCAGTGTATAAATTAGTAAAGAAAGTCTGACCTGCTTCGAAAGGTTGTGGGCAAGGTGCTGGGGTCTCTCATCTCTTTCTCACAAGTCGTCTCCATCGGGCAAGGCTCCGTCGCCGGCCTGATCTTGGCTGGACGAACACAACAATACTGTCAATCCTATGTGGTCGAGCACATGTAGGACAATTCTTGTTAGGGCACTCTGTTACATTAAATTTCGTTTTCTATTACGGCACACTCATTAAATGCAAATACCAACCATTCCTTTTCCGACAATTGATTTATTCAGTCTTACTCAGGCTGTGGCTTGTGTTTATGATACTATAACTTTAACAAATCCGTTTTTAAGTTTTATATACTGAATTTTAATCGTGTACATTTGTTGTTTACATATTTCTGATTAACTTTGCATCTGCCTAGTAAATGTCGATGCTTTTATAGAGTTTCCAACAAGATCTACACCACTTCTTGCTATGGTAATCCACTACTACAAGTTTATAATTTTTACATTATATGCCAGTAATCCGATCTCAAACACATCTTCCTCTCATTATTACTTGATGAACTTATTGCTAGGCTTGTCAATAGTCTATATTTTAGAAGAATTGTAAAAAAAACAGGATTCTAGTAAAATACAAATACAGTTCTGTCACATACTTTCAACCAAATTAAACTATTTAGCAAATGACAAGTAAAATCACTGTAGGTCTGCCTGTAAATTAATAATAGCCTGACATAGAAAGTTGCCACACACCAATAGTTGGTACATTGTAGTAACTTTTTAGGGGCGATGACGTACATACCAAGAAATAACAACCAAAGCAAGGCTATCCCATATGAAATTTTTTTTTTTTAATCTTGACAAGTTGATATTGAGCAACATGCATGAATGAACCTATTTTCCATGAATAAAGCCATTCATGCACAAGGTAATGTTCTCTGGAAAAAGTTAAAAAATCATTCTACTCTAATCGGGTTAACGCGTAGGAAATATCGTTTTTATCTTTAAAAAACCAGCTTAATTTAGAAGAATTTTTATTAATTTAGACATTACAGTGCGCCACGCCCAGACGTCTAGGTTTAAAATGGTCTGTGCGTGGACACTTATCCGTGCTTGTCCTGGATGCGGGCCCACCTTTCCATTGCACCAATCACTTGTTCGGCTTGGTCTTGGAAGGTATGCACGACATTCTGGGGTGAATAGAGGCCAACGGGGCAGTTGTAGCTCTGGGGCATGAACACTCGCACTCGAGCGGTGGGGAACTTGTTTGCCTGCTCCTCCTTCATTTTCTCATATGCAGCGGAGCGTGGCGGGGGCAGACCGAAAACTCCCGCTCGAGGCTCTGGAGCAACAACGCAGAGGTCAAACGACAAGGTGACTGTTGAAGTTCATTTGAAATTAAAGCGGGACCCCTTGCTGCATAGTAGAAGGAACGGTGTGAAGCCATTGGTCAAATGAAAACCAGGGCATTTTTTACTTGACCGCTACATAATGTGTTGTAGGGTTATATCAAAGTGTGCATATACATAAATGATCAACATCACCACCACCAAACATCACAGATTTATTCAATCACCGTTCCTTAAACTATCTATCGTTAACAATCAACACACACAAGTGAGTATTTACTGTCAAAAACGATGTTGTGTTTTGCCAGCTGTTTATATCGCTCTTTCTTTTGTATAGAGGCGTAGAATTCGTTATAAAAGTGTGTCATTGTTTTACCCACAAAATGACATTTTGTAAAACCAATAACAAAAAGAAGTCAATCTCGAAAAGACACACGTGCGGAGAACAGGGAGTGGGCGAGAACTAGAGAGAACTCGAGAGAACTAGTCAGACAGTCATCGTGGGGGCGAAAGCCAAATGCTGAGAAATCTGCCATGTTGCCTTTATTTCAACGTCTCACGAAATCCATGTTTACGTAACTCAACATATTTACAAGTTTATTACACACACACACATATATATATATATATATATATATATATATATATATATATATATATATATATATATATATATATATATATATATATATATATATATATTGTATCTAACTAAATGTGGATTGAATTCTGACCTATGAAATTGACCCCACGCAATCACGCTTTGCCAAATATGAATTTTATACAGTGTAGCCTTATACTATCTTTTTACAAATTTGTTTTAAAGAGCAAATTCATGATTAACTACTGAAGAATGTATGTACAGAATAACAAGTGAATATCCAATTCATCAACGCAACACGCCTACATTCATATTGGGACTTTGATATTGGGTAAATTAGTATTGTCACAGTCACCAGAGGGCAGCACCTACCAGATTTATGATCGTAATAGGTACGGGAAGGTGGGATATAATCGTAGCCCTCGTATTCATTTATTTGTGGTGCAGTCTAGTGAAATCAACTCTTTTGGATAGTCCTGTTTCATGAGAAACATATCCACCATTTTCTCTCGCAACGACAAATGTTTGGGCCAGAAATGCAAAGAAAAATACGACCGAATGTCCGACTGGTTTGCATTTGCGGCTTTGCGGCTTTGCGGCGGCCATGTTTATTAGATTGACGGACCTTGTTTTTAGACAAACAGTCGCGTAATGTATGTGACAATTGCAAACGTGACAATTGCCAGATCCATTACGTCAAGCGACAAACATGGCCGCTTGAAATGTAAAGCTGTCAGATATTCCGTCGTATTTTTCGTTCAATTTAAAACCCAAACATTTGTCTTTGCGACAGAAACAAAGGGCAAAAAATTGGTTAAGCGGGAACAGTGTGGGAACGGTTGATCTGGCAGAGGCATGCCGCCCTCTAGTGTAATCTTTATAATATTATGTAAATATGTTTGCTTAGGCGAATCTTGACGGAGGTCACGCTCATAATTGTAGCAGCAAATGAGCGGTAACAAGTGATTAATGTCAGATAAATTAAGACGCCATGTGTTCGGAGTGTGATTGTCTTTGAGTGTCCTATAAAAAGTTGTTATATGTTATAGCATGTCGATTTCGTTACCAAGGACTTCAATGATACGATGCAGCCCAAGTTTTAACTTTAGACATATATTATATATAATTATAACAATGTGGACCCATTCGAAACAGAAATGTAGGGAGGCCTATCTACGTGTTTGTACTCCACTCGCCCCTACTAATTCTGGTAAAAAAACACGGTGGCTATTAATTAGTAAAACAACATTTTGGTAATCATGCAAATATTACTCACCCAGCCAGACGTTTCCACAACACTAAATGCATGCAGTGAAAACTGACAATTGGTCACCTTCTCATGGTAGTCCTATAAGTTTGCAGTGTGTCAGTTGTAATAATTTTATTAAGCCATATTTCAGTTTTATTTTTCCATTCTTGTATAAAATAGTCATCTTGTACAAAATAGCTGCACCATTGTTGTTTAAACATTCATGAAGTTACTCTAAGCAAAGGTGCAACTGTTCATTAATATTTCTTAAATGTGGGATAAGTTTTCCAGCAAGCCACAACAAATTATTCTTTCAGCAATATGCCACCAATATGTGATGGTGGAGTGCATTATAGGAAAATAAATTACTTTCTGTCCCGTTTGTTTATACCATATCCCAATGCATCTCTCACATGAAACAATACCATAATAAATTATCAACAATTCAATACCCATCAGCACGGTTATAATTGTAATGAATTGTAATAATTACATTAACAGTAATTGTAACAGAATAACAAATTATGTTGTGGGCGTAATACTAATTGTGTCATGTAGTTATTTTAATTGATCAATTTAATAATTTATACTTAATACATTGACAGAAAAGTCCTGCATACCCACTAGTGCCCATATGGCAGATATAAATTCTGACTTTAATCCAGTTCAATTAATATATTTTTATTGGCAGCTATACATGATACAGACGATTATGTGTACAATCATAATAAAATTTCTGTATTCATATTTCAAACCATAATCATATTTAACCAATGTAATATATTGGATGTAATCATAGATGAGATTTTTTTTTAAATCCGTCCACAGAATATATACATATATATGTAAAACCCACTCACTTTACCACTAACATCATATTTACGTGTATAAAATACTGGCACTATATTTGTAAATATAAATGTAGCTCAGGATAAATGAAATATTTTCAGGTTTAAGAAGTATTTAAGAATAGATACAGAAGCATCGTTCTTAAGTTCTGATATTGTGATCTACAGTGATTATTTCAAACAGCATTTACGACATCCGTCGATGATGGCAAAATAGTTTTGCAAGCATCCCTGTTAGTGGGGTGTCCATTTAACAGTGATTCCTAGAAAGCTTGGTTTTCAATTAAATAATCAACCCTATAATGTATAACTATCTGATAACTGCAGTTAACAGTCATGTGTAATTGTTAGATTTTACCATGTAACGATTCCAAGATTACACAATTTGACAATGCAGGAATCCTCAAGTATTGGTTACGCTCCACAGCTCGCTATAATGTCTGACTGTATAAGTGTAATGGCAAATGCAGTTAAATAGTTATATGTAATTGTTAAAAATGTGACAATTAGAACATCTGATGCTCCATGAATCCTCCACGGCTTCAAATATTGGCTACGTTCCACACGGTGTTGGCGTGTCATTCCCAACGCAAGAGTTAAATTCACCAGACTGCGCCACAAAATCGTCAGCACCATTTGTTGGCTCTACACTTTGATTGGAACTGTAGAAATCTGATTGGCTGGCACGTTGTTCCTCCCGTTCTCTCTTCTCTTGCAATTCTCGCTCATCCTCGATCGCGGTGCTGCCACCAAATGGGGCAAACTTGCGAGCGTAAGCCTTGTACGACATGGAAGCCTGGGAGAATGGATTCTCCACACCTCGGCCATCAGGCTTACAGTGCCCCAGGGCGTTATATTTTGTTGGCTTCCCAGTTTTCACCCTGTTATCTTCCTCATCCATTTCTTTGACCATCTGCATCACACTCGAGCTGAGATACGACTTAGCTTCATCGTCATCGCTGGCAAGGCAAACAGTGGTGGGGTTAGCACACACGTACACACACACAATGTTGTTATGACACACAAAACACATGCAAATCACAACACGCAAAACACTATAACCCAATCAAATTTACAAAATGTAAACAATTCCGCATAAGACGTTTCCAGTAACGCACTACATTTCCAATAGTGGCCCTATGAGTTTATAAACCATGTTTAAAATAAAATAGGATATTAAATAACTTTCACTCTGTCTTAAAAAGATCCTCCTTAGAGACATTAGTCTAAGGGTTATTTTTTCTATGAATTGTGTATATTAAATTTATTATATACAATTTTAAACAGATAAATGGATATTCCTGTGAGATAATGTTGATTATCCTGAAATGCTTTAACATCATTATTGTGACTTATGAACTACCAAGTTAACCATATAGCTGGTATTTTTGTTGTATAATAATAACTACCCGTCTTTGTCGTTGAGAGACATGCCATCTATTTTGACAGTTTCGGAGATGTTCTTTTGTGAGTAGAGTGTCATGGGCGTGTTGTACTGTTTGTGCACAATAGATGGCGCTGGTGGCTGGTCGTCATGGTTACCCGCTACAGGTGTGTAGCCAGGTGTGAGGGCACATGGCGGTGGCTCGACTGGAAACAAACCATGCAATATGCACACAACATGCTAGGTTCACACACAGGCGGTTAGATCTTGGCTTCGTGCATATTCCAAATCAGTTGCGTATTTAGCGTGGCCACTGGTTTGATTTTTTTAGCACCACTATGTGGGTGACTAAGCTTGGCCTCATTAGCTCGGGCTCTCTTCCCAGATCCTAATTACGTCACTGTTCTGAATACAAAATCTAAGGTGATTTCATAACAACCTGGATGAAAAACGATGAAATATATTCATTATCTTCTACTAGTAAACAAATTTTAAAGTCAGAGTAAACACCAATTATGTCATATTGAACCAACTTGAGAACGCATATGTTCAATTACACACCACTCCCCAGGTGGCGCCACCATCACACACTTGAGTTAGGAAGTGCCACATGTACGGGTCAGAGTAGTGTAAACGTTGTTGTGACCTCATTAGTCAAGTATATGACATGAGTGTATTCCTGCCAGCAAGGCCTGGGGATTAGGCAATGGTTGTATTCTTGAACATGTAGATTTTGATACAGTAGTGGGATAATTTCATTGGTATTGCATCTATAAATACAAACACTGCCACTTTCATAAGGATGCCGACAGTATACAGTGTCTCTCAGATAGCACTTTTGAAATTCAGGTGCAAAATTATTTGTTCATTATTGGCTAGTGGTAGTGTCTGAATGCAGCTTATGTGAGAAGATAACAATGTAGATAACATATCTTGCTCCATGGACACAGTCATTGCACCTAGGAGAAAAGCACATGAATGTCAGCAATGACAAGACATCATGTACTAATGTCAGCACTGACTGATCATGTATAAGACATGCTTACATCATGTGCTAATGTCAGCACTGACTGATCATGTATAAGACATGCTTACATCATGTGCTAATGTCAGCACTGACTGATCATGTATAAGACATGCTTACATCATGTGCTAATGGAGAACAAACACATTATTTCTGCACAGATTTGAACATAACATTACAAAGCCGTTGTTTGGCGAATGCTCACTGACTGAGGTTTGTCAGAATGGCATACGAAACAACAACTACAACAAAACAACAACTAAAGCGAAACAACAACAACTACAACAAAACTACAACTAAAGCGAAACAACAATAACAAAACAACTCGTTTGGTGTAGTGTTTGACAGTTTGCCACCTTATAGCATGCATGGAACACAAATCTGGAGCTAGTTATCTAATCATTTACCTGATTACATTCGTAATGGCAAGACCTCTATATTACAGACACTGTGGGAGCAAGGTATTGTGAATGTTTATTTGGAAACAAAACTTAAAACTGGTCAATACTATTATTTTCCAACACAATCCATTCCTTTGGTAAACCATCTAAAATCTTCAAACCTAAACCTTCATGACTCAGCGCATCAGGGATGGAAGCAGTATACAATAATGTTTTGTAATTACCAAAAGAATACCTTAAGAAAACTTATTTTTTACATTTAGCATAAATATATACCGACATTGATATTTCCGAATTTGCACGCATCAACACTGCTCCATACACGCTGGGTAAATCATTGTTAAATGCTTTCATTTTTTCAAACTTCTCAGGCTGTTTACCCCTTTTTTAACATTGGACATAACATTTATCTGTCAGCACATAACATTTATCTGTCTGGACATAACATTTATCTGTCTGGCATCGCTAAACTTCACAAAATCAAGACAGTGCATTTGAGACAAAAACAAGGACAAATAATTGTGAGCTGATCATGCAGACCCTTCTAGGTCAATGATGGGCATCAGTGGTGTCACACCTGAAATATTTTACCTTCATTTTCCATGAGTCCCTGCAGTATCTTGAAGGTGCGGGACTGTGTCTGAGCCCCAGGACTGTCCAACTGATCATAGTCCACTTGTTGTGATTGGTATACTGGAGGTGGACTGGAAGACAGAATCGAAGGTCACTTAACAAGATTTACCTAATTATTTAACAGCATGTAGTGGTTAAAGGTGCCTACTCAATTAGATTATTTAACAGCATGTAGCGGTTAAAGGTGCCTACTCAATTAGATTATTTAACAGCATGTAGCGGTTAAAGGTGCCTACTCAATTAGATTATTTAACAGCATGTAGCGGTTAAAGGTGCCTACTCAATTAGATTATTTAACAGCATGTAGTGGTTAAAGGTGCCTACTCAATTAGATTATTTAACAGCATGTAGTGGTTAAAGGTGCCTACTCAATTAGATTATTTAACAGCATGTAGTGGTTAAAGGTGCCTACTCAATTAGATTATTTAACAGCATGTAGTGGTTAAAGGTGCCTACTCAATTAGATTATTTAACAGCATGTAGTGGTTAAAGGTGCCTACTCAATTAGATTATTTAACAGCATGTAGTGGTTAAAGGTGCCTACTCAATTAGATTATTTAACAGCATGTAGTGGTTAAAGGTGCCTACTCAATTAGATTATTTAACAGCATGTAGTGGTTAAAGGTGCCTACTCAATTAGATTATTTAACAGCATGTAGTGGTTAAAGGTGCCTACTCAATTAGATTATTTAACAGCATGTAGTGGTTAAAGGTGCCTACTCAATTAGATTATTTAACAGCATGTAGTGGTTAAAGGTGCCTACTCAATTAGATTTTTCATTTGTTTCATTTTAGAATCATTTCACAATAAATCAAACCTATATACCAGGTAGTATCTACTATGACATGCTAGCTCTAGTATCTGCTATGACATGCTAGCTCTAGTATCTACCATGACATGCTAGCTCTAGTATCTACTATGACATGCTAGCTCATTTGCACAAATGTGCTATTCAGCCTGGACGGAAAAATCATCGGAGAAATTACTAAATTATTTTTTAAAGGATCTGGTCAAATTTCAGTGTAAAAAGGGCAACAACTGACTGGTCCTATTATACTATAACATCAGGCTATTAACAATTTTGCAAGTTACACGATGCAACGATAAAAGTCAATTCTTTAGATGATTTTAACAATAGCACACACTATTATACTAACTGTGTGTATCACTTAAACTATTCACACACTACAGATTTGAACATCAACGAACCTAATTCACGATGGGCTAAAGTAATTGACAGAATTTTTAAAGCGTACTATGTTTTATAACCACAGTGTTTGCTATGGAGCCTGATGCTGACGGTGATACTTACTTTGTGTAGGCTGATGGGACTGACTTAGTGGGAGGGACTTCAAACGGTCGGGCTTTCACTGTCTCAAATCTATAATCATGCTGAAACAAACAATAACAAACATACAAGTTTAAGCACAAAGCACTCTCACACTACAACATACAATACAGACACATCAATTGAACACAGCACACTTGTTCTGTAACAAACAATGCTGCAGGCTGTGCTTCCCAGAACCATTGATAACAGAAGCAGCCATTTAGTGAAATCATATATATTGGCCTGGTCAGAATCATTCCCTATCTGTGCTGTATTAATATGCACTACTTGCATAAATCAGCCACTGAATAGAATCAATAGGTCTGGCCTGAAGTGAATCTAATAAGTGGAGTTCACTGTATAACCATATTAGCTGAACAAAACACACTCGTATGAGAGAAGCCACTGTCTACATGGGTTGGATACAAAGTTACGCCAGAGTGTAACCTGTTATGTGGTAATTTCTCAAATGTGGTTTCCATCACACTCATATTTTATGGTTTAACACTGGATATCATATTTTGTGGTTTAACACTGGATATCATATTTTGTGGTGCAACATACTAGGATATAATGTTCTATGTTGGTTATCATATTGTTGGTTTGCAGTGGGTGTCATATGTTTGCTTTACACCAAAGTCATGATTTGTGTCTATAGTGAAAAAAAAACTGCAAAATACAACTGCGTATGCCTGGTATGTGGATTTTGAAATAGTGTTTTCACGATAGTCACAAAAACTTTAAAAAGTAAGCGTAAGACATTTTTCGTTTGAAATAATTCAAGCAAAACATGAGACCACCAGACTACAAATCACTGCAAATGCTATATGCACACAGACATAAATTCTCAATGAGACTGCCCTCGTTCCTTTGAGAACTGCGCTGCCGCTGACCCAGACTCTGTTAGGCAAGGTTGCCTGGTGATTTCCTTCCCCTAAATCATAAGGAATGCTGGTGATTTCCCCCAGGTCTGGGCAAAACCTGCTTTTGATATTCAACTGTTGTATTGTACCTGTGCCTAGAGATGTTCCTCAGCCCCTCTACGTCTGGGAGAATGGCGGTTGCAGATGACAGATAAACAGACCCAACACACTGCTACACTCAAAGTCAACAGGTTCATATATGTGCTTGACTGAAGTGTGTACATGTCTAGATAAGTGGATTTCTACCCATATGTATCTGTGATGAACAGTTTGTCGATCACTTCACGGAACAAACATGTCTGCCACAGCGAGGTGGTCGAGTGCTTACCATAGTCTGTAGTGTTTAACAGGGACTAGGCACACAGCAAACACATTATCATCATCATCATCCTATCATCATCACCATCAATATCATCATCACCACCATCATCATCACCCCCATTATCATCATCACCACCATCATCATCACCATCATAATTATCATCAGGTACCGAATCTGTTACAGGCATAGGCGATCATGACTCTCCATTTCCCATGATCACAGGTGTCTTTTAACATGATATATATTTATTATCTAATAATCTATGTTGATGGCTTTAATTAAAAAGTCAATATTTTTTTAAAAGATCCAATGACAAGAATATCAATTATTTTTTTTGGCTGTAAAAATTATCAAGCATAAAAAACAACATAATAATCGATCTTATTGAATAACTCAGATATTAGTTAAAACTGCTTTTTCAAATGATTTAGCCTATCGTGAATCCAGTTCATTGGTGTCCAGATATGTAGTGTCTGAATAGTTAATGTAACACCCACAGTCAATTTAATTTAATAATTCCTCTTTTTGTTCAAATCATCGAAAGAATTTACTTCAGTCATTAGATCTGGTAAGGATCAAAATAGTGGATATCCAAAATGGTAAACACTGTGTGGGTTAATGCTGATCATGGGCGTGACTTCCATCCTCTTTTCGGTCACACGACAAAGTTAAAAAATTTCACCAAGGAAGAAAATTGTGGTTTTTCAGCATTTCGATTTTTTCACTCCAGTTAATGCTTGAACAAGCATTAACTAATTTAATAGTTTATCTGATGATTTCACAAAAACTACATACAAAAGTTGCACAAACGAGCTAGCATGTTGCAGTGGATACTAGGTAGGTTTGGTTTTTTGCAAAATTTATTTGAAATGAGACTAGCAAAAAAATCGAACTGGTTAAGCACCTTTAACTTCCTTCCGAAAACTGGTAAAATCGACTACTGCACTTCCGAGACTGATCAGGACTGAAACCAATAAGCTGTTAAATGGTACCACTTTCTACTAAACTGACACACCGGTACATCAAATGTAGCACGGGTCACAAAAACGCTGCTGATTTGTTGCCAAGACTCAGTCCCTGGTTCCCAGGCTTGTCTGCTCGGTTTTTATTTGTTAGTTGCCTAGATCTCTGGGTTGCATGTTGCTGACTTCACATTGGCATTGTTGTTATCTAGTTTGTGGCCTGGTTCACCTGTTGCTAGTGGACTCAATCAGTGCCAGAGCGGTTTAGTTCGGTGGTGTTGATCGCACTCTACTACTGACTTCTGTCTAAATTGCAATGTTTTTCTTGCTTTGGGTTTGTTTTCTTGTGTGCAGTTTGTTTGTTTGTTTGGTGGCACAGATGCAGTTTGTTTGTTTGTTTGTTTGCAGTTTCAGTATGCCTTGTTTACTTTGTGAACTTTGTACTGGTGCAAAACTAGAATTTAAAGCCAAGTTTTATTGAAAAATTATACATTTTTACGTATTTATTTACGATTTTTTAACAAGTGCTTGTGCATTTCAACAATCTTGGAGATTAATAGAGTGCATCTAGTTTGTAGTCTGTAAAACACATTGAATGATTAGAAAGATGTTAATAGTGATAATCATAAACAAAGGGAAAGTTGATGAACTACAGACTATGAAGTAAGTTTAATAAAAGGACAACATAGGCTTGATTTATGAAAATGCTAATTCTCACAGAAACCAATCAATGATTGAGACCATCTGTCAGTGGCTAGTGTAAATGTTAGCAGTGAAAATATATTTAACGATTGAATATACAGATATCTACAAGCAGTGTAGCACCCTCAATGACTAATCGTTTTCCTTGTCTGGAAAACAACCTTGTACATATTTAAATTCAGGGCATGTGTTCGTTTGTTGGCATTTGGCAGAGTTTGTTTTTATCCATGAGTTTCCTGAAGTTGGCCTTACAGCAGTTCTTGTACATGACTTGTAGATCATGCGTGCTTTGTGGGTGGTGTAATAACTGCTGTGCCATGATTACTGCCATTACTAGACACCTCTGATGCAACTCCACCCTCCCGTTATAGCACCACAATAAATGCACACACACTCACTCATGATCTAATAGCAACTATCAAATACTTTACGGTACATTTTTTACCACACTGCCTGCATTGAATTTCACAACATTGTTTTTTAGGAAAAACGTTGAGCGACACATATCCCGCCCTATACCACAATCCTTGCAATTATGCTTTTTCTGGGTGACTTAGTTCTAAACATAGGTCTGGGAGTGATTCATCTGTGTGAACTGATGAGAATTTGCATCGCCCTGGGATACAATACCTTGCAAGTTAACCAACCTAACAAATGTCATCTGAGCTTAACAGAGGCAACCATGTGAATTGTAGACAGATATGCAGGGAATGCTCTGCACAAACTTGCAAAAATTTAACACAAACAACTCTGAAGAATTGCAGGAATGTGATACTGCCCAGAATATAAAGGAAACATAAAACTGACAGAATAAAGGAGAACACACTGTAAGCTTACATAAACAATTGAAGATTTTATACTTGAAAACCACTGCCTGCCTATCGTCCACACATATTAATATCTTGACAATAGCTATAATATATTATAGTATACAGTGTTTTTTAATTACTGAAATGAAAGCTGAGTTAAATATATTCTGCTTGCATATGCTTGTATAATTTTCAAACCAACTCATTGAACATTTCTTGATAAAACATCCCTTTCAACTGAACAAATGCAACACCTGTTTGTTACATTTTTAAAAGACAAATTGATGAGTTACTTTTAACATGGATGCTAGACACTAAGCATGCTTCGAGAACCATGGACATCCCACATCTTTGCCATAATGTTTTTTACTGATAGTACTGCTAAGGCCTCAATTACTATCAAATTACTTCCAACTTATGAGATTACTACCCAGCCAATCTGAGGGTCCAGACCAGGTGCGGTGGACGTGAAGGTCATTAGTGTTGTTGTTGGTCAGGCAGGTATGTATAGATAAAAGGATTAATTATATGTGGGACAGGTAGATTGACTGAGTTGATCTATGCTGCGTGATGCACTATAGCTAGTTTAGGTTCACTGTTGCACTATTTACCTTTAATCGTAGATTTATATATTTTACTATGCCTTATTTTAATAAAGGCACCCGGGTATTCTTTTAATCTAATCCACTAACATAACATATTATATGCATATGTTATATAATATGTATATGTTTATATAATTTACATGTGTACGTATATGTATATATAATTATATACATACATACATACATACACACAGAGAAATACATACATGTACACATGCATACAACATTCAAACATACATGAACTCACACACTGCATGCATGCACGCTTGCACGCATGCACGCACACATGCTCACACATATTTAAGGCAATATATGATATCTAAGCCAAATTACATATAAACTATAAATGACTAAATGTCGAGAGCCGTACAGCTCTACCTCTCTAAACACCAACATGGCTGACACCTGTCACCAGAAGGCAATTCAGGAACAAAACAAGGAGACAAAGAAGACCAAGAAAGATGCTCTAAGGCCCATCCTCCTTAATCAAAAAACCTGTAGGATTTGCCTATCAATGGTGACAAGTCCTGTTCATTTGTAGAACATCCACAGCAAGGCCTTATCATTGGCAAGACCTTATCTCTTCTCATGTCATCACCTGTGGTTCATCTGATGGTCTGCTTCAAGCTGGTGCCAACACATGGTTGGTGATAACAACCTTGCCACTGCTCTTAAAGTGGGAAACACAACCAGCAGTAATCCAGGGCCCCGGTTCAAGAAGGAGCCATACTCCTAGGATGAATCTCTGTTGTTCCCCGTTGCTCTCTTTAAAGGGGTAAGGCTACTTTATGTATGCAGCATCCCAGCTGTTTTATCCCTTTCAAGTTCTCCCTATGGGCAGCCTTCTCCCTCCACTTGTCATCTTCCACTGCCTTTCTGACATCCCTCTTTTCGCAGTTATTCCATCTCAGTTCCTGTCTTCCCGGTTTCTTACAACCTGGATGTTTCATCACTTCTGCTTTCTTAGGATGATCTTTAATTATACATTTTCGAAATACAACACATTTATATACATTTCACAAGCACACATTATATCATGAACAATTGCAGCTATGTGGAGGATTAAAAAAATAAAAAATAAAACGAGTTAATATTCATTCTTTTCTTACCCTGTTGGGAAGTTTTCATAGGCATCAGAACCACGGTGGCCTGGGAGCCAGCCTCCCAATATATATATATATATATATATATATATAATGGTAACTGACCCCCAATGCTCACAGAAACAGCCCCCCATATTCAACAGCTTGCAATGCTTTCTCTAGAAAATCTACACGAGATGCTCTGCATGATATGGCGCCCAAAACAACAACAACATCTTGTCTTTATGTGCAAGATATCCTACTGTTTCCAACATGCAGGTGAGCCACTAGACATTTCAGTCATTGCGCTGCAGAAGTGTCATAGTTGTCAAATAGAAACAAGGTCTGGAACTCTCCCAAGATGTGTCAGGTTGATGCTATGCCCTGGCTCTGTATCTAGAATACAGAGTTACATGATTGTATCTCATTCCACCAAGGATCTTTATGTCATAGATACATTTGAAATTTCATATATCTAATCTATAAAGCAAACTGTTTGTTTGTCAATCTGTCTGTTGTTTCTGAATCCAGACAAAACTGTGCAAGGTGACCTTTTGCATGGGTCCTTATGACAGACATATATAGGGGGGTAAAATGTGGAACCAACCCCATGGGCCCTTCAGGGGGTCAAAATAAATAGCTGTAGTGGAAGTCGCAATGGTGGAATTAATTTGTAAAGATAATAATGACGCCTATACATTTGTCGTTAGATGCTTGCTGCAATTCTGAATACTTTTTAAGTTGTTACAATTCATCTGTACCCTCATAGAAGTGTTTACAGATAGAAAGTGTCTATATATACAAGTATATACATACAGTATATATATATATATATATATATATATAATAAATAAGCGATAAATAAATTATTCATTACAGCAAAATTTGTCATTGACAAAGTTGAAAAAACAATCTGATAACCTGGAATACCCGGTACCTATTTTGCATTGTCTACCCATGCGTGAACTTCTTTCTACACACTGGCCAAACATTCTGTGGCAATGTTCATAAATAACAAAACTTGTTTTAACTATCAAACACTAGTCACATACCAGACAATTTACATTCCATGTAATGAATATAGCCTGAGTGCAAATGAGTGAACCATATAATTAAAGCCTTGACCCACAAGGCCTGTTGCATTTGACAGGTAGGAATATATAGCAACACCCGACTTTGATCCCAGACTAATAGTATTGGTACATTTGATCAAATTTCAAGCTATGTGCATGAATTCTGGTATTTATACTATTGAACAACATAGTTATGATTGATAAAATAATATATTTAGCCAATATCGTTATTATTGATCCCAAAGTACATAACTAAAAAGTCAAAATGAATCCAAACCTTATCAATGTGAACATAACACAATACATAATATCACATAAACTGATAACAAAGTAATCATCAATGTTTAGGAACCAACAAAAATTATTGTTATTATATCACATATATAACTTAAAGACTAAACTAATCCTAACATAATCCATGCAGACATAAATGCACAGCAGACAATATCATATAAACTGATACAAAATAATGTACAGTGTTTATACAGAAATCAGCATGTGTTAATATAAGCTGGTATATATAAAGAAGTTAAGACCCATGCATGTAGACAGTGGTGCAAGGAATCAATATGGGACAGGGATTTACTGGGTTCAAACCCAAGGGAAGCCGCCCGATCGTTTCACAGAAATTGGGTACAATGTCCCACCTGTCTAGCTCACGGCATATGGGAAAGAAAGGAGAAAATATGTGGGTTTGGGACTGGGCACCAAAAAGCTGGTCCCTTCTACCCAGTGTCTATATGGGAGGGGAAGTAAAAGACCCCACCCACATGTGGGTAACTATGTAACCTTTCCTCATGAACTAAGGGTATATTGTTATAACCCTTGATTAATCCACCCATAGAAATGTGGAACTGAACTTTACTGATTTTTTTCTGGATTCCATATGTACTAACGTAATAAACATCTGGAAACAGCAAAGCACTGTATTATATAAATAAATACATGCTGCCATTGCTCAGATACACTTGAATTTCACTGTGAAAGACTGTCTGATCGTGTCATGTAAAAAACTATCATATGGTATATATCATTAGGTCAAGTTTTGTAAATTTTTTCCATTATAAAGATTACAACCCTGCACAAATGTCTTAGCATAAATCTTTCCCCAGTTGTCCGTGGCTAAAAGACGACACACGTTGTTACATGCAAGCAATCTTTCCCCAGTTGTCCGTGGCTAAAAGCCATTGCTCTTCATTGAAAACAAGTGCTACATTTCAACACGAATTCCAGTGAAAGAACATGATAAAATGGCGACATCAAAAAGGTCAGTAAGGTAGTCTATTTCATGAGAGAGGAGGCTCAGTTAGCCATGGATGGACCAGGAGGCTGAGCTGATATAGACATCCTACCAGATATACTTGGTTCTGACAAATGAAATATGGGGTACCAATAGAGAGAGATGGCATGGGATGTCTTCATATTTATTGCATTAAAACTCTGAATACTCTAGCGTCAGCAACTTATTAACACAGAGGCCATGATAAACAAGCATTCCCTTAACATCCTGACATGTTAGTATGTACATACAAAAAGTCACACATACACTCTGTACATGAGATTTTTTGGGGAATATAAATTAGTAAAATCAATTATGTAATTATTTTTCTATATAATATTATGTGCATTGTTTTAAAGGTTTCTCATTGGAGCTGTAAATGTATTGCCATTTAAAATTATTTCAATGCAACTACAAGTTATTTAAAAATCAAAACAGCACTTAAAACAAAACCAGGTTGAACAAGCAGAATCTGCCATATGCATATTGGTGCTTATTTTTAGCAGAGAATATGCCTGGCAAGCAATTGTTACATTTTTTGAGACAGTCCCTGCAGCAGTGAGGGGGTGTATGGCCCAAGCATCCACAATTGGTGGGATCAGTAAGGGAAGAGAGTGGCTGGTCCTGTAACCAGAGAAGTCTGGCCTAAAAAGGTGCCTAGGCAGCTGCTCCCACCAAACAACCTGCAGGCTAGGCTCCCTCCCTCCTTCCCTACCTTCCTCCAGGAATACACATCCAGACTCCTTCCACTCCGGCTCGTTGCTAGCAGTTCCCGGGAAGGCAGCAACAAATGGGATATATCTGCCAAGATCCCAGTACATCTGGGCCTAGGTTCAACTAATATTTCATGGGTTCTCCATTTCAAGCATATGCCTCTCTCTTAAGCACTGGTCATGCTGGCCTTGATGGCTAGGGTGGGGATGACCAACTGGCCTTCCTGGTTAGTTTGTGGCACCCGGCTGTCCTTAATTCTTGGCTACTATATAGGCAGACCTACCTCATCGTAGAATTCCTGTACACAATACACATTTTTGGGGCTTTGTGAGGAGCATAATCACATCACATTTTAATACGGATTTGCTTCAACTGGAAAAATCGTCACACAAGTATAATATCAAATGACAAACATTATGGTTGAAGAGGAAATACTTTTGTTGCGAGGTACATTTTCGACGAAACAAAGATGCTTTTGTTTGATGGAGATATGTTTCATAGCCTGATAAATGGTGACGTTCTATTGGAATGGGATTTCTACACTTTTACAAAAAAATTCAAGTCAAAAATACAGATTTAAAAAAATATATGGCAGGTAAATTTGTATAAGGACCAGACAGGTTTTCCTGGCCTATGTGAGGACCAGGCTAGCTTCGCGCTACTTTTATAATGGATACATTACTGATTTTAGTGAATCAACAATGTGTTTAACTGTAGTAAATGTCTCGTGTAAACATTCATTAACATTGCTAGCATAAATGATCAATGTTCAGTTGACTGATTCCACATGAGTGGTTCAACACTACAGACAATTTACCCACATCATCGTGTACATAAACATGCATTGCTCAGACAATGTAATTTTTACCACATCAAAGCTTTAAGTTCAAGGCTGGAATTCCAGAATACCAGTTTACGACTACAAGTGACTCCAATGATATTCAGCAGTCTATAAAAACATATTGGTGAAAATGTGGATTTTTCGACAATAAGGCACAATAATATAAATAACTTCAACAATGTCTTTATATACAGAGAGGGGAGGGGGGGGGCGGGGCACTTGATATGTTGCAAGGGTACCATCTTGGAGAAATTATCTAACTGACCATCCAAAAAAACACATTTTAGACATCTGTCAAAATTATTTTCCTTTTCAAATTGGAATACAACCAAATATATACCCCTTAACATAAAAAATTTGCATTTTTCCATGATATATGACAGATTAATTCACTGACATATTTTATTCATAGATAAATGGTGGCTAAAATTACAAAAAGTTGCCCTGAAATGAAATCACAGCTCTTGTTTTAAATACATACCAAAATGAGACAAGTGAATCAATGTGCGTACCCATAAAACATGGAATTTATATACAACATATAACAATAAATATTCCAGTGACTGTGGAACTTTGCAAATCATCAACATAATCCGTTCACAGTGTATATAACATATTCAAAACATGAAATATAACAACAATAAATTGTACTCATATTTGGCAGTGCTGAACTGCAACATCTGAGATGTTTAAACAACACTGATGCATGCTTTCAAAACTTGCACAGTATCATGATGTGATGGAATCATGATGCGATGGAATCATGACGTGATGGAATCATGATGTGATGGAATCATGACGTGATGGAATCATGATGCGATAGAATCATGATGCGATGGAATCATGATGATCTTAAAGAAGGAGTTCACAAAATGTTTTGAAGCATTGCAGTAAGATTGTGAACATCGTTCAAACATCCAAGCATTGTCTGGTTCATTCCACAACCAAGCTCCTCGTTGTTCACAATTTTAGTTTATTTTCAGTTGTGTTATAATGGAAAACAGAATGTAAACTAAATTAAATCCAAATTGTTAGTAAAAAGAATAAAGAAACAATGGAAGAAATGGGTTAACAAAGCAATTAAAAAGTCTAATAGAAGTCTTATAAGACCACAAATTACATGAATGAGAACAGTAATATATGTAAAAGAGCAATATTCATGTTTTTAGAATATGCTAATACACTGTTGTTCCTCCAGTGCTGCAGCAATCATAGAACAGCCAATTACCCCTCAAATTCAAAGCCCAAGTAAAAACACAGCCAGTTCACTTTTATACTAAGTAAACTGTAAAAAAACTAGACTAACATTTAAATTTTCTCTAAATGAAGCCAAGTCCTCTAGCTGGTGATGAGGGTTTGCTAATGACTATGCTGTTTGTTTATGACTATTGTCATAAGATGTGCCAATATTGACAGAACATTGTCATCACGGGATATGAATTTGGACCATAGTTATACTACCACTTTTGGTTTGCTAATTGACTGGCAACTCCTTTTGTGCAGCTCAGCTACTTGAGAGAATTCGTAATTTAATGATTGACACAGGACTTAGGAGACTTTCCTAAACAAACGTCCTTTTCTTCGAAGAATTCCATGACACTGGAATAAACAAACGCAGACAAAGAGCAGAAAAACCTGAGCGGTTAGAGTCAAACAAACACGGATAGACGACAGTTTCAACAGTTATGGCTGCATACGTTTATGCCCGCCATGAAACCACACGCAGAACATCTAAAAACCGGGCAAAGCATTTGTTGAATGGTAATTCGCCAGTAAAAGAACAAAATGTATGAAAAACAAAGAAAATGCACAAGAGGATGCCTTCGTGGGAATCCACCTATGGCATCGCTGTTAAACCTCATGAGGATGAAGAAACTTTCATGCCTCAGCAGGACAAGCGGAACGGGAACATGCAAGGAGCCAGACTATACCTTTGGTGTTGTAGGAGACGGGGCCCTAGGGCCGTTCAGGTCATAAGTCTGGTAAATCGCGGGCCGTGCTGGCTGCCATGGTTGTGGTGGTTTGGGGTAGGTAAAGGAAGGGCTAAAACTGCGCCGGCTGTCCGATGGGCTGGAGCATGGTGGGGAACAAGGAAAAAAGGACATCTGCTGGGGAGAAAGAGGAAGAGAAAGCGGTTAAGCATCGTTGCTGACCAATAGATGCTACCCGGAATAACCGGTGGCGCCTCTGGTGCATAATATAACACTAACATAGAGGTGAAATTGCGTGAAATTTTCGACGGAAGTTCAACACTTAATTCGCAAAAATCTTTTGCTATGCGCTGAAACAATCGCATATCTATGCCAACTCATGGTCAATCGTGTTCAAAGTTATTCAATGTTAGCATTGTGATTTCTGTTTAATAGCAGTAAGCGTTAATATTGGTACACCGTTTTCTTTGCTGAAACCAATTCTTTCTGACTCTTTGTACTTCCGTTGACAACTGATCCCACAATGCATTGCATTTATACATGGATGCCATCTAGTGATCAAAAACATTCTGGGTAGACTATTGCAGGGTTTGCAGTCAGACATGCCACACCTTTGTCTAGAACAACTTGTCTTTTATGCATATTGTGATTTTGTCAATGGAACAGTTACGATAAAAATGTGTACCTATGCACTGCAATGAAAATTGTAGAAAGAATAATCAAAATGGCAATGTTGCTTAGATGTTTTTGTGTAACGATTATAATTTTTAATCTGCTTAAGTTCAGTTGATAGTAAATATAAACTTTGCACATTACCTGCAGACATTTAACATTGTAGTTGTTTTGAAGAGTTTTTAATCGCTACCAACGTTTAAACATATTATCTAATCATGCATGGAATAAATAACTAATTCTATTATGGCTTCACAAACTATGAAAACACTATCAAGCAATAGCCAAGTTACTAATGCTCTATACAAAAACACATTTCAAGCAACCAAACGTTGATGATGCATTATGCCAATTAAGGACAATTCTGTAAACGCAACTTTCTTATTTCTTTTATGACAATCTCCACAATAGCTATATACACTGTCAGATATTCCTGCCTGAGTCTGTGCCTTTATCAACTTGCAGGCAGAGTTGTAATGAATGCATCTGTATTTACCAGTAATTGTAGAAATAATCGATGTTTAAAGTACATACTTTGTAGATGAATATATTACGTTATACAGATCTTTCTATAAGCTTTGTGAAATATATCCTTGATCAGCTAACTATTATTTATAATAATAATAATTGATTCACCCCAATACAAATACGAGTGATGTCAATACGGAGAACAATTGGGGGAGGGGACTAAGCTTAATCTGTCCATATCAAATAGAAATGTTCTAAGGTACTTTTAGTGGCTTTATTATAATTTAATCACCCTCTGACTTGGCCATCCATGCCTATCACTGCAGAATACAGAAGGTTGAAATAGCATAAGTAGCTAGTAATATTTCAGGCCATTTGAATTCTGGGACACTGTCGTAATAGGGAAAAGAAAGTTGCATCAACACTGAATGTTTTGTTTTAAATTAATTCTCCTAGCCGCACATAAAACATGTCACTTTTAAACAGCTGCATATACAGAACAGAACTTTGCATTTACTGAAACACTTTGTAAACAAATAGTGTCAATGCAGACTGTGTCTCTGTAAACAAAACTTTTTTTTTGTAAACATATACAGCTGTACATCCATTACACTACGTCACTGTAAAGTAAGCACAACATAACATCACCAATGACATGACAGTATTCTTAGCTATGTTTCCGCTACACGATGCATGACATATTAGCTTGCAGCTACACTCCAGAATGTCTGGAACCAGCTGTTTTCTTAAACTGAACAAGGCGGATGAATCTATCTGAGCATTCAGTGGAATTATCTTCTGTCATCTCACAAAGGTTTTCAGCAGTCTCTAGCCAACTGTTTTTTGTCTTGGCATCTCTAGTTAGTATCTTTATAATTTGGGACAATTCACAAAACAATAAGCTGAACCGATATTAAATGTGTAACCACAGAAAGACAATAATTTTTTTATTTGTTACACAATGTTTAAGGATATGTCATAATTTTTTTAGTTTTATGGACATCAAACATTAAACAAAATTCACAGTAGGTAGAGAGTAATGGACCCACCTGGTTGACAGGACGTTGATTACCACTAGCCATGTTGTATGTCTGGTAACCCTTTATCGGCTCGGCATTCGCTGGACCATGAAGCACTGGGTTTGTGGGTATGCTTCCTCTTGCTTTCCTGTCAGAGAAAAACAACAGCTTAGTTGTGTTATTACATGTGTGTAATACTGTATCTATAAATTCTATAATGCATTTATATACCATGGAATACCATATGTATCACTCTAAAGCAATGAGTTAGTCATCCGGGCAGTCATTTGGTTGGTTAATTTTAGTTTGATCACCATATCTCCCTGACATGGTCAACTTATGTGTATGTCAACCCTGTAAGACTGGCAAGCAAAATCCATAAGACCCACAAATGAACCCATATTTACCTACGTCCACTATTTTGCTGCAAATGCTTAAAAAGAGCTTTTAGCGCAAACTGAGATATATTGATTGGATCTCGTGAGACTTTGCGCTCAGCTAAAATGTTCACTCTTTGGATGAGTAGATGCTCTGTTATTCGCCTGACATTTGATAAATGTGAATCACGTAACACAAAACAACTTTGCAAAAAATGCACAAAATCGTAAGGACTTTCTCCTAAGCCCATATAGACCATAAAATTTCAGAAAACTTGTTATGGGTAATTAAACCATAATAGGTGGCATGTATGTAACACTGGTCAGCTGGTGTCATCATTGGCCAGGTATGTAACACTGGTCAGCTTGTGTCATCATTGACCAGGTATGTAACACTAGTCAGCTTGTGTCATCATTGACCAGGTATGTAACACTAGTCAGCTTGTGTCATCATTGACCAGGTATATAACACTGGTAAGCTGGTGTCATCATTGACCAAGTATGTAACACTGGTCAGCTTGTGTCATCATTGACCAGGCATGCAACACTGGTCAGCTTGTGTCATCATTGACATTGCCTGATCAGCCTCTGAATCTGACAGCAATTACAAAACAACCCTGACAGAAACTACTGACACCGACTTAAGACCGACGACCTATGTATAGCAATACCCACGCAATCTCTCAAGCACGCAACAGTTAGTGAGAAGTACACACTTACAAGTCTACTTGCGTGATCCATATGATAATACCCATACTGTTTATTTCTTAAGTATAATGTTTAACTTAAGATAACAGGGCTGCTTGTTTGCTTATCTTTTGCCACGTCACGCAAACTGAAATTTCAGTATGCATCATGCAATATTCATAGTTTTGATAGGATAAGTGTGCATATTATCTCTGCTGAAGATCTTGGCCGTTACGTGAAACACACAGCTTGACTCATCAGCAAAAATAAAGCCAAAGTCGAGTGCAAATTCAACGTACTCATCACTCACGTTGTTTCTGCGCTGGCTATCTGCTTCCAAAGTAATCATATAACATGACAAGGACCATAATCCTCGATGGAGACACCTGTAAAAAGATCCTGAATAGCACACTATCACCGAATTGATAGCATACTTCTAATTTGATAGCTCCAGACATGGCCTGATGCTAATAAAAGTTGATAATAAACTTGACATCTGGGGATAACTCGAGTGATAACACACATTTTAACATGAAACAAATCACTATCCATCTAGTAAAGATACACATTTGCTACTCTATGAATTGGGTATTTAATGAGATAGGTGTTAGTCAGACTATCAATATCTGACAACTGTCAAATCTTTTGTCAAAATCAAGTTAAAGTCTTGCGAAATGCTATCCGCATGATCCATGACCCTCGTTGCTTACATATTGCAACGTTGTTGTTTTGCTAGTTGCAGGGCTAGCTAAGCTAGGGCAACAACATATATGTATTTTGCGATGTGCAAAATGTTGGCCAATGCACACAGTACAGAGATATAGCTTCCATCAGTTAATTAACAAATATGGACCACTGATGGACATAATGAACGCACAATTAAATGAATCAGCATAAATTTCACACAGCCTGACCTCTGACATCTTCAATGAGGTGTGTATAAGTAATGGCCACAGCTGTCAAAATATCTCTCATCTTTGCCAGTACTCAGTTGTGCAGCAATGTTTAATACATCAAACAATCTGATGTGGCGTTGATGCATTCTGCTGTTTGGTGGCCTTGCTAAGTTGGGTGTCTGATACCAGAAGTCCACCTTAAAACTCCTTCTTCCATTCATTTAGCCCATCAGGTTCGGCGATATTCAAATCTGTATTAGGTGAACACCTTAAGTGATATGCGCAGTCGGTTTAAGTACATGTTGCTCTCCTCTTTTTCACTGTAGTCTGGGGTGAGGCTGGCACCGATACCAGTCGACGATTTTTATTCCCCTTCATCTTAGTCACTAGTCCCATTTCATTGCCATCCCCACCAACCATCACCACTCCCCCCATCCCTCGCTCTCATTCTCCACTCCCCATCCCTCGTTCTCATTCTCCACTCCCCCCATCCCTCACTCTTATTCTCCACTCCCCATCCCTCACTCTCCACTCCCCATCCCTCACTCTCATTCTCCACTCCCCTATCCCTCACTCTCATTCTCCACTCCCCCATCCCTCGCTCTCATTCTCCACTCCCCCATCCCTCGCTCTCATTCTCCACTCCCCCATCCCTCGCTATCATTCTCCACTCCCCCATCCCTCGCTCTCATTCTCCACTCCCCCCATCCCTCACTCTCATTCTCCACTCCCCCATCCCTCGCTCTCATTCTCCACTCCCCCATCCCTCACTCTCATTCTCCACTCCCCCATCCCTCACTCTCATTCTCCACTCCCCCATCCCTCACTCTCATTCTCCACTCCCCCATCCCTTGCTCTCATTCTCCACTCCCCCATCCCTCGCTCTCATTCTCCACTCCCCCATCCCTCACTCTCATTCTCCACTCCCCCATCCCTCACTCTCATTCTCCACTCCCCCATCCCTCGCTCTCATTCTCCACTCCCCCATCCCTCACTCTCATTCTCCACTCCCCCATCCCTTGCTCTCATTCTCCACTCCCCCATCCCTCACTCTCATTCTCCACTCCCCCATCCCTCACTCTCATTCTCCACTCCCCCATCCCTTGCTCTCATTCTCCACTCCCCCATCCCTCGCTCTCATTCTCCCGTCCCACTCACACCAAGTCTCTCTTCACGCAGTCTTCCCATCTCAGTTTCAATCTTCTGCATTTGTTCAAATCATAAAAAGAATATTACTAACTTTGATGTTTAGCTTGGATAAATAGCAAAATTGTAAATAGCGTAAATTTTACTGGACAATTTTGCCCTTTTTTTCGATAAATGTCTGATGATTTCTTTGAAGTTAATTAAAGCATTTGCATAAATGAGCTGGCATGTCGTAGACTATACTAGGTAGGTTTGATTTTTGCAAAATGATTCGAAATTAAGACAAGTTAGTTGAAAAAGGACCTTTAAGCACTGGACTCAATACAAACACTGGAGGACAATCTCTTTGGAAAGGCAACACGGAAAAGGATTGTACTACCTGAAATCTGATATAAATTTGATGTTGTTGTTACTATTTTAATGGTTGTAATCTGACTGCAAGTTTCCTGTTTTATGGTCGTATTTGTTGTGTAAGATAACACTGTGCCTTTGCTTGTAGCTTGGGAGTAGTTCAACTGGTAAGTGTCTATCTACAATGCAGAACAGGCACAGACTGAATAAGAAAGAGCTTGAATAATGCCACAGATTCCCAATGCATCTTTGTGGCTGCAGCTGTCTACCATCTGTCTGTCAGTCTGTCTGTCTGCTAGATGCAACAATCTCTTTCTCTCTCTCTGTGCAACACTGCCATCTGCAGGCTACAATTATTGTGGATTTCAACCAACTCCCAACCAATACTGCAGAAAACTCTTCTCTGACAGCAATCAAAAGGAAATTACCTCACTACTCAGTCACATCCCAAAACAATACCAATATTCTGCAGATGGCACACCACAATTACATTACCTGGTTTCGTTTCACTGAAATGTAGCACAAATTGTATTATTTAAATTTGTTATGTTTATTTCTAACTTTATCATACATGTTAGTAACAATAATTTTATGGAAATTCTAATTTTATCTACTGGGAAGTAATTACAGGTACAAGCACAAATTATATTTTGTTGAGACGATCAGTACAACAGATGATTAAAAGAGTTATGTTGGTTTGGTAAAACTTACCCAGGGTGTCAGTTAGATAGTGACAATGCATAGCAAGAAGTTAAATAGCGTTACACTCCCACATTTTTATACAAATACAAAACAAAAATTACAACAGTTGTCAGTAGAATTTTAATTGTGGTCTGAGCTCTGCTGCAACTGTCAATAAGAATTGAAATTGTGGTCTGATCCCTGCTGGAACTGTCAATGAGAATTTTAGTTGTGGTCTGAGCACTACTGGAACTGTCAATAAGAACGGTGATAGCAGTCTGAAGAAAAGTACATGATCAGAACGTGCCAATAATTCATGCTGGTTTCTGTGAACAAATGGGCCACTTGCAGAGATGTCTCTATATGTGTATGTGTGATGTTGAAGTAGCCAGGTCACTGTGCTATGTAAACAAGCTAATCTTGTCAGATCACCTTCACTTACACTTGATGGATTAGCTCAATAGTCAACACAGTGATCTCTCTAGCATTCACTATCTTTGATGCTAGATGCATGGTGCACATAAACCCAATTGGTTGGCATACATAAGTCTTGTATTAACTTCATTGAAAGTCATACTAAGTCAACTTTACAGTTGCTGTGAGAAGCCAGATGTTCAGTGCAGAGCATGGGTCTAGATGACAGAGAATACAAGCCAGATGTTCAGTGCAGAGCATGGGTCTAGATGACTGAGAATACAAGCAGGATGTTCAGTGCAGAGCATGGGTCTAGATGACTGAGAATACAAGCCAGGTGTTCAGTGCAGAGCATGGGTCTAGATGACTGAGAATACAAGCAGGATGTTCAGTGCAGAGCATGGGTCTAGATGACAGAGAATACAAGCCAGATGTTCAGTGCAGAGCATGGGTCTAGATGACTGAGAATACAAGCAGGATGTTCAGTGCAGAGCATGGGTCTAGATGACAGAGCATACAAGCCGGGTGTTCAGTGCAGAGCATGGGTCTAGATGACAGAGAATACAAGTCAGATGTTCAGTGCAGAGCCTGGGTCTAGATGACAGAGAATACAAGCAGAATGTATGTTCAGTGCAGAGCATGGGCTTAGATGACAGAGAATACAAGCAGGATGTTCAGTACAGAGCATGGGTGTATATGACAGAGAATACAAGTCGGATGTTCAGTGCAGAGCATGGGCCTAGATGACAGAGAATACAAGCAGGATGTTCAGTGCAGAGCATAGGTCTAGATGACAGAGAATACAAACTGGGTGTTCAGTGCAGAGCATGCGTGGGTCTATATGACAGAGAATCCAAGTCAGATGTTCAGCACAGAGCATGGGCCTAGATGACAGAGAATACAAGCAGGATGAGACTGGATGTTCAGTGTAGACCATGGTCTAGATCTGATGACAGAGAATACAAGCCGGATGTTCATTGCAGAGCGTGGGTCTAGATGACACAGAATACCATCAAAATTAAATTAAACATGTTTTTGTGTTTGCGAGTGTTCATGCATGCGTGCATGTGCGTATTGGCTTCAAGATGCCTTGCCTGGTTATGCCAAATTTAAATGCTTTAACAACAACTAAAACAAGTGTATATGGAAAGCCATTAGTGTAAAAATTTGGATTCATCGCAGTGGCATAACTACAACACGAACCTTAGCAATTCACTTGAAAGTAACATTTCCCACACATTTGTTACTTATGCAAACTGCACTGCAATGGCTGTGAAAATGCCATTCAAATAAACGTGCAAATGGAGCCATAATTACCAAGAGGGGTACTCTGAGAAAACATTCTGCTCAATAAAAAGTGACACATTTTTCTTTTTGTTAGTCATGCCACTGACACGTCCAGACAGTTTTGTGGTGCACTGGATAGTGTCAGTGTGCCTCTTGCTCTAGTTCAGTCCTGTCCCTCGTGCAGATTGTGAACCTAGTGTCCAGTGCAGATTGTGAACCTAGTGTCCAGTGCAGATTGTGAATTAAGTGTCCAGAGCATATTGTGAACCTAGTGTCCAATGCAGATTGTGAACTTAGTGTCCAGTACAGATTGCGAACCTAGTGTCCATAGCAGATTGTGAACCTAGTTTCCAGTTCTGATTGTGAACCTAGTGTCCAGTGCAAATTGTTTTATTAAAACCACTAGCACTAACATGTGATAATACTAATACCAATGGTTTATTTTATAATGACATAGGTACATTTAACAGGTACATTTAACAGGTTATGGTGTGCACAACTTGGGGGCCGGAAGTGCAGTATCTCGTCAACTATCGCCTCAAAACAAGAATCAATTGTCCCCTTTAGACAGTGGTGTGATCCCAGTGATGGAATTATAATGAACAGCTTTTTGTGCAGTAGTTGCAATGTGGCTGAATGCTTTAGTAGAAGTTGAAATAATGTTTGCATTGGGACAAAGTACAACACGTTCTGAGCAAGAAATGTTGGAATGGCATGGCATATATTGAACACTTTGCTTTGGTTTAGTTAATGCAATAGTTCTCATGCCATTGCAATGAGGATGTGTTTTGTTTATTGTCCTGGATTTTGGCACATTTGTCCTCTGGCTGGTCAATTCATGATGTTAACTATATAAAGTGCCCTGTGGTAGATAGATCTCTATCTACTCATGAAACCATGAAAGACATAATGAAATGATCACCATGACAACGTGAGCGTTAAGTAATGGAGTTCTTCACGATGGTTGCTACACTCTGAGAATCATTGTGTGTCAGTTAGAAAGATTTGAAGTCTAACATCGGCACTTAGTGAAAACCCAGTGGTTTAATGGTTCCTCCGCAAATTAAACTTTTTTACTCATCTAATTTTTAGAATAATTTCCTGAAAAATGTAACCTATCTGGCATCCACTATGACACGCTGGCTCTAGTATCCACTATGACACACGCTGGCTATTTTGTCTTGGTGACATCATCAGTGTTTTGTGATCATCCCCTACTTACTGCGGACAATGCAGCATGGAAGTCACTGTTGCCATAAATGTCAAAAACCATGAGTCACTTTTGAGTGCTAATTCTAAAACCAAATAGTGAGTAGAATCAACAGATTTCTTCACATCTGTACTCATTCCTGGGGGCAAAATTGGGATGTACAAACAATTCACATAAATATCCACATAAAAATTCCAATAAACAATGCTATAAACATTCACATAAAACTTCAGATAGAAATGCACATAGAAAGTTCCTAACAAATTTAAGAGCAAGGGGAACATTTTGTGAATCCAAAAGTCAAATGTAGTAGACCACAACGCTGATTTAGCAAAAACTTTACAACTGAGAGTTTGTAGCAAATAAATTATATGCAAATCAATGACACTGCAATGTTTATGCCTTGCACTGAGTCTCAGATGCTGTGGAACAGCCCTGGAGACTGGCATGACCCTGCAACCTTCTTACAGCATAAGGTCAAAGCAGAAGGATGCAGACCACAATTTCTTTCAGCTGTATGTCAAATTTGATGGTTGTTTCTAGTGGTAAGAAAGTGCACTCCAAGTGGCAGGGTTAGTAGGTCTGATGAACTGACTTTAGACTGTGTGCATAATTTCCAGGTATACAAGTTGAATTTTACTAAATATACATATAAAGCTGTGCTAATAGTATGCAGAGAAATTCAATATTGATGCTCGTTGGCAACACAAAAAGGGTTATTACTCTCTGACTTTGCAAAACATAATATTATACTGTGTCACTATGGTAATGTTACTGGATTACTTACTAACATATGTTTTTGGGAAATTGTATCTAGATCTATCTAAGACACACATATATATGTATGTATGTATGTATGTATGTATGTATGTATGTATGTATGTATGTATGTATGTATGTATGTATATATATATATATATATATATACTGGGAGAAGATCAATATTATTTCTTTTCTAACTCTTAGTTATTATTATGTCTTAGATAGATCTAGATACAATTTCCCCAAAACATATAACCCTTTTGTGTTGCTATATATATATATATATATATATATATATATATATATATATATATATATATATATATATATATATATATATATATATATATATATATATATATATATATATATATAGCTGATTCATGATCCTCAAATATGACAAGTGATCTATTCTATTTGTCTCTGCGACCACTCTGGTGGAAAGAATTGGTCATTCTATTTATACAGTCGACCAGTGGAGAGGTTTCTGGGTCAAACAGAACAGACAGGAAACTCTGAGTTCTACCCATGCACGTAATCACAAATAAAACAAGTCCACCGGGGTAGTCACCCCCAGTTTCACATGAATGTCCAACTGTGTTCTTTTAACTGTTACTCCCAATAAGAGAGCATTGAAATCGGAGAAAAGTCTTACTTTGATCATTAGATCGGGTAACTTGCAAGAATATGAATACCCTTAAATGTCATAGTATGACAGGCTACACACATTACGGTTGTCCTTTCATTTGCTGTATTTCACTTTGACTTAAACAAGAACAACTTGTATGTCTGATGATTTCATCAAACCTAAATAACATATTTGCACAAACAAGCTAGCATGTCGTAGCAGATACTAGATTCGATTTTGTTTTGCAAAATGAGCCTGAAACGAGACAAACGAAACATCAAAGTGCAGAGTCAGCTTTAAGTTAAACTTACCTTTCGACTGTGAGTATGAGTGAGAGTCCGTACTGGGCCAGGGTGTCCAGGGCTTCCTGCTGCGTCAGATTGGAGGTAGGCTGGTCTCCGATCTCTGTGATCATGTCCCCAGCTTTCAGCCCTATCCGTGCGGCTGGGCTGCGGGGAGTAACCTGCAATCCCAAGAGAGAAGACACATGAATACTGGCTCGGGTTTGAGAGGACCCTCAAATATGCAGCCTAAAATCTGAGAGCTGGTTGTAATAGTCATACCACAAAGATGTACATTAAACTCTCTCTACCTACACCAAACTTCCAGTATCTGAAACTATTCATATGTGAATTGGAATATGCCTACATATGAATGTACATAGATGCTGTTGTTTTAAAACTGGGACATATCACTTCTAAATATGTTGGCGTGTTTGAAAAAAAGAGTAAAAATTAACTTCATGCATGGATCCATGATTTTTATGAATGATTGTTCAAATAATGTTTTGCAATTTGAATCACATTTTAAATGTGCATTAAAAACAACTTTAATACATTTGATCGAAGTACTTATGAATCAAATTCAGTGCAAAACTGCAAATGCATGCTGAATGAATGAAATAGCACAAATGCAACTGCAAATCGACCGATCGCCCCCACATTTGGAACGAACCCCCAGACGAAATTGCTACCATCAAGGACAGATAATATTTAAGAAAAAAGGCAGTCTTCCTCCTTGGTGCTTGGTTGCAGCCTTCTCCCACAGAATGGAGAGGGACAGCTGCTAAGCCAAGGAAGAAATCAACAGAAAATAACGCAGCATATTCAAATGTAAACGCGAGTACATAATGAACCTGTCTGCTCTATTTTTAGTTAAATAGAGTTGACAGTTCCTTAAATATCCCAGTTTTACCTGCTCATGGGACTGTTCCCGTTATATTTTTCTTGTATTTCACAAGTGGTGGCTGGCTGGCTGTATGGTCAGATACACCTGTCACTCTCACACCAAGATGGCCTTGACAGTGCAGGTCAGAAATGCTTTGAAGCAGTTCTAGTTATATGCTTCTGCGGTCTCAACCATTTCACTAGATGCAGGTAATTGCAGAGTGTTCTGATTTAGTTTGCGAATTTGGCAAATACATAGAATTCACATTTAATATGTTCTTACTGCAAGAGCAGCATCATTTAACAGTGATTCTTGTACCAACTTTGGGACACAAACATTAATGTACACATAAATGTCTGTCTGATATCGACTGTTAGATGTCCCAAAGCTTTTCGTTTTAATCATTACATAATGATCACCAAGACACCCCTACCCCCTTGTAATGTTTCATAATGCTTGTAACCCAAATACCACTCTGTAACTGTAACTGGGTGTGGACCCCTCATCACTGGTTGGATGGGTAATCATAGGCACTTCCTGGAAACGCTCTTTGAAGTTTTGCCACTGGAGCATCTCCCTTCTCCTGGTCTGGTTCTCAGAAACGTGTCCACCAAGACAGCAAGTGGGACGAAGTACAAATGATTTGGTGCACTTCCATACTTTGTTCAGGATACACCAGGGGCAGTAGTAACACTTCCATACATTGCGTAGGATACACCAGGGGCAGTAGTAACACTTCCATACATTGCGTAGGATACACCAGGGGCAGTAGTAACACTTCCATGCATTGCGTAGGATACACCAGGGGCAGTAGTAACACTTCCATGCATTGCGTAGGATACACCAGGGGCAGTAGTAACACTTCCATGCATTGCGTAGGATACACCAGGGGCAGTAGTAACACTTCCATGCATTGCGTAGGATACACCAGGGGCAGTAGTAACACTTCCATGCATTGCGTAGGATACACCAGGGGCAGTAGTAACACTTCCATGCATTGCGTAGGATACACCAGGGGCAGTAGTAACACTTCCATGCATTGCGTAGGATACACCAGGGGCAGTAGTAACACTTCCATGCATTGCGTAGGATACACCAGGGGCAGTAGTAACACTTCCATACATTGTGTAGGATACACCAGGGGCAGTAGTAACACTTCCATACATTGTGTAGGATACACCAGGGGCAGTAGTAACACTTCCATACATTGTGTAGGATACACCAGGGGCAGTAGTAACACTATTTTGCCAATGCCAAAACTCCACCACAATTTTTTCAACAGTTGGAAGACAGTGGCGTATTTATAAAAAAAATTAAGTTAAAGGGGGGCATCGCCCAATGCCCCCTTTAGCTTAAATTTTTTAATTGTTCCATATTTTTCTATTGCGCTACTACATGGTAACATGGTAAACTAATAGATGAATAAGTTTGGCTCCACTTGGCTTCCCCCTTTGACCTCCACCTTTGCAACATGTTAGATACACCATTGTTGGAAGGCCCTAACAATTCACCAATTTCAAAGGTTGAAGATTAGAAACCGACACATCTAAATGGTACACAACTGTGCACAGAAATACACACTACAATCACTGCAGAATGTGATACTACAAAATATGATACAACCAGTGCATCAGATTATTAAAACTACCCACAGTCAGGTATATTTGTTCAGAGTATGATACACCATTGGCCAGAATGACCGGATCTAGTAGACCCATTGCTTCAGTTTCAAGGACACTCCATAGGTAGAGAAACCACCAGTGTATATACCAGCTGTATTTATAATTATGTGCTGAAGGTGAACGGAAATAGAGTGCCCCCGTCAGTGTAGCGAGACCCAACTCTAAGTAGCAGCAATGCTGTGAACTGTACACTTAGGTGATGTCTAGCACTGCTACCACTACATGCAGGGAGTCATGCATGCGCTGTGTGCTATCGTCTAAGGTGGCCAGTATAAGATCAGTGAAATTCACATTTTACAATGTTTGCTTTGGTTGGTTAACAAGATTTAACAAGATTTGCCATCCAAGCCAAAGGCCCAGATGGCAAGTGGACAAGGAAGCCATTGGCTTATCGAGAATCCAACAATGTTCATCTACTTATAACCTTGTTTTTAAACATATTCACGCTGCTAGCAGTTACACAATCTGTAGACAATTTGTTCCATTCATTTATTGTCCTCTGTGAGAACGAGTGCTTCCTGATGTCCAATCTTCATTGATCCTTTACTAATTTTACCTCATGTCCTCTAGTTCTGCTATCCTTCTTGAGTGAGAAAAACATATTTCTGGTTAAACATCATTAGATAGATATGTAGCAAACATATTAAATCTTGAAGTTATAGGCATGCATATACCATTGGCATATTTAGGAGGGGGGGACCATGGCCTCCCTTGGCTTTGGGATAAGAATCTTTCTTGTTGTTGCAGCATGGTAAACTAATGGCTGACTAGGTTTGGCCACCCCTTCTGCGAGATCCTAAATACGCCACTGATGTATACCTACACACTCTGGACCTGACTATTAAGACATGTTTAATAATCCAGGGAAACTAACTGTGCAGGTTTCATTTTATCAACAGAATGCAACATTATAAAATGCTATAAGGTTTTTTTGATAAATGGTATTGAATTTTCCGACATGCACTGCCACCAACTAAATCCAGTAGGTCAGAAAATCTCACCATATGGTAAGATGCAGTATGAAACTTAATTTAATTATTTCTAGTGGAGCGTGTTTCGGGAGGTGTCAAAGATAAATTCTTCTACACATGATAATATATATTAATACATATTATATTAATATGTATATACATTATATACATATTACTCACTGTATACAGGCATTAGTCCACACACTTATTCATGCCTACATGCATCTACACCCACGCACATATAATACAAATATGCACAGAATGTATAGAACATAGCGAAAAATATGTTTACCACAGAGTGGCCTGAGTGGGAAATATATTTTAATAAGGGACAGGGATTAACAGGGATTAACAAGCAAACAATGTAGAGCAATGGTGGCAATACACCTTGACTCTTCTGCCATTACCCACGAAAGTAGACGTCATGTTTTGTATAATTCTTTAGAGCAATTTTGTACAACAAATTGAGCAGAGTTAAAGCTTCTTCCTTGGTTGATATAGCATGTTGCGAATCAGGTTTGTTTATGTTCAAATCTGCAGTGTGTAAATTGCTTAAGCATTGTGTGCAGTCAGCTTAATAAACACACGTGTACTTTAATTAAAATTATTTAAAGAATCAACTTCAATCATTAGATCTGGTAACTTGTGAAAGCGTGAATAATCTTATGTTGTAGTCTGTAGAGCAGGATAAAATTTTGGCAGGATCTGGTAAAAAAATTATTATAAAATAAATAACACATTTCCACAAACGAGCTAGCATGTCATAGTTGATATTAGACAGGTTTGAAGATGAAACAAGTGAAATAACTGAATTAAGAAAGGACCTTTAATGTATGCCTGTACCATGTCATTAAAGCTTTGAGATGAAACAAGCGAAATAATTCAATTGAGAAAGGACCTTTAATGCGTGCCTGTACCATGTCATTAAAGCTTTGAGATAGAAACAAGCAAAATAATTGAATTGAGAAAGGACCTTTAATGTATGCCTGTACCATGTCATTAAAGCTTTGAGATGAAACAAGCAAAATAATTAAATTGAGAAAGGACCTTTAATGCGTGTCTGTACCATGTCGTTAAAGCTTTGAGATGAAACAAGGGAAATAATGAAATTGAGAAAGGACCTTTAATGCGTGTCAGTACCATGTCGTTAAAGCTATGAGATGAAACAAGCGAAATAATTAAATTGAGAAAGGACCTTTAATGCATGTCTGTACCATGTCATTAAAGCTTTGAGATGAAACAAGGGAAATAATTAAATTGAGAAAGGACCTTTAATGCGTATCTGTACCATGTCATTAAAGCTTTGAGATGAAACAAGCGAAATAATGAAATTGAGAAAGGACCTTTAATGCGTGTCTGTACCATGTCATTAAAGCTTTGAGATGAAACAAGCGAAATAATTGAATTGAGAAAGGACCTTTAATGTATGCGTGTACCATGTCATTAAAGCTTTGAGATGAAACAAGCGAAATAATTTAATTGAGAAAGGACCTTTAACGCATGTCTGTACCATGTTATTAAAGCTTTCAGGTGAAACAAGCGAAATAACTGAATTGAGAAAGGACCTTTAATATGCCTGTACTATGTCATTAAAGCTTTCAGATGAAACAAGCAAAATAATCGAATTGAGAAAGGACCTTTAATGTATGTCTGTACCATGTCATTATAGCTTTCAGGTGACAGCAATGGACAGTCATTGATCAATCATGCGTCAACACATTAACTGTTAAGCCGAAACAAGTCATCATTTTAGAATCACTCATTGGGCAGATCAAAATTGAAGTGTATCAGTTTTGGGTGTGAAATTAAGAAAGCTTAGAAATCACTGTCAGTGTGTGGTGAGATTGTGTAGCTGTGTGTGCATGCATGTACGTGCGTGTCTGTTCGTGGGAGTGTGTGTGTGCGCATGCATGCATGTGGCAAATGTTGAAAAATGTGTAGGTGCAAAATGGTATAATTAAAAGGTAAATTTGAGATTACTTTACCAATCATTATTATTATTAGAGACTATCTCTAGTGAAAATTTATCAGAGTGCCACATTTTGCAAGACATTCACCACGAAATAATAACAGGAAAATTAATGGACAAATAACATGAAAAGAAAAACTTACTCTACCTGTCATAAGCCAATTTTTTTTTTAAATTGGATGATTTGCTTTCATGGTCAATTGGGGGTAACATTTTAAAAGTGCAAGAAACCCCTTCAAAATCAGTCATGTTACATGTGTGTCTGTTTACTGGTAAGATAATTTTTTGCTGTGTTTGTCACAAAACTGTGAATATATATTACCTTAAGCTGTGTACTAAAGTAATAAAATTTACGAATGGTTCAACATTTATGATAATTTATACTTATAATGCTGTATGATATATATGATTATATAAATATATTTAAAGATGCAGTTCCATTGTTGATATTGGTAATTAACAGTTGATACCTGTGTACAAGATGAAAACTGTTGTTAGTTCCACACAAATAGCTCAACTGCCTACACACATCACTCAACACCTCTAATGATCCAATCCATCACTTAAACCAACAAGTCTCATGAAAAAGGGTTTGTAGACCCAAACATGTATACAGAAGCAACATGTTTCGAATCAATGCTGCAGTTAAGATTAATACAAGACACAGGAAGAAACAGCCATGAAGTTTCAGGGATAGTGGACAAAGTTCATTTAGTGCAGACTTGCGCATAAAGGTCAACACCTCTTCAAAAATACAAAGTATGGCTGTTTAAATTAGTTGCATGAATATTTTCATCAATTATGTTAATCTGATGGTTGGTAGTATGGCATAAAACTATCAATAGCCATCATGATATGTGAGAGGCAGCTGTCATCAGGAAATAAGATGGTTTTGATAGCGAGTTATTTTAATCGTAGCCTTGCCATATATATATATATATATATATATATATATATATATATATATATATATATATATATATATATATATATATATATATATATATATATATATATATAATATATATATATATGTACGCAACCATCTTACTATTTCTAGTGAACGAACATGTAAGCATGATCATTTCAAGCATGTTGGTAAATCTGTACAAACATGCTATTAAAAACATGTCGATGTAGAAAAAAATTGCACAGTGAAAACCATCATGCCACCAACCAGTACAAACCGTCAGCATCCGCAGGGGTTCGCCTGTGTCGGAACCCCCTTGAAGGGTAAACCCCCACGACTCGGCTAGATCTTGCCGGACAATCTGTGCTTTGAGTACGTCCACCGTGGCCATGATGACCAGTACGCTCGGACCTCCACTGGACCGTTTACTCCCCGACACACCACTCTCTCTCCAGCCAGAATGTTCTGGTCTGGCCTGAACGCTACCGGCTCCCAGCGACTGAGCTGGATCTAGGTCGTCTCAGCCGTTGCCCCTTCCCTGTTCTACCATTAGCCGCAGTCATTGCTGCTATTTATGGGCACCTGTCAATCATTACATTATTGCCTACACATTTAGCCAGAAATATACGTGGAAATATTACATCTTATGAAACAGATAGATGAAAGTAAGTAGGTTTATGTTGCTGCTAAACCACTTTATTGCATGGACGAGTAACGTGTTAGTGTTGTGATGACTTCTGCAGGAGAGGTATATTTCTAGGAACATGGTTATTTCCAGGAAGATGTTGGATCAGATAGTGCTGCCCTCTGAGGAATGATATGGTATTACATAAGGCAGAACATGTACAGTTATATTTGGGAAAATACAAGTAATCTAATGCTGTGACTTGTAATCACACGTAATGTGACATATGATAGAATTCAGTAGATGTGATAATTTCTTAAACATTCTCTGGAAAAAAACGTATCCTAGAAATTCAACTAAGAATTTTAGGGAAGAACTATAAAGTTATCAAAATCATTTTTATATATTACATGGGAGCAGGTTTTTTAAGGCCTCTTATATGGACAAATTGCCCGTATAAAAGACCCGCTCTGCCCTTATTAAACTTTTATGACAATCACTTGTGCGTTGCAGCCAGACCGCCAACTGCTGCTTGTCGGTCATTTATACCACGATCGGGTTCACCTCTCGAACGGAATGAGGCAACAACGTGACATGATAGTAATTTTTGTGTCCCACCCTGTTCATGACCGTGGCATTGTCTACCACCAATTTGACCTTTTCTTTATTTATTTCAATTGTATTTTGTTAGTACGATCATATTGCTAAGAATAAGATCATATTGCTATAATTTTTAATTGAAAAAAAAAACGGTCCAGTCATAATTCACACAACACGTGCAGTGGCCATCTTGAAAATTAAAATGTTTATGTTTTCACGCATGTTGACATAAATGTCATAATAGTGAAAAGGAACCATCAGAATTGGATAATTGTTTTAATGGTACAAAACTTATAAACATGGCACATGGGTTTATGGTAATGACATTGGATTTTTTATGGCTTGGTGAAGCTGGTGTTTACTTTGTCTTAAAAACTCAAAATTGTAAATATATTTCATCCCATAGATGAGGTAGAATTTTGCAGCAGAAGTTATCCTATTAGGAATTAGAAATGCATATTAAACTGATTTAGCTAAAAATGCTGGGAAAAGTGACTTGTACAGTTGTATTACTTGGCATCAGTATTGTGCAGAAACTTGCAATCATATTGCCTGTAATTATAACTGGAATTAATTTATATTGTAAATTGAGAGGGCCATACATTCCATCCACAGGCAAACAACCATGAATTTCAACTCAGAGTCTTATACAGGACGTCCATTACAATGCAATCATGTACTACCCCAAGGTATTTAGATGTGTAATTTACTGCAACTTTCCCAGACACAGAAAATAACGAATTCATAATTCTCCTGGGCACTGTAATTGTAATCTCTATCAAGATTTTGTAATCTAACCTTATTGAAATAAACACAAAGACAAATACTGAGGTGGACTACAATTTGTAGTTCATCCACCATTTGTCAAATTGTCAGAATTCAGACCTCTAGATACCTATAACGATAGTGATAATGTTTTATTACATGGTTGCCAACATCACTGCAATTTGTTAAATATGCTAATGCTTTATTGTGATCATCCAAAAGATTATTCCCACCGAGTAGATTTACCCAAAATTCAAATTGGATGGAGTGTAAGTGTCGCCATGGCACAGCAACGTTAGTTCTATGTGAAATGTTTGCAGGAAATCAACATAATTTATTATATATATATATATATATAGATATATATATAGATATATATATATATATATATATATATATATATATATATATATATATATATATATATATATATATATATATATATATATATAATTATGTGTGTGTGTGTAGAATTGTCAGATAACATACTTTTGCGAGCATTGGTCTGTAAAGGCATATTTAACCGTGTAAATGAGTAGTCCACACAAAAAAATGCATAGAGTTGGCAGCACTGAAACCAGATGTTATGAAAGAGTCTACCAATAACATACATGCTGTAAGAACATTTGAAGAATGGGGTATGCAGATAGTCTTGAGCCACAAGATTGTCAGATAGCTGCGGAGGCCATACCGCATGCTATTCATAAACCTGACACAATGCGAACTGGTCAGATCATGTTTGAACATCCAGATACATCTACGGTATCTAGTTGACAATAATGGCCCATGCCAACCATTAACATCTCGGGTTGCACTGATCATGGCAGACTGTCATCACATGTTATGTATACAGCCGAACACAATGCATTCACAGTTCCCATTACCCCTGGATACCAATAATAACAATAAGGCTTATTCAGTTGCAAAGATAAAAGGAAATGTGATACAAAGAACTACATATGGAAGTGCAACTCCGGCGATTCTAGGCTAGGAAACCAGCACTATGATGTGGGATATAAGACAGAAACAGTTGGAATATGCAAAGAGAAGTGTTCATCAAAGTTTGATATTGCGATACATATAATTTATATACTTTCCAGCAACCAAACTTTAAAAATAATGTTTGTGCCAAAGAAATATCTTTAGAAATCATGGATCAATTCCAAGAATATGTTTATCGAGTCTGATTACATTTATGCATTATGAAATGCTAAATAAACATGACTCCCTATGCAGTGTAACATGTTTTAACAGTTTTCATAGCAGGGTTTACATTTCGCGTGACACTGAACTGTATAATACTCCTGTTAGGGTGTTATTGTGTACATGCAGATCTGATCCAATCACAGCATGGAAAAAATATGTTATATTTTTATACAACTTTAGAAGTGATTACAATTTCAATACCAACCCAGGTTATATGCATTTTTGACTGAAATGTTAAAGCTGTGCTGATCAGAGACATATTACGAAATGTACTTCAATGATGATACAAACTTTCGTAAACAAGCGTCTAAGGAGAATTCTAATTCTAAGGATATGGTGGCTAGACACAATCAGTAATGAAGGACTATGGGAAAGAACAAATCAAGAACCAATTGAACATCAAATTAGAACGAGGAAGTGGAGCTGGATATGCCATACCTACAGGAAGCCAACACAACAACCAACACACAAGACGCTCACGGGAACCCTCAGGGCAAAAGGCCAAGAAAAACCTGCAAGCAGAAGTGGAAGCAGAGATGCCAAATGCAGGATGTAGATAGAAACGCAAGCCCAAAATAGTAGTCAGCTGCATTGTTTCACCGGAAACCCTGAGATATGCAGCCAATACTATGACCATGTTTTCACTGAGATATGCAGCCATATTGTGACCATATTTTAACTGAGATATGCAACCAATACTATGACCATGTTTCACCGAGATCTGCAGCCAATACTGTGACCATGTTTTCACTGAGATATGCAGCCAATACTGTGACCATGTTGCACTGCATATCTCAGGCAATGCTAATGTTTCCCATGAAGATATTTTTGAATGCCGTTTTGCATGCGCACAGACCACCACAAACTCCTGCGTTAGCCCAAGATTGGGCTGTTTGGAGTGTCTTGAGACTTGAGACACACCCGCATCTGGAAACCCGGATATGACCAGACAATCATTAACCACAAGCCAGCGCCAGCTACTCATATACAGGTGGACCCATATGTTGACAAATATTTGTGACCTCTCTTAAACGATCACAAAAGGCCACTATAACCCGCCACCGATGTTTACAGTACGGCGCCAATCCAAGGACGACGTATCGACGCGAAAGTTAGATCAATGTACCTACCCTCGCTATGGTCAGGGGTTGGCGAAAGTCGGTCCCACCCCGTAGCTGCAACCCCCAGGGCGGGTAAGTCTCATCCCTCTCGAGCAAGGCTTCGAGCACGTCAACCGACTCACATTCCGCCATCGTGATGACTGGATCGGTAGCCCGGGTAGCGAGTCAGCGGCGCGATCGAGTAGCGCTCGCGTGAGATCGACTCGTTAATTGGCGCTGACCCGTTTTGATCCGGGCCGGTTGGAATAGTTGGAATGCTCGCGTTAGCGCGACACTGACGGGCGGAATGCGGTGCCGCACAGGTGTCTGCAAAGCGATGCCTCGACGCGTATTGAGCGCGGCCACCCGCCCGTGTCGGACCACTGATACCGCCGGCTAGTCGAGTGCCGTTCCGCGTCGCTGCACAAAGGGATATATCGCCTTCGTGTTGTGTAATCGCTGTCAAACGTCGTCGATTACCCCGGGGTTTTGATACGGATACCACAGGCGACACCTGCTGATTAAAACCCAAGTTAAAATATACGCTACGCGTTTCAGGAAGCCGTGCATGACTCGTGCTCTACCACATTTATTTTATTTGTAAAAATCTGTATTTTGTGTTGTTAAATGGCATTGTTCTCAGCTATAGAAACTACAAATACCCCGTTTTATGCTAGATAATTATGAACCTCATTGACAATGTATAGGCACAGTTATACGCAATGTTCCAACTCGTTGGAATTCAGGCATACAGTACGTGTCTATAGGAGTCAGACCACAGTTGAAAATTGCATTGGTGGCCATGTTAACGTTTTGTTAGATTATAAGAAAACGTGACCACTAAAAATTCTGAAACTTTTTCACATACCTCCAGCTCTTTTAAAACGCCCCGACGTGCGATGCCCATCAATTTTGACAAAAATAGCCTTGTATTCATGCGCCCACGTGGCCCCTAGCAGACAAATTCCCATAAATCCCTCCGCCTTTTAAACTCTAAAAAAATGCACCATTTCACAGCCAATAGCTTCTACAAACAAACCTGTGAATATGCCTGCTCAATTGCACTTATGTCACATCACATGAATTCTTTAAATTCACATATCGCAATTTAATACGCCCTACATTCGTGTGAAACAATAAACAGGAAGGTCAACTGTGGTCTTACCCCTACAGGTATCAGCTTATTCGTGCTGCCAACTCCTGATCAACGGTTTATACACAACCGAGAGGGACAGACACTCTCTGCATATACTTTTACCACTCAATAATAAAGCTAATACGTATCCGTTGAGGGGCAACTGGTTCAATGTTCTTATATTGGCTTGTTGTTTTTCCGTCGAAACAGGTATCAACATATTGGGAATGTGTAAGGTAAACCAGGCATGTCCTCGGGGTTTAGAAAAGGGGGGTTCGGACATGTTTTCGATTGTGTAACTTTTTATAGCCGTTCTGTGCAATCTGAAATTCTGTTCATTATTTGTGTTATCAAGTGAATAGTAGGGCCTATTACCATTATCCACGTGAGTCTGTGTCACTTTTTCCAGCATTTGTTTCATATTTGTGGAATTTTCGCCATTGTTTGTAAATTTTTACAAGTCAAAACACATTTTTACCAGTTTTATTGAGCTTCCCGACAAAATACTTTTTCCGGAAAAAGCCAGAATATTTATTCCAAGTGTATATCATTATAACATTAACAGTGCTTGTACAGTTTTCAACTGCACGTATGTGCAGGAGATTGAACATTAATGAACATTAAATCAGAGGGTAGCCAAAAGTCCCTCCCCCTAAATACTCCACTGCGTTCACATTTTTATTCGATGCAGACCTATCTGTCGTGAATCGTCCAGGAAAAATCTATAAGAGATTCAAGTGATTTTTACATTACATAATCAATTAAAATCAGTAAGTTAACACAAACGCACTTGCGCACACGCACGCACATACATGATAACACACATGCAAGTATTCGTGTAGTCCTACATTCGCAAATACACATGCCCACATACACGCACGCACGCACGCACGCACGCACGCACGCACGCACGCACGCGCGCGAACACATATATACGCACTGTGATTGCCATGGTGTTGTATTGATACTTTGAAGCGTCGCACATCTTAATTATATACAACATCTGTGTATATGTATTATTAATAGATGTAGCTATCACATACATTTTATCATAGCAGTAAATTCCATTCAGCTGTAGCATAACTGATGATCTCTCTAGGTCACTAGAGGTAATTCTCGACCTGTCGCAGCAACCAGGTGTTTGCCCACCTACTGGATCGCGCCGGTGTCCTACGTTAAACCTCAACATAAACAACCCCTGGTAACCTTGGACTTACTTCCATTGACATTAGTTTCGGTGTCACACTACGATCAACGTTTACATAATCTTGATCGTGGTTTCACCCGACTCCTTTTTTTCAGTCCCTCTGTTTTCCCCGGCTGCCCCGACATGTTCATTGTCGGATGAGCAATGCCGGAATAACAATGTGGAGCCTAGGTACACACTTTTTTATGTGGGGGGGCTTAACGAGTGCGTGAAAGATCGAGACGCGTGTTATTGACTATGGAGATAACGTACCTTAACGTTTATTCAACTATGAGCATAAGCATTTGCAGATTGTTGTCGACGACGGCACACAAAGAAGAAGACGAAGACATAAAAAAAAATACAGCATACAATTTATTACTCATCAAGGTCAGCTATATGCGAAGCAATACGTCTACATTGGGGTAAACAACTCTGAGCTATCTATCGATCATCATCTGGTACATCGTCGCCTCTGGTGAGACTTCGTCCTCATGGTCATCTGTGAGAGTTCTTGCAACTAGTCCACCGAGCTTGATCAATCAAGTCTCTAGAATGTCATCCTCATCCGTTGAATAACGGCTTACGGATTTCTCAGCAGTCTGTCGCGTCTCTCTTGGTTACATGACTTCCATCTCCTGCAAATTGCGGAGAAATATAAAGAGGTCACTGACCTCAGAGTATGCTTTGTCAAACATTTGGTGCTATTATCTCTGACAGGATACATAAATGAAGGCACCAACACGAGAACTCTCTCGGAGATCCAAATAGGCCTACTCCACTCAACCGTAATCTAAAGGGTTTAATGTGATATTCCTCTTGCGGGTGCGATCATTCGTCGACCCTGATTGCTCAGCCCCGGCATTTTTTATTTGTGGGGGACCTTTTGCAGGGCCTGGTACGAGCGTACCATTTGTACCATGGTAAATGTGGCACTGCTTGTGAGACATTTACTGGTTTCCTCTGTTTGTTTGGCTTGTTGTACAACTTATCAAGTGGAACGCCTGGTGAAGTCTCGTGGTTGGTCGCTCTCGCCATAGACTGTTCGTTATAGAGAAGAACACAGGCGTACGTGTCGTTAGAATATATTCTAAATAAGCACTGGTTATGGAATGGCACATAATACATTGACCTCTGTGGAATTGCAATACTAAATTCAGATTATAGTTAAAACTATATTTATGTAAGTATACAAATCACTGCACTATGTCGGTCATGGTCTGGATTCAACCGATCTACCGAAAGCCGTGGAATATTCACTAAATCCCAGCTAGCAAAACTTATTGGGCCAATAACACACCAACGTACCGTCTTCGTTAGCAATC